>PVIU01000933.1:0-251538 GCA_004026605.1 Ondatra zibethicus | reverse complement strand
TGTGACCCTTGTCACTGACCTATCCTACTGTATAGTAGGTGTGATCATTGTCATTGACCTATCCTACTGTATAGGAGGTGTGATCCTTGTCACTGAGCTATCCTAATGTATAGTAGGTGTGATCCTTGTCACTGACCTATCCTACTGTATAGCAGGTGTGATCCTTGTCACTGACCTATCCTACTGTATAGCAGGTATGTCCCTTGACATTGACCTATACTACTGTATAGTGGTATGACCCTTGACATTGACCTATACTACTGTATAGCAGGTGTGATGCTTGTCATTGACCGATACTACTGTATAGCAGGTGTGATCCTTGTCATTGACCTATCCTACTGTATAGCAGGTGTGACCCTTGACATTGACCTTTATACTACTGCTGGGGCGGCAGAGTACAGTAGATAGTAACTTTTACAGAAACTTCAAGAGAGAAAGAGGAGCGTTCTCTGAGCCTGTATAGTCAGGTTTTGTGGTCAGGCCCTAAAAGGCAGTGGGGGTAGGGGAGGGGTGGAGTCAGAGAAAAGGCCAAAGCCCGTGGCTGACTTCTCTTGAGAGAAAGGAAGATGGGAGGGATAGATATGAAGCTCATGGTCCCCTGCATGTGTGGTGTGCCTGCTGGGGGGGGGGGGCTGTGCCTGGTAGGTTCGCCTTGAATTCACACTCTTGCAGCACTCTCTTGGAGGTGGTTTTGACCTGGGCCTGGCACAGCTCGTGGGTCTGACCACATTGTTTAGCATCTGTAGATGGCTCTTGCCCGAAGATCAGAAGGCAGCCTTTTATGCTCACTGCTCTGACCCAGTTTTTTGGAAGGGACCAAGAGAAGACCTGAGGATCTTTACGTGGGACAAACAAAAGAACACACGACTTCTAGATACACACCCTTTATAGGACCGATCACATCAGCACCAGATGCTGAAGGTCTCTGGGAGTAAGACTAGTGATCTGTACTCTGAGCCACCCAGGGAAGCCTGAGAACGCTTAGTCAGCTTGTGTGGGAGTGGAGGGTGGGTGTGTTCTCATGCAAGGCTTTACTTACTGGTTGGTTTGCAGGTCGTCTATGCCCAACAGGACACCTTTGTCATGCAGCTTTGCTGCTGTGTACCTCACTGGCTTCACTCTCTTCGTTCCTTTGGGTTCTGCTTTTCCATCCAGTTTAATTGATCTTCGAGAATTTCTGAGTAAATGAGAACAACCACCTGTTGTCAAGATGTCCCAGGCAGTGTGGCAGTGGCGCACAGTAACCCCACTGTTCACAGGGGGCTCCCCTGTATGACCTCTGCTATTTCCTCTCCCGATAAAAGGAGAAAAAGGTCCCCTTGCTCTGGAATCACTATAACCAACTGCATTTCCTCAGCGACTGAAATTGGCTTTTAAAATAAAATGTATGCTGTGTTCTCAGGCATTCTGAACTAAGTGTCTGCCTAATAAGTCACTGCAAGTAGCCCTGGAGTAATTACATGGACTTTCTGTTCTAAAGTGGAGGTATCAATAAAACTTCTCTAATTTAGTAAACACTACATGGCAAGCTCCATTCCAAATACATACTTTATACATATTACTTTGTGTCTTCCAAAATCAGCAGCTTCCCAGTGCTTTGAAATTAATGTATTCCTTCGCTATAAATCATTTCGTTTAGCTTCCATAGCAACACCTGAGAAGCTGCCACTCTCGATCCCAGGTTAAATATGAGAAAATCGAGATCACGTGATGTATGCGAGACTCAGAACCCACATCAGGACTATAGTTTGTGGCTCAAAGTTGCTGTAAACGCCATGTGAAACAAACCACTAACAAGCATTTGCTACTGAAAATTTGCCCGATTGACTTCTTCTTCTTGGGTCTAGTGTTAAAAAAAAGATCTGCACAGTCCCCAAGTGAATGAACAGTGGGCCCAAGTGGGGTGATGAGAAAACTTCCTTCACAGACTTCCTATGAGTAAGACCATCGATTTTTCTACACAGTATCATTTCCTCCTGCTCTTCTGCCAACGAAGGTTATCTCAAAATATTGTATCACATATCTAAATGGATAATTAAAGTTTAATCAGCATTGACCCAGTCTAGTGATAAGAATAATTACCAGCAAGGACTAGTCACTGAGAGTCATTATATTGTATATAAAAATCCATAATTTGTATTCTAATGGATATGAGAGAGCTGCCAAATTTAGCCTATTGTGTCAGTAATGACTTAAAACACAGCCAACAAGGAATTTTAAATCATTAAATTATTAAGTTGCTCTGTGCAATTAGCAAATACCTGACTTATCTAACACTATCAAGTAGACAAAATCCTGTTCCTCATAAACATTCTTAAATCAAGTTAATATATGTGCTGGATAGTTTTCTGTCAACTTGGCACAATCAAAAGTCATTTGAGATTTTCAAGTCAGCTGAGGGAGCCTCAGTTGAGAAAGGCCTCCATAAGACTGGGCTGCAGGCAAGTCTGTAGGACATTTTCTTAATTAGTAAATGATGAGGAAGGGTCCAGCCCATTGTGGGTGGTGTCAGCCCTAGGCTGCCAGTCCTGGGTTCTATAAAAAAGCAGGCTGAGCAAGCCATGAGGAGCAAGGCAGTAAGCTTCAGTTCCTACCTCCAGGTTCCTACTTGAGTTCCCTCAATGATGGACTGTGATTGGGATGACATGTAAGCCAAGTAAACCCTTTCCTCCCCAAGCTGCTTTGGTCATGGTCTTTATCAACAATAGAAACAAGCTAGGTGGTGGTGGCGCACGCCTTTAATCCCAGCACTCGGGAGGCAGAGGCAGGCGGATCTCCATGAGTTCGAGGCCAGCCTGGTCTACAAGAGCTAGTGCCAGGACAGGCTCCAAAAGCTACACAGAGAAACCCTGTCTCAAAAAAACCAAAAAAAAAAAACAAAACAAACAAAACAAAACAAAACAAAAAATAGAAACAAAACTAGAACACTTCCAAAACCAACCCAGGCCACCACCAGTACTGTAGTCTCCCCATACAAAGCATGACAGAGTGAATGACCATGAACTCACTTTCTTTTTAGGTTGTCTACACAAGTCTTTATGTAGGTGTTGTAATAATTAATTTGATCTTCATAAAATGCTGCCTTCTTATTAAGTGCGTTCAGGGTCTGCTGAAGTTTTGACAATTCAGCTTTTCGAAGCTTGCGGTGGATTCTTTGATTTCGAATATCCTGAAACAAGTAAAGGCTCTAATGACAGACTGAAGCAAGACTTGCTTTGTGAGATTGGTACTTTAGAAGAACAACAAGCAGCAGGCCAGCATCTAACTGCTGATTCTAGTGTATCTCAGCACCTTATTACATGTATTACCGCAACCCAACACGTTGTTATCTCTTTCTGCTTCAGAACTGGAAAACGTCCAGCTTTGATTTTAAGAGGGTTACTAAAGTTTATTTTCCCCTCAGCTGAGAGAAGTGGGCTGGGAAGATGGCTCACAGTCAGTAAAGTGCTTTCACGAGGACGTGAGTTTAGATCCCTAATAGCCACTAAAAACTAGGCATGATGGTATGTATGTGTAACCCCAGAGCTGGGGCCGGGGCAGGGACAGGCAGACTTTGGGGGCTCGTTGGTCAGCTAGTTAGCTGAAACTGCTGTGAGATTCAGGTTCAGTGAGAGGCTTGTCTCAAAAAATAAGCTAGCAAGCTATAGAACTGATTAAGAACTATAGAGAAAAAAATAATGAAAATACTAGCACCTAATGTTGACCTCTGGTTCCAAGATACTTCCTCATGGAAGCGTACACACACATACACACACACACACACACACACACACACACACACACACACACACATACACACACACACTTCACAGGTACACACACTTTACATAGACATAAACATAAAAACATATCTACTTCGTAGACATATGCAAACACACATTTCACAGACAGACACTCCCGCCCCAAAGCCAAAAATGTAATTTGCGAATCACCAAATAGTTTAGATGTTTTAAAAGAGGCACAACAGGCTGGACTGTAGCTCAGTTGGTAGAGTGCCTGCTCAATAGCCTGGCTCCAATCGTTAGCACATCAATAAGGCACTGCGGTGCACACCTGTAATCCCAGCACTCCGGAGGCAAACAGTTCAGTTCAAAGGCTCCTGCGGCTAGATAACAAGCTACAGGCCAGCCTGGGATACAGGAGATCCTTCAGATCAGTAAAAGAAGTACAAAGAAAATGAGAGAAATGTGAACTTTCCTCTTTGAAGACTATTGGAAGCCCAAAAAGTTTAGGTTTACATATTATTTCATGTAATACATAGATGGCTCCCCTGACCTGAGAAGATTCAAGACTGAAAACTATTACAATTGAATAACCCTCCATTTCTATGGTTCCACATTATGGATTTGAACAAATAAGAACTGAAAATATGGAGGAAAAAGAAAACTATGTAATGAGCATATCTAGCCCTTTTTCTTATTACTTCCTAAGCGATATAGTGTCACATGTATTTATTTACACAGCACTTAGATTGTATTTGGAATTGTACATATCTAGATAACATAGATGGGAGATGATTTAGAGTCTATGGGGAAAGTTAGGCATGATGGCACGCACTTGTTGGTCCCAGGCACTTATGAGGCTGAGTCAGGAGGATTGCTTGAGCCCAGAATAAGACAGTGTTGGCAAGATACACCATTTCATTTTACTTCTTAAGTAAAACACACAGGAGGATGTGAATAGCTCATATGCAAATATTGTGCATTTCATATAAGGGACCTGAGCATCCATGGATTCTGGTTATTAGCTGGAATACTAAACCCAGTCCCCTCCAGAGAGCAAGCTGTGACTGTACTTAAATTTAAATAGGATTCCTAGAATGCAAACCATTTGCCTTACTGTTTATAGATTAGGAGTTGTGTTAAAATTAAACTTGCAGATGTAGGTTTACAAAGTCACTCAGTAAAGGCTGGGGAGATTTCTCAGAGGGTAAACGTGCTTACCACGAAAGCCCAATGACTTGAGTTTGATCCCAGAACCCACATAAAAAGTCAGATGTGGTGGCATGCATCTGTAATTACAGCATGAATTCCAGAGATGGGAGACAGGCTGGAAACAGGCTGGAAGCTCATGGACCAGCTAGCCTGAATTTCTCTACACAGCAGAGACAAGAGAAATTCTGCCTCAAAAAGGTAGGGGTTGTGAGCTCACAAAAGTGTTCTCTGACCTCCACACACATGTGCTGACACCTGAACATTCTCTCTCTTCCTCTCAATAAAAACAATTAAAATATTCAGTAAGCTATGAAAAGATTTCATTGAGAAAATGGTGCCTGTTTAACATTATTTTTCCTCTGTGAATAAGCTAAAACCAATTGTTTCAGGAATTCTAAGGCATAGTCCCCTACATCTTCTGAATAAAAAAAATCCCTCACTAAATAGAGCCTTCTCATTGATGGCAACAGCACTGGTTTCTCTATCTCATACGCCCCAAGAGAAGTATTCCCCCACCCCAAACTATAAAAAGATATGCAAGCTTCTTTGTATTACTCAGGGAAGGAGAAATAACCATCTGCTAAAAGTGGCCATGATTCTCACTGAAGAATCGAACTGTGCATTTCCCCCAGAGGACAAAATAGATGTTTCTCATTTAACTGCCTTTAAGCCCAGATCCATATTAATGTGTACATTTGAACCAAAAGAACGAAATGTACTTTTTACCCAAAGATGTCCCTTCTTATCACCACTAAACACATCTCGACCACTTCCTGTGTTTCCTTGAGCAAAGCTGAGATCACTTCACAGGAAGTTCTCAAAATGTGAAATGAGCAAAAGAGAAACAAGCACCTTTAAGTTTGAGCTGCAGTGAAGCTAAACTGCTTAGAAGCAAACTCCCAGGTGGCTTAGAAGCCACCGTCTCAATGGGAGATCCTCAGAGCATTGGGCTGTATGACAGTTAGTAGTGAAGAAAAGAGTATTTCCCAAAGTGCCATAAAACAGACAAACGAACACACGGAAAAACCAGCAGCCATGGCCTAAAGCAGTAACAACACTGGTCATTATAGCCCCGGGGTATTTACCCCTGGTGTGTCTCAAGTAGCCTTGGCTTGGGGAGTTGTAACTATTCCTGATAAAGTCACAAAGCTCCTTGAAACCTTCAAAACCACAGAGCGCTACAGAAAACAAGAGCCAAGTATGCACCCACGAGTCCCTCACGCTGCCTCATGGGATGCCCAACTGTGCCACTGATTAGAAAATGTCTACGTGACAAAGAAAGAATACTATCTCCAGACACCTTGGCAATCTCGTTGAGAATGTCTTGGTATTTATTTTTGGATGACACGTGTCCGGTCTGCTCCAGCGTCCGAAGATTCCTTTGGATCTTCCTCTTCTTTTGCTCAAGAGGCAGGCACGCATCTTCCATCATCGCTTGGCTCTGTTTTCCTTCTTCCGGAGTCCTCGAGTCTACAATGGCACGACTCTCCATGTCTTTGGCGTGCTCCAGTTCCTAAAAAGAAAATAGCAAAAGTCACTTTTCCTCGAACCACTCTGTCACAAGCTGAAGTCTAAAAGATTAGCATGTCAATGTGCTTTTTATGGGTTTTGAAGTAAACCCTTTGAAGGAAAATAACTTCCACTTAAACAAAACACCCAGTAGTGATAACGGACCTAATTCAAAGGTGACACTTTCTTGCCAAGGTGACAAACTGCCTTAGTATAACCATTACTTTGTAATTCCTTGGATAAAGGGTCTCAATTTCTGGGTAGCCCAGATGAGAAAATTAAAAGTAGATTTTGTATAAACACATGGCTCTGAGAGCCCACTAAAGCCTCACAAACCAGCCATGCTGACAGAGATGCATAGGACATTTAACAGCGAGGCAGCCAGAGAGTTTCATTCTGATCCCAGAATCACTGATGCAGTCAGGGTTCTTTTGAACCACAGGGTGAAGATATTCCCACAGATGACAGTTCCTAAATCCATGATGTACACACAAATAAATGCTAAGCAGTCTCCCTAAGACAGCTGTAATACAAGGAGATGGATGGCCTTCTGTTTCCTTGAACAAGACAAGTGACATCACAGTTCATTCTATGGCACAAGCTGTTATTAGACTAATGTAGGCACAGGGCACAGGGCACAGTGCACAGAAATGGTTTACTGGGTCAGCAGCAAACAATAACTGGCAACCAATATACTTAATCCGTGTCAGCCACTACTGCATCCATTTAGCATGTTCTCCTCTCTTATTTAGCCTTCCCTGTGAATTAGGAATTATTTCTAGGGGCTGGAGAGATGGCTCAGTGGTTTAGAGCACTGGCTGCTCTTCCAGAGGTCCTGAGTTCAATTCCCAGCAACCCACATGGTGGCTCACAACCATCTGATAGTGGAGTCTAATGCCCTCTTCTGGTGTAAAGGCATACATACAGACAGAGCATTCATACATACATAAGATAAATACATCTTTAAAAAATTATTTCTATTTCACAGGTAAGGCAACGAAGGCCTAGAGTTCTAAGTGTTCACAGTCACAAGCTAGGAAGAATAGAGATAGCGTTACAAGAGCCCAGATGTCTGTTCATGTTCTCTGTTATTAATTTACATACATTTAGGAAAAACTGAAACAATTGGAGCTAAAAATCTTTTATCTTCAATCAGTATTTTTAAATCCAGATTACTTTTAAAAAGTCACACATTTTCTCATATGAGTTGGCTTGAAGTTTTAATTTTTCAAAATTAAATCTGGAGACAGAATGATTTCTTGGCAACTCATTACATTTAGAAGAACAGGAAAATTATGAGCACGTCCATTAAGAAGTAATTAGATAATTCTGTTAACTTGGTGAGGGAGTTGCAATTATTGCAATAAAATAATATCTTGAATTAATTGATTTATTTCAGAATGAACTGAATAATTATTACTTTTCCCCGTTGTTGTTGAAACAGTCCAGGCTGGCCTTAAGCTCTTTGAACTTCCTGCCAAGCGCTGGGATTATAGGCATGTATCTTCATGCCCAATTTTAATGATGCACTTTTTTTCTTTGTTTTGAGATAGGGTCTTACTATACTGCTCTGATTGTCCTAGAACTCACTATGAAGAGCAGGCTGGTCTCAAACTCACAGAGATCTGCCTGCCTCTACCTCCTAAGGACAGGGATTAAAGGCGTGTGACACTAAACTCAGCTTAATATGATGTATCTTAAAAGATATTAATATAATTTTTAATCTCAGACTGTCATGAAACCCAAATTATGTATGGAAATGCATACAATGACCCTTGGACACCATGGTTTTAGACATTCATTTTGGATGCACATCTATTGTTGAATATTATATTAAGATGTGTTACATTTATTTATGCTGTAGAACATTTTTTTTAATGATGCAAAGGTGTGTTGCATTCTTTTATGTTGCATTTGTTTAACTCTGTAAAGCTGTGATTCTTTGCCTGTCTAAAACATTTGATTGGTCTAGTAAAGAGCTGAATGGCCAATAGCGAGGCAGGAGGAAGGACAGGTGGGGCTGCCAGGCAGAAAGAATAAATAGGAGAAATCTGGGAGGAGAGAAGAAGCAAGAGAACAAGGACAGGAGGACACCAGGGGCCAGGGGCCAGGGGCCAGCCGCCCAGCCGCCCACAGAATAAGAATGAAAGTAAGATTTACAGAAGTAAGAGAAAGGTAAAAGCCCAGAGGCAAAAAGTAGATGGGTTAAGAAAGCTGGCCAGAAACAAGCCAAGCTAAGGCCTGACATTTCTAGAGTGAGCCTCCACATCCTGATTTGGGAGCTGGGTGGCGGGACCCAAAGAGTAAAAAGATTAAAACAAACATCTACATTTTGGCATTCCAACGTGGGGCTAGATAGAGTAAAAGAAAATCCAACAACAGACATCTCTCTTCTAAGTTAGAGAGCAGATAACAAGGATTTGTGACATGCTATCAACCAGAACTATTTTTTCACTGATCTATCTAGCCATCTACTGAATGACAAAGCTTATGGTTCACACCCAGAGGCTCTGAAGGTGCAGAACTCTATTCCTGCTGTGGAAAAAAATAAAAGCCAGTACACACTTGAGAAAGCATCTCCCACTTCTCTCCCACTGGCATTCCTTGTGGGCTTCAGATATGGATGAACTCAGTTGTACCAGTGTAATTTTGTAAAATTTGTGAAAATTCACTGTGTAACAGTGAATATTTGGTGTGGAGACAAAGAACACCAACATCTATTGAATGTACTCGTTATTGTACACAAAAAAGGCATGTACCTGCTGCTCCGTTGCTGGGGTCTCTAAGATTTCAATCAGTGTGCTCCCTGGCTGGTTCCGGGTCACATCGATGATCAGCTTTTTGGTCCTTAAAAATGAGAAAAATGAGATAGATCTTCAGGCATCAGTCTTGGTGCACAAAAATCTGCAGTTTCAATGATGATGCCCTAAAGTGAAGGGTTCTTGCCCAAAGCTCCTAAAAAGCCTGCAAATGCACAATAAGCAAAGTCTGGGCTTTATATGTTAAATGCTGTAAGAGTAGTCTCTCAGAAACATACACAAGTATGACATCAGATTCCTTATGGAAATCAGTTTTTTTTTTCAATTAAGACAGATTACCTTTTGAAGGGTAGCAGAGACAAGTACTGCTGCTGTAAAGGATATAGGAAGACCTCCCCGCCACCCAGCCTATCATTGACTTCCGAGCCTGTGAACATAGAACTAAATTGCCGCTTTTTCTGTATCGAGAAAGATATAAGATGGCAAGAAGGCCAATAGAAGCAGAAGAACCCCATGGAATTGGAAGCTTGGGCTTCTGGGGAGCCTAACAGAGAGCCTGGGAGATCAAGTACACAGGAGATGAGCAGATAGGGCCTTGTCTGTGTGTGCATGGAGCTGAGGAGCACAGCGAGGGCTGGAAAACACCCTGCAAGTGCTGAACCATACTTTCTGCCATAGGTGCTCTTTAGCAACTGACTGCCCTTTTAATGAGGGATCAGGTTATGTAATTACATCGAGGGGGAGGTAGGGACGCCTCTCTGTAGAACATGTGTGAGGCCCTAAATTTAATCCCCATACTATAGACACCACACAGCAGCAACAGCAACAAAACCATAAAAGGCAAGCGTTCACATTCGATCACTGTTACAGAGGGCAGGAAGTCTGTTATTTGAAAGAGGGTCTTTCAAAAGACAGAAACATCAACAGAAGTTGTCTTGAACTATGCATGGGTCAGAGCTGCAACTTCACTGTGTACTTGATCTCCCAGGCTCTCTGTTAGGCTCCCCAGAAGCCCAAGCTTCCAATTCCATGGGGTTCTTCTGCTTCTATTGGCCTTCTTGCCATCTTATATCTTTCTCGATACAGAAAAAGCGGCAATTTAGTTCTATGTTCACAGGCTCGGAAGTCAATGATAGCCCTGGTCCCCTACTGAATTTCAGCTCTGCAGTGAATCAATGTCTTCCTTAGCCACAGCAGGAAATGGTCATTTAACACGAAACTGGAAATGAAAATAAGTCACATTGTGAAGCATAAGGGTGACTGCTCCTGAGTGAGGCCATGTTAACCTCATGTGAGACATCAGAAATGGGGAAAGGAAGTCATTTGCAAACATGTTTGTCTCATGTCCTATTTATCTCAAGTCTGCACAAGACAGAGAACGTGCACAAGACAGGCAGCTTCCTTTCCTCCCTTCTCCCTGGTCTCTGGAGAGCAATATCCTCTAGCCCCATGACCCTTGGCTGCTGGGGATTTTCAGGCTGTCTGAGAACGCACAGCTGAAGACTCCAGGGAATCAAAGGGTACACAGCTAATTATAGCCCCGTGGGAGGTGGTACTCTTCCTAAGGTGGCCAAGGCTCAGAAAGCTGTGTGTCCCTTCGCCCACACACAACAGCTTCTTCCAATTGCCATCAGGAATGAATCTGACAGGAACATGATTATGCTTCCTGAGAGAGATTTAGTATATAGCCCAGGCTGGCTCCAAATTTGAGATCCCAAGTGTCTGGATTACAGGCATGTTCGTTCCATCATGCTTGGCCTTTAGGCAGAAACACCGAGTTGAAAATAAAAGCTTTAGATGACTTAAACAATGGCAACAGTGAGTGACTCTTATTTGAAAGAACATTCTAGGAACTATATTCAGCCAATTACCAAATAAGTTATATCATTATACCCACCCCCATCAACAGAAAATTGTTTATTTGCTCATGAGTTGTTGAAGGACAAATTGCCCAATAACCCCCTTTTTCCCTTGAAATTCTAGATGATGTCATGGCTGTGGAATTCATTGCTAAAATTCTCCTACCTTCACAGTCAACTCAGCACCTGCTTCCAGGACAGGGACCCCAAGCACCCCTCGCCACTACACGCCCAAGAGCTAAGGGCACTCTGGGCAGGCAGGTTGAAGGCCACCTGAGACCCCACCCCCAAAGTCTCCGCTCCCCCCACCCCTCAGTTCCTGTTACTTAGGAGCTGAATGGACCAGTACAAATTACATAATCCTTATGCTTTTCATTTTAAAAATGGAAACAATTCTACAGAAAGACATAATGTAAAAGCTCTCTGTGCTGGGGTCTACCAGATGGTGAGTGCTTCCAAAACCGTGAAAGCTAAGCCATTCAAGCTGGCAGCCAGTGGCCATCAAGTCCCAAGGACTGGACCGGGTGGGATGGATGTGAGTTCGGACTCACAATGCACTCTAGCTTAAGAGATTTAGCAGAGGTCAAGAGTGCACAATACCTCCTAAACAGTCTTTTCCGTTCATTGCTTACAGGAATGACAATGTTTTTGATACACTGAGTTAAATGGGACATGCTACCAGACAATTTCAGCTCCCAACAAAACCACTGATCTGTGAATGTGGTGACAGCCCTGCCAATTACCCTGATCTGACCACCGCCTATGGCATCCATGTATTGTATTGCAATGGCACACTACATTTTATAAGGAGGAACAGTCACTGTGTCATTTTAAAAATTATACGATAAACTTCTCACTGGAAAAGTGAAAGACAAGAGATAACTTCACCTGATTCTTTTTTGAATGTGGCTTTTAGAAAATTTAAGGTTCCATGTGTGTGGATCATGTTAAAAACATTTTTTTTTCTTTTGGGAAAGTACAATAGTCAAACATTCCATTCTTCAACCGGAAGCTAGTAGTCTGAAGACCTAGTTAGTCACAGGGCCTCAGCACAAAGAGGACTCTGGACGACAGCCCGCTGTCTGGAACGCAAATGCAGCAACAAAGAACTGCTAGGCTTAATGGGTAGATAAAGTTCACACTCGGGTCTAGCGTTGAGAAGACAAGGCGAGCTGCCATTCTGCGTCTTCCACTGTCTCCGCATCCTGTGGGAACTGCCTGCTGTGTCCTACTTCCCTACCTCCTGTTTATGCTATGGATGAAACTTAAACACACTCAGCACATTCTCTACCACTGAGTCACAGCCCAAGTCACCATCCCCTTTTCTTCTAGCACCTATCCAAGAAAAGCCCCCGAGGTCTCTAAGCCTTTGCAGAGTAGCATCCACAGCCAGTTGGCAATGACCTTCTTGACGCTCCCTCACCACCGAGTGCAAGCTTACCTTTCTAGCTGTGTCTAGCTGATATTGGGTATCAGCCTCTACAGTGTTCAACTATCGGTCAGACAGGCTCTCCCAAACATGAAGAGGCCTAACTCTGGGAAAGAATTGCTGAAGAATAAGGAAATGCACTCAGCAGAAGTCCGCTGTAAACAAGACCGCAGAGTACTTGTAAACTGTTGAGGCTCCTTGGCTTGGCCATTCCGCCCATGGCTCTGTTTTCTAATTTATAGTGTGCCCAAGGCTGACAAGACATCAGTGCCCAGAAATGCGTGGTGGTGTTTAAAGGTGCAGTAGTATCAGTACATATTCTTAGCAGCAGACCTCACACATTGTAGCGCCTGCACTACAGGACGGGACGCGAGCTGGGAACTAGGCTGGAGACTTAAAACACATGCACACAGACAGACAGAGACGCGGGGATACAGGTCTTCCTTGATACAAGAATGCCAACTTGATTGTGTTCAGGGGCAGCTTATAAAGTGCTTTGGCCACGGCCTAGCTCTCGGGATCTTTCAGCTGCAGCCACCAGAACCCACTCCCATCCCATGCTCAGAGCTGCTGCAAACAAGTTGTTTACAGGAAATTCAGGGTCTGGCGGTCCACAGTCCCCAACAAAACATCACCTCCGCCATGGAGCACTCTTGTCATGGTAAAAGGGAGCAGTTCCAGTAGGATAATGGCTCTTTAAGCCGAATCATGGGGAAGGAGAAAAATTCTTGAGAGATGACAGTGTGAGCCACCAGAGCAGCTGTGATTGGAAACCACAAATACTGGCTCAAGTTAAACACACAGTTCTGTGAAAAATCAAGCTGAATAATGAGAGAGATTTTTTACAGCTGTATAGTTCTTTATAATTTATAGGCTGTTGAACGCACGATCTCATGGGATGGTCCCAGCCCTCCCTGCCATTTTCTGTGATGATGCCAATAGAACACCTTGCTGAGTCTATGACACTTTGAAGCAGTATCTGTCGCCATCTAAGGTTCCTCCACAACAGGCTTTCTAGTTTAACACACCGTGCTTAGTAGTACTGGGGGAAATGATAGCAGCCCACGTAGAAAGGCCAGGGGAATTCATGCTTCTTTCTACTGTAGTGTATACATCTGTGTACCTCACATCCATCTGTCACTCCCCTTTGGCTCAGAGAGATGTGACAGTGTCACTACCCTGCAGCAATTTTCATTCTCTTTCTTCTTGGGCTACAAAGGCCTTGTGCCCTAAGGGACTGTAAAACTGTGATTAAGAAAGCAGGCTCTGGAGGATTTAAGCTTATCTGGATTTAAATCTCTATTCCAGTAACTGGCGTGCTGCCCAGGGAAAAGTTTACAGCTGCTTACATCTGCTTTGCCCTTACTGTTCTCATTCGTTAAGTTCTGATGGTAGCCTCCAACCTCATGAGGTTCCTGAGAGTATTGTAGTACACAGACACACACCCACACACGCATGCATGCATGCACACATGCACACACGTTCTGTTCTCCCTCCCTCCATCCTTCTCTTCTTTGGGTTGATGTTTTTTTTTTCTTTCTTATTAATGTCCTTTTCTATCTTAGTTACTTTATCATGTTGTGTGTATAAGGGTTTGCCTTCATGTATGTCTGTGCAACACACGCAAGCCTGGTGCCTTTGGAGTTTTGAAGAGGGCATCACATCACCTGGGACTGGAGTTACAGATGGTTGTGAGTTGCCATGTGGGTGCTATGAATCAAACCCAATTCCTCTGCAAGAGCAGCAAGGCTCTTAACTACCGAGCCATCTCTTCAGCCCAATATCCTTTTCTCTACAAAACTTTAAGAGGCAAAAAATTTGCAAATCACAGATCTGCTAATATGACTATATAAGGAACACTTTCAACCCAGGAATAACAACAAATTCATTTAAAACTAGGTAAAGGATTTTTGTTTTCGGTACTGGGAACCCAGGGCCACATGAATGCTAGGATGGGCATTCTACAAAGGTGATGCTTCATAAGCACATGAAAAGGGGCTCAACATCACGAATGAGTGTGGAATTACAAATCAAAGCCACAGTGAAGTACTCCACACCCACTGAGACAGTCATCATTTTATCATTTGGTAGACTAATGACAAAAGAAGAAAGAAAAGGGGTGTTGAGAAGGTGGAGAACAGTTGGAACCCTTGTAGTTTGTGGGGGGGAAATGTGAAATGGTGTGGCCACTGTGGAAATCAGTTTGGTGGGCCACAAAAAAACTACACAGAGCAAGTTTATGCCCAGGTATATAACCAAAAGAAGTGAAAAGAGGTGTTTAAACAAAAACTTGTACCTGGATGTATATATAAGAGCACTTAGTTACAACATCTAAAAGGTGCAAACAACCCGAATCCTTATTAACAGATGAGTCAGTAAACAAATGTATATCCACATATACTATCCATTCATGAAAAGGAATAAAATACTGATTCATGCCCTAACATGGCACCTTTAAAACATTACTTGGGTAAAGGAAATCAGGTGCAGAAGACTACATGTTATATGATCCTATTTGTACAAAATGTCTAGAACAGGTAAGTTCATAGAAACAGAAAGACGTTAGTAGGGTCTGGAGAGCAAGGACAAAGGGCCTGACATGAGCAAGATAAAAATATTCAGGAACTCAATAGTGTTGAGAGTTGTATTAGATTGTGAATATCCTAAAATGTCACTGAACTGTGCACTTTAAATGGTTGGAGTAATAGATTATATGCTGCAGGTATCTCAAAACCACTGGCCAGTTCCCCACAACATGGCCATGAAAGGAGAGCTTGTGTGCTGGCAGCATGCACTGGGGAGCTGGAATCTGCAGCAGAGGACCAGGGTGGGCAAGGTAGGAGCACTTCCCAGACCAAGACTCATCCCTTCCCAAACATGTCTGACTTTTATGGTTTTTGTTTGTAAAATGTGAATTCCAAGAATGTGCTGAACTGTGGTGATTCCTGCCTCCAATAGGTGAACATTCATACACTGTTCAGATGATTTCATACTTTAGCTGATCCTAGCTGTGATTCCTATCCATCAGTGTGGACATTAGAGTTGACCACACCAAGAGGGCGGCTTTCAAACAACAGACAGAACCAATTAGCAGGAGATTTCTTCCTATTACTTGTAAAGACAAAGCTTATGAGCTCATGGGAAGCTTGGTCTAATTTCATTTGCATGGCCAAGCCACACCATTTGCATGCATTTCCAGTTATCTGGATACTTGGCCACTGTACAGATGAAGTCAGGGTGCATATTTCTTCTCCCCACCCTGTCTGGAGCTTACAGAAAGTTCAGTGCGACTTGATCATCAATTGTACAAGGCTACACCTGGCCTTACAGCTGAGCCTGTGCCCCGGGGCTGCACTGTGCTCTCTACCGCCAGCCTAAAGACATCAAGCCCCAGAAGGCAGAAGTGGTGCTGGCTCTTTACTGCTGGGCCCAGCCTCAAGCCACCCATGGGGTTCTCAAGTGAATGGTACCTTCCATGATCTGACAACAAAATAAACAAACAGCACCAAATCAACACAGATTTCAAAGCAGAATATGTAGGAAGCTTTGATTTACATGAATGGTTGCATATCCGAGGAAAATCAAGAGAGGGACACTTTCTGAAGCACATTAGTGCTGGGACTTCTGTCTCAAATCCAGACATTGTCACGTGGGATACAGAACTCAAAATATGAGTACATAAAGTCATATTAATGCATGCTTATTCCTGTGTGCCCCCTTTCTATCCTTTAGTCTCCGTCTCATCCCAGCATATAACCATTCTATGTACCAACATGCATTCTTTGGTTCAGCTAAGGTCGTGAGTACTGTGTGGTTTGGAGAGCATGTGTTTTTGATGTATGCTGCTTTCATTCATGGTGTTTGATGGAGAATCTCTTTCCTACTCTACCTGACAGAGACTTATGGGGCACAAGCATGAGAAATACAGTATTTATTGTTTTAAATGGGAATGTTTCCTTGAAGTCTTTGAGGGCAAGAAGACAAACCCTCTTGCTGAAGGAACCATATATGACATGAAAATATTAAACATGAGTCATACAACATGGGAGACCAAGCTGGTGCGGACCTAGAAGCTCCGTTCCTCCTGGCTTTCACAATGCTAAGGTGTTACACACACTAATCCCACAATGAGCATCAATGTTATTCTGCCATGAACCCTGGGAGCTCTGCTAATGTCTGGCCTGGTGAGACATGCTCAGTGGTGAAATGATAACATGAATATTGCGGGAGTCACCAACTACATTAGGAGATTTAAGGTCCACTCTCCAAGATGGAGCCTGTATTTGGCAACATTATTGGGCCAAGAACCTATGGCTAGATAGGTCCTAGGCCCTAGGCAAGAACCCACTACAATTATTCTGCCAAATGGACACAGTATTAAACCAACCTCTAGTGACCCATCATTACACCCATAGATTAAAGCATATTTCAACCTCTCTTAGTCGCTTCTGTTATAGTAGGTGATGCTCAACACAGAGATCCACAGCTGACCAAGTTCAGGGAATAAGAGACTACAGCATGTTCCGCACTAAGTGAAAACATATACATGGCACCCCCCCCTCCGCAGGCTCAGTGATCACTGTGGACGAGGAGACAGTGTGAGAGCCAGATGCAGGGAATGAGGTCTTCTGAGCAGGGCAGTGCATATGAACGCACAGTGCTGGCCAGAGCATGCACAAGACCTGTGTAAGCCCAAGCCAGGCAAAATGCCATGCCTAGCTGAGGAGCTGTCAGCAACTGTTAGCTGCTGGGAGAGGGAGGGTCAGTTTTCTCTAAAAATGTAGCCCCTGAGAAGTCTACTATGCTCCAGGGGAAGACCACACATTCCAGATTATTTGGGGAGCACAAATTGGCCTTGATGGGAGAGAGGGAAAAAATGGACACAAAATTGGGTGGGAAGAATGGAGTAATAATGGAGGATGAATATAATCAAATCATGTATAAAATTCTCAAACAGTTAAAAATATTACATATAATATATAGTTTATATATACATATTATATATATATTTAAAAAGTAGTGGCATGGGCCACATGGCAGCCATTGCTGCTTGACAAAGTTCCAACTTTTCAGCTTTGGACTTTGCAGACCCCAATTCTCCAGAAGCCTTTTACTTTCATTTTTAATGATTCTCACTATGTGTTATGGGAGTTTCCATATGTCTCTTCCTTTGGGAAACTTTGTGTGGGCTTTGGTGAGGGATGAAAATGTATACAATGACATCCTCTTTAAACAAAACAATTCTTTGGAACAAAATCCCCACCACCTTGGAACCATGTGGCGTGATAACTCTGCCTACTCCCACACAAATTCACACCAAGCTGCTAGAAAATGCAGATAAGTAACACATGCTTGATAAATCAGGTAGATTTACTAATCATGATTTATAAATTCCTAAGGTTGACTCAGGTTCACAGTAACATTTATGTTCAGTTGAAGCCTCCAGGTAGCCTCTGTAGGACCCAGAACCATTCCTGTCTCTCCAAAGCCCACCCACTCAGCGAATCTCTGAACCAAGGCAAGACTCCAAAAAGTTCTGCATTCTTAGCGGCTACCTCAGCTTCTCCCCTGAAGTTGCCAGCTGTCTAAGTCCCTGCCTAAAGGGTTCAGCTTTGACCTGCACACAAGCCCAGCTTGTGGTGGACACATCATCACCCTCACCTACAGGCTATATAAGCTTCCTGCTTTAGTTTGGGCATGTGACTTCTCTGGCCTCCATCTCTGGGACTGGAGAACTCACCTGGGAGTTGCTTTGCTCAAATAAACCTGTTCTTTTACTTTTTCAGTTTGGCTCGATCTGGCTTACCGAATCGGTGGATAAACCTATTACTGGGGAACAGAAAACTATTAATTTGTCTAGCTTCGTCTTTGCTTGCTTTAAGCTTTAGCATAAACTAATCCATACAAAAAAAAAAAAAACCCAACCCTGAAATAATCTATAATGGAGTGTTTGGTCCCCTGAGAAAATCCTTCTTCTAAGGTCAGGCATTTAGACAAAAGTCCCCATTCCCTCCAGGGCTTGAAGAAAGTTCCTGCTCACTAAAAAGGGAGACATTCTTATCTCTGGCAAGAGGAATCTGTGGCCCTTCCATTAACATATGATTGGTGCCTATTAATTTGTTAAGGCTAACAAATCCTTGATCCCTGATCTCAAGCTACACCCCAGCTCACATGCCCCTTTTTTCCATTTAATCCTCTGTGCAATTATTGAGTATAAAAGCCATAGCTTTTTTCTCCATAAATGGGCAGCAATCCTGATTTACCCACAGACCAAGTCAGCCTCCTCAAACCTTTTGTTGACTACACATCTCCTTTTGGGACCTGAACCATGCTGGAGCTGGACTCAGGCAAAGTAGGGTATAAAGAGTCAATGCTGCTGACCATATCCAGGATTGATCTAATAAGAAAAGCCAATAAATCCAGCAGGGGTCTATCATATGTGTTCCTTTTTACATCATTGCTTTATACTAAAATTAAAACTGGATTAGCTGTGTTTGCTTGCTAATTTTTCAACCATCTGGAAACATGTGCTCAACTAAATCACTTCATTCCTTCAAGGAATCTAATTATGACATGTAAAACTAAAAACCAAGGCCAACTTTGCAGCCTATTATAACATTTAGTTCCCTCCTAAATGATGAAGGTCCGTTATCCTCTGGTTTGATGGATGTACATGATGCATTTAAATATTTACCTACTTCTAAAGGAAAGGCCTGCTGAGATTTATCCCCACTTGAGACTATATAGCTTATGCTGCTGGAACTGTTAGCACCAGACTTACTTTATCATGAGGCTTCTGCCATCCACAGCTTCGCCGTCCTTGATGTCATACTTGCTTGTCAGGGAAAGGGAAATCTCAGTCTTTGAGAGCTGATTTAGTGTGTTTTCCTTGTTAGGGTCATTGGGGTCAACTGCTCCTTCCCCTGTAAGGAAACAAAACAAAAGAAAACAAAACAAAACAAAAAGCTATTTTTCCAGTTCTCTACTGAGATAAGGGTTCTGAGGATACAGGACAGGCTCAGAAATCAGATGGAAGATGTATGGCCTCCATAAAGCCTGCATATTCTAGGACATCTGGAGTGAATTTTAAAGCATTTGATCAAAACATTAATGTGGGGCATACATATTCACAAAAGAACAAATTAAAAAAAAGAACAGTAAATAAAAACATTTTACGTTTTAGTAAGAACTTTGTCATATTCAGAGGGTTCACGTCCCACCTTTTCTTTCTCTGTGAAACAGATTGATAAGTCCTTTTCATTGTCTCCCACTATCTGCATGTTGTCCAGTTGTGGGTTTCCGTGTTAGTTCCCATCTACTGCAGGGAAATGAGTCCTCTCCAATGGAGTCTCACTGGATATATTAACCACACATTAATGTACAAGAGTGGTTGGCCAACACAAAATGAACTCATTGTATGTTTTTGGACTTTCTGTCTCTTATTGCTTTGTTTGAGCATTTTTTTTGTCTTATTGGTCTCTTGCTTCTTTATCTTGATTTCATGTGTGTGTGTGTGTGTGTGTGTGTGTGTGTGTGTGTGTGTGTGTGTTGGGGAGGGGTTGTGTGTTTCTTTTTCTTCCTTTTTTTAAAAAGAGAGACAAAAAGTTGGGTGGGTAAAGAGGAGAGGATGATATAGAGTCAAAGCAGAAGGGGAAAACATGATCAAAATACACTGTATGAGAGAGAGAGGAGAGAGAGAGAGAGAGAGAGAGAGAGAGAGAGAAAATGGTAGGCATTATTCTTTAAATGAACAAGCAAGGACTAGATGAAGTTCTTACCCAGAAAGGACTCCACTGTGGGCACTTCCCCCAGCGACTCTAACAGCTCATTCAGCAGGTCACCTTTTTCAGTCGCGATGGCATCCTGATGTTCCAGCAGGAGCTATACACAGACAGCAACAGACACACAGAGGGAGAAGTCAGACCCCGTGGCAACTAGACTCACAGACTCCAGCGTTAGCTTCTCAATATTTTCATCCAGTACTGCTTAGTAACTTTTTCATGAAAGGTTTTAGGCATCACAGCTGGGTAGGACTGTTGGTTGCCTCCCTCTGTTGTAGGAGCCAGAGGCCAGGGAGTTTGCTATGAGATCCTGTCTCCTTGTGATGTCAGAAGCTACACCCATGAAGTCTCACCAACTTGACTTCCCAAACATGAGCTGAACAAGGACACAATTAAACATGCCAAAGTGCATAGGGAAATGCCCATGAGACCTGAACCCTAAACAAAAAACTATAAGCAACTAAGAAATGCTGAGAGCAGGAGAAATAGTCTTCTCCGGGGAAGAACACAACAATTTGTTATCCAATATCCAAGACCAGGCCTGAAATCATAAATACACGTAACATTATACAGACTGAGTAGGTTACACTTGGGGATATATTTATATGTACATATATGCATTTATTAAGAGAAAAAAAAGAGACCATGAATTTGAAAAAGAGAGAGGAGGGATATTTTGGGGGAGGTTGGAAGGAAGGGAGAAATGTTGTAATTGTGTGTATTGTGTGGGTTGGTTCATGTGAGTATAGTGTTTTCAGAAGCCAGATGAGAGAGTGTGACCTCTGGGAGCTGGCACTAAAGGCAGTTGTGGACTGCTGGGTATGGGTGCTGGGAACACCCAGCGAGAGCAGCGTGTGCGCTTAGGCCGCTGAGCCATCTCTCTAGCTCTGCCTAGATAGTAACCATAATTCTGACAGTTATTATAGTTGGAGGCATAGACACAGCTTTATTGTCTCACAGGGAAATAGCAATGGCGCATTAAGAAACTGTAGCAAGGG
The DNA here is from genome assembly GCA_004026605.1 of Ondatra zibethicus. Taxonomy (NCBI): domain Eukaryota; kingdom Metazoa; phylum Chordata; class Mammalia; order Rodentia; family Cricetidae; genus Ondatra; species Ondatra zibethicus. The sequence continues at coordinate 230,269 of PVIU01000933.1, read as the reverse complement.
CTGGCGTGAAGCCCTGGGGTTGATCCTAAGCACTGCATTAACTGGGCGTGGTGGCTCAGGCCTGTAATCCCAGCACTGGGGATGAGGCAGGAGGATCAGAAAGGATCAGAAAGTCAAGGTCATCAGAAGGTTTGAGGACAGTCTAGGCAACACAGGACCATGAAAGAAAGAAAGAAAGAAAGAAAGAAAGAAAGAAAGAAAGAAAGAAAGAAAGAAAGAAAGAAAGAAAGAAAGCACTATAGTGGGAAAGGGGCACACCATTTTTTTTTCAGCACAATCTTGCTTTTTATGCCTAACCATTGTGTTTCCCACAGACATTACAGCAAATGGACAAAAGAATTTATAAAGTGTGGCAGAAGTTTTTCATCAACCACTGGCAGCAGCTGGAAAAGTATCTATCTTCAGAGATAAATCATGCAGTACCAGAATATTACAGTGCTGCCCCTTGTGTGTGTGTGTCTGCATACGTGCACATATGCATGCAGAGGCCAGAGGATATTGGATGTCACTCTTTAGACATACCTGCTGTTTTCTTTTTTGGAGGCAGGGTTTGATCACAGGCCCGGAACTCACCAAGTGGCTAGGCTGGCTAACAGTGAGCCCCTGTGGTCTCCCAATCTTCTATCCAGCAATGGGATTGCAAGGTGGTGCTATCATGTCTAGCTTTTTTTTTTAATTATCTGTTATTTTATGTGTATGAGTGCTTTCCCTGAATGTATGCATGCGCATCACTTGCATGCCTGGTACCCGAGAATTCAGAAGAGGGCACTGTATCACTTTGGAACGGCTGGAAGCCACCACATGGGTGCCGGGATCTAGGCTCCTGTCCTCTGTAAGAGCATCAAGTGTGCTTAACCTCTGAGCCATTTCTTCAGCCATCCACACTCCGCTTTAAAACCTAAACCAAAACATGAATTCTGAGGACTGACCTCAGGTACCCCTGAAATATCTCTCAGCAAACCCTCCCCCATCCCTTTTTAGTTGGTCAGGAAATATTAAGAATCTGTCAAGGCAAGGACTGCAGAAATATTGATACCATAAAGCCTCAAACTGTGCCAAGGGCCGGCTGTCCTTCCTGGCCTCACAGGAAATGCTGCTGCTCTTGAGGACTCAGTAGGAGGGTGGGAGGGTGAAAGCAGGGACGACAATAGAAACATCTGTTTCTGTTTGCTTTTCTAACTAAGTTGAAACAGTGTTTCTAGGCTACTGGCACCCTTGGGGACAGGAGACAGTCACTTGTCTTGAGCTTGTGAAAAGATGAATCATAACCATAAACCAGCCCTTTTTTTTATAACTGAGATATAATTCATATAACATCAAACCCACTCATCTTTAAATACAACCATGCCTCTTTAGCCTGTTTAGCCATTGCCACTGTTAAGAATTTTCTTCCATTCCGTTAATCTGTAAGATTAATGAAGGGTTGTTTACTTGTTTATTTTTGAGACAGTTGTTTCTCTAGGTACCCTTGGTTGGCCTGGAGCTCACTGTGTAGACCAGGCTGGCTTTGAACTCACAGTGGATGTTCCATGAGTGCCCTGCACCCAGCCTGAAGGGTTATTTACTGCTGAGTTTTCTCAACAGCTTCCAGGCACTTGTAAAGTGTGTAGGCATCTTCTCCTCCTCCTTTTCTTTTTGAAAAATAATTTTGCTTTGTAGCGCTAGCTAGCTACTAGCTTCGTAGTGCTGATACTTTGAGTCCTCCTTAAACTCTCAGCAACTGTCTGGCCTCAGCTTTGCTAGCACTGGGGCTATAGGCATGTATTATTGCCACACCAGGAGCTAACTGGATTTTGAGTAGAAGAGTAGCCTCACATGCAAACCTATGTTCATTGAATTTAGTTTCTTAAAAGAGAGAGTCTCATGTGGTGCAGGCTGGCCTAGAACTCAGTAAGGTCTGATCCCCCTGCTTCCACTTTCCCAAGCACTGAGGTTTCGTACACGTATTGCCACATTCCAGTTATTCAACGCTGGAGCTCCGAGTGTTCTTGGCAAGTACTACCAAGGGAGTTGGGTCCAACTCTATCATAATTATTTTCTTCTAAAGTCTGTTTATGACAAGGCAGACTAGTTTCTCATGATAGACAGACATACTTAGTTTTCAAGCAAAACAATATGCGTTGCTATTTTAAAAGTGAGTGGACTCCAAGAAAGGCACGGACAGAGAGGATATAAAGACAGAAGGGCAGAATCTTGAAGTGTGCTCTCTCTCTCTCTCTCTCTCTCTCTCTCTCTCTCTCTCTCTCTCTCTCTCTGTGTGTGTGTGTGTGTGTAGGAGTTAGAAAAGAAAATCCACGGGGTGGTGGATTTATGTTCTCATTCACTTCGGAGACAGGCTGATTTGGCTGCTATCTCTGGAAAGGAGGATTTATTATAGGTAGCCAGTATCTACCCTTTATGGTGTTAATTAGAGAATGTAAGTCATCTTCTTCCGAAAGAATCTGTCTTAAGCTGATGCTGAAGTTCTTTCTCTCAGAGGGCCAGGACCAAGCAAACAGCCGTGGGTTTGGCAGGCCAGGCAGTTGATGGGTTGTGTCTGCCTCAGCCGCCTCCACACACAGACAGGCCGACTCTGCCGCGAGCCTTGCCCCATTACATCTGCTCCCAATCCAGCAGAAAGGAACTTCGAGTCAGTCACCAGCCCCGTTCCCAGGACTTTGTTCTGTTTTTAATTCTTATTAGCACAGGAAAGGACTATTTTTCTTTAAAGCGCAGCAATCTTAACAAGTACAGTAACATTTTCTGTCTGCTACCCGTGAGAAAGAACCTCACTCTCAAAGAGAATGTTCCTTCTGTATTTGAATCTTCCTCCCTGGAATCATGTGACCAAGGTGATCATATTTGAGATGAATAAACTGTCCTGAGAGAGTCAAGTGGGTCAGCATGTTTTCTTGTTCACTAGAAAGTTATTTGGGGGGGGGGTTGGAGAGATGGCTCAGTGGTTAAGAACACTGACTGCTCTTCCAGAGGACCTGGGTCCAATTCTCAGTTCCCACATAGCAGCTTACAACTGTCTGTAACTCCAGTTTCAGGGGACCTGACACCCATGGCAAAACAACAATGTATGCAAAATGGAAATATTAATTTTTTTAAAAAAGCTATTTTCTGGAAGAAATTCATGGCTGGACAATTTTGCTATTGATCTAGAGGATAGCTACAGAAAGAAGGTTGCCCAACTCATTTAATTGGTACATATGGAGGGCTTGTGACAAATGTCAGTTCCCTGTTCCAGCTTTGCAAGACAAAAATCAAAGCTGGGTCCTTCTTTCCTCCAAACCCACGAAGGCTAGACTTCCAAGCAGCGGGTCTGCCCCACATGTAGGTTGGGGTTATGGCTTTGGAAAGGTAGAAATTTGAGATGCATCCCCCTAGTGATGGGTATAATCCAAAATTGAATTTATTCTTCACTGAAACATCTGGATCTCTAGAACTTTGGTGTGGATCTGTACCCCTTAGGATCACTGAGATGCAGATTTGGAACTGGGTAGTCTGGGATATGGTTCTAAACCATCCCTAGGACCTTATTTTGACTAGCAAAGTTTAAAATTGTTTGATAAAAAGTTACCTAATTCAATTTCAGAATTCTAAAACCTAATTTCAAGCCAAGCATTGTGGCTCATGTCTGTGATCTTTCTATTGGGAGCTACATAGTAACTTCTAGGTCTAAGCCTGGGGTACAGAATAAAGTACTGTCTTAATCATCCCCCCCGCCGCAATACCCAAGTAAATAAATAATATTCTAGGTGAATTAGGTGAGGTTGTGGTATAGCGTAGTACATGCCTGTGTGCATGAAACAGGCAGAGGCAGGAGGATCTTGAATTTAAATCCAGTTAGAGCTACCTAGTGATACTCTTGCCTTGAAAAAACAATAAAAATGCCACAAAATAAAACTTAATTCCAATTGCATTTAAGGCAAAATAGTTCCAACTATCTATAAAAGCTCCAGTGTCTGGCTTCTGTTTACAATAAATGATGGCAAAACCACCCTGGGCTTCCTAATTCCTTCCTGGTGTCACTGTGGAGAGCTGGTGACTGATTGTGATGTTTGTGTGAGAACGAGACACAGGCACCATGACACAGCACAGGCTTGAAATTCTAAGAAACCTGGTGTTAGAACAGTGACAGCCCATCATGCAGGAGGAGGTTCCTTATCTTCCTGCATAGCCTGGTTTCCACCCTCTCTCCCCCCCTCTCTCTCTCTTCCCCTCTCTCTGAGCAGCACATCACTTCCTGACCTTTTGGCTAAGATTACGTGATGTATATCCAGGCATCAGAGAAGTCTCCATTTCCCAGAAAATGGGTGCAAAGCTGAAAGCACTCTTGTAAGGGGCAGAAGCAGGTGGGTCTGGGCAGCACAGCTCTGGTAGGTGAGCAATCCCAGTGCTTGTGTGGTCCAGAGTTTAAACTGCGCCTGCGTTACCTTGCATTGCAAAGGCAAACTTTCTTACTTGGGAAAGGCTTTACTAACATCCAAGAGTCAGAGAGCAATTAAGGCAGGGGCTTATTGGGTTTAAAAATAGACACATGAGCAAAAGCTATTGCAAGACCAGCTTCTTCCAATGAATGGATGCCTGATCCATGTCCTGGGGCCAAGACCCCTTTCTTGACCCACTTACTAAATGTGTATTGATGATTTCTTCGATTGAAATATAAATGACTGGTTTGCTGACGGTCACCAAGTCTGTGTATTTGTCCATATTAAACTTCTCTTCTGGTTCATGGACATCACAAGCTTCTTGGAAATATTTCCTAAGAACAGGGAAAAAAAGGTGTTAAGATAAGAGTCAAATTTGTAAGTGGAATAGCTTCATTAAAATAAGTTTTGAAATGATGGCTAGAGCACTCCCCTCCATCCCAACCTTGAGGCGCTTGCTATGGCTTCTTCCAGGGTCTCTCTCTCTCTCTCTGTTTTTCGAGACATGGTTTCTCTGTAGTTTTGGAGCCAGTCCTGGAAATAGCTCTTGTAGACCAGGCTGGCTTTGAACTCACAAAGATCCACCTGCCTCTGCCTCCCGAGTGCTGGGATTAAAGGCATGTGCCACCACCGCCTGGCTTCAGGGTGACCCTTCATGGTGGTGCTTGTCCATGTCTCTGGATGCTGAACCTCAAACTGGTCCACAAACAGGATGAGAGATAAGTGTGGGCCTTGGACCCCAGGATCCAGTATGATCAAATCATGGGCAGGATTTCTTAACACATGCACACACGTAAACCAATAATATAATTTTTCAAACTAAGAGAAAATCAAACAACCAGGGTTGGGCCTGTAGTTGAGTTGGTAGGTGTTTGTCCAGCATGCAGGAGGCTCTCCCTGCCATCCTCGTTACTGCACAAACCTGGCCCGGCGGCCAGCTAGCACTCAGCTACTGGACTTCAATAATGGCCTGTGAAATGTCAATGAAAATGTAAGACGAAGAATTCGCTGGTGTTGGGGAGATGGCCTAATGGGTGAAGCATGACCACCAGAGTTTGTACCTCAAGGACCCATATGAGAAAAGCTAGGTGTGGTGGCATGTGCCTGAATCTGAGCTGCTGGGGAGAAAGGCAGAGACAGGCAGGTTCTGGGAGCTCAGTGGCCAGCCAGCCTAGCTAAACACACGGGCTCCAGGGTCAGGGAGGGGCCATATCTCAAAATGGAAGTAGATGACAGAGGAAGACACCCAAAGTCAACCTCTTTCTTCCACATGCATGTGCACACACATGCACAGGACCTACCCCCCCCCACATGCTAACAGATATCATGTATTCTGAAGACTGATCCTAGGACTTTACACATACTAAGTACATGCTGTATTGGTGTGGGAGGTTCTTCTGTATATGTGTTGCTTTTATTGGTTAATGAATAAAGCTGATTCTGCCAGTGACTTAGCAGAACAGAGGTAAGTGGGAAAACTAAACTGAATGCTGGTAGAATGAAGTGGGAAAACTAAACTGAATGAAGGTAGAGCCATGTAGCCTTGCTGGAGACAGACGCTGGACACTGGACGGAACTTTACCTGGTAAGCCATAGCCATGTGGTGATACACTGATGAATAGAAATTGATTAATTTAAGATATAAAAGCTAGCTAGCAATACGCTTAAGTGATTTGCCAAACAGTGATTTAAATAATATAGTTTCTGTGTGATTATTTCAAGTCTGAGCAGCTTCTGCCAACACTGTACCATTGAGCGATATCCCCAGACCCAAGTCACATAATTCCCTACCTGAAAATTTAGTTTTATAGAGAAAAAACAATCCAGTAAATTGGTTACCTTAAATGATGCAAGGTCCTGGGTCTACAACACCCTAACCTCCCTCTGAAGGTTCTGATACCAGGTTGACAAAAATGGGAGCTAAGCGTCCTCTTTCTTACTAGATCTAAGCAATGGTGACTGGCCAATGGAAAGACCATTTCAGTTAAAACACAACCCCCCCACAAAAGGCCCTAGGACTAGGACCCCAAGAAGTCTCTTCTTTTAAATTAGAGCTAATGAAGACAGAGGGATGAAAAGTATCCGTGATTATACTTTAGAAGCCCTTGGTAGATTTTAACCAAGAGACCTTTGCCTGTGTGATGTGGGATTCCCCTCTGTATGCTGTGAATATGTTTTATTACCATTAGTTAATAAAGAAGCTGTTTCAGCCAATGGCTTAGCAGAGCAAAGCCAGGTGGAAAATCTGAACAGAGATATACAGAGAGAGTAGGCAGAGTCAAGGAGATGCCATTTGGCTGCCTAAGGAGACAGTTACCAAAACCTTACTGGTAGACCACAGTCCTGTGGCAATACATAGACTAATAGAAATGAGTTAATTTAAGATGTAAGAGTTAGTTAATAAGAAGCCTGAGCTAATAGGCTGAACAATGTTGTAATTAATATAGTTTCTGTGTGATTATTCAGGTCTAAGCAGCTAGAAATGAACGAGAAGTCTCCTATACCTGTGTGTGTAAAACTATATATACATATATATACACACACACATATATGGTATGTAAGATATATGTGTGTTGTATTTTATTCTATATAGTTTCAAGTGTTTTTATGCCTGAAATAATCTCTGACATGCTTTCTATGGCACCAGAGGCCTGTGTACTAGAGCTGAATTCTCCCTTCCAAGCCCTGGGCTAGGAGAAGCAGCCGTGTTTCAGGGTGTCATGCTCCCCAGCGACAGTAGGTCTTGGGGTGCGGATGAGTGAAGAAAATAAACACCAGAATGAATATGAGTGAAATAGAAAATGGTGTACTTAGGAGGGTACTCTTGGAAAACAGGAGATTGGCAGGGATAACAAGAAAAAAGGAGTCAGGTATGCCAGCACTCGGGCAGCAGAGGCAGGCAGATATAGGAGTTTAAGGTCTGTCTGGTTTACATAGTGAGTTTCAGGCTGGCTGAGGCTATGTAGGGTGACCCTGTCTCAAACAAACAAATGAAGGAAAAGGAAGGTATAAGAACACTTAAGAGTTTGTGAGGAACATATTATTGCTTCTCGTTACTGAATAAAAGAATTAAAATTGGCAGCTGAAGAAATCAAAACTTCCCACAGTGAGAGGACCTGGGGTAACTTTCTCACAAATGGTACAGATGCCACAAAGAGCTGTCAATCAGTAGGTAAGCTGTGGACCTGGAGGAAATGGAGAGTGGGAAGTCCCTTCCCAAGTGAGGACAACAGAGGTCACAATGATGTCACATAAACTCCATAATCTACACAAACAAGAAAGCAAACACAAGCCAAGATGGAAGCATCTGCTCTGAGCCCTGAGATGCATGTGTGACTCCCAGCTGCTCGCTCCTCTGTCCTTGTGGGATGATTAGTGACAGACTTAATGGAGACAATAGAATTAACTCTTATGTGCACAATTAAGAAAGGCCCAAAGACAGTGCAGAGTGTATTCACACAGGATCATCTATAAATACGAAGACTGGGGTTTCCCCAACCTTTCCAAAAGGAAACACACCATTTCCTACCATTGTTGCAGATAAGGCAAATTTTTCCCAACTGGAAAACAATTTGGAAAAGGAAATAAAGTTACCTTCTTCGGCTCAATGAAACCAATCAGTTGAATGTTTTACTCTAAATACTATGCGTGTGTGCCACATTAGGGAGAGAGCTTTATCAGAAGCATAGATCCTAGACAGGAAGGACTCAGTAGAGCAGGATGGAGGGGGTGGGGTGGGAATAGTGGGCCTAGGTCATCTTGCCTACTCCTTTCCTTCATTCTCCCAGTGGCAGCCACTGGAAGGCATGCAGTCACACGGGGTTCCTGTCCCCCTCCATGGCCCTGGTTCTAGGTACAGAACCTGCCATTCCTGTCCATCTCCCCATGTGTTTCTTTGAACAGGAATAGACCATCTCACCTGAATTCCTGATAGGTTTCTGATAAATAATTGTTCATTGATGACAAGTGCTCATTCTCTCCCTCAAACAGCTTGTTGGAGGCTGCGTGTTGGAGAACCTTTGCCACAGATCCCAGGTTTCTCCTTTGGTCAGAATTGATCTGACCTCCGGCTGTCATGTCAATGATGTCGAAGCCATCTGGAGCCACGATGGCTGGGTTCATATATCGGTAGTATAGGAGGTTTCCAACAATCTGTATGAGGAGAGGAACAAAAGACATTTTCAAGAGACAGATGAGCTCTGGTTGCTTTTAATCTTTAAGTATATATTCGTTTCTTATTTTACATTTACCAAGAGAGTGAGTCATTTTCAGACATGAATCTTCTCTTTTAGCATTAAAAATTTAAGAATCACTTTATTTATTTATTTGTGTGTACGTGTGTATACACACATGTCATGGTACACATGTAGAAGTCAGAGGGACAACCTGTGGGAATTGATTCTCTTTTTCTACTATGTGGGTCTTAGGGAATCAAACTTAGGTTGACAGCCTTGGTGGCAAATTTCTTTACCCACTGAACCATCTCAATAGCCCCTGACATGACTCCTTTATGAAGCATTAGATGCAGGAGATGAACATGACCTCATACTAACACTGTGTGCCACACAGTCAATTTTGGTGGAAAATAGGCTTATGACCGCCAAATGTTCTACTATTGAGAGCTGCAATGATGTGGGAAGTTTCTAAATTAGCCTCAACAGACCATGATCTCACAGTCATTAAACACGGAAGATCTGTAACAACAGTCACACAGGGGGAAAGTATGTCACACAACTGTTGGTGAGAACATCACACAACTGTCTATGGGGAAGAATGTCACACAACCATCTGTTGTTTAAAACATCACACAACTGTCTGTTGATGAGAACATCACACAACCGTCTGTTGGTGAGAACTCCACACAACCATCTGTTGGTGAGAACGTCATACAACCATCTGTTGGTGAGAACATCACACAACTGTCTGTGGGGAAGAATGTCACACAACCATCTGTTGTTGAAAACATCACACAACTGTCTGTTGGTGAGAATGCTACACAACCATCTGTTGGTGAGAACGTCATACAACCATCTGTGGGGAAGAACGTCACACAATCGTCTGTTGGTGAGAACTCCACACAACCGTCTGTGGGGAAGAACGTCACATAACCATCTGTTGGTGAGAAGGCCATACAATCGTCCGTTGGTGAGAACATCCCACAACCGTCTGTTGGTAAGAATGTCCCACAACTGTCTGTTGGTGAGAACATCCTACAACCATCTGTTGGCGATTCCAGCTCAGAACCCCCAGAGAAGCTGCGGTGAGGTCACCCTTGAGAATCTACCTTTAAGAGCTCTTCTTCCGTGGCATCGGGGAATTTCTCACGGATCGAGTTCTTCAGTACTTTGGCTATATACCTCAATCCATAACTACACGGGGAACAGATGACAAAAGAAAATAATGGAAAAAGGCTAAGTGAGCTAGAAGCACAGCAATTATTCCAGTCAACCAAAGCTCTGCAGTTCTCCTAAAAATTCAACATAAAGTGAGATGCAATGGAATCACAGGGCTTCTGCTGACACTAGCACCTGAGCGCTGTTGGTGGCCATGATCGAGGTAATGCCTCTTCATTAGAGGGTGGGGGTGAATTAAAGTCATTTGATTAGGCCACCTTGTATTCGTTTTTATGTTTTTGGTAGGGTCTTGTTATATAGTCCAGTCTGGTCTCATATTTACAATCATCATTCTTGGCTCAAGATCATCACTTTAGACAGCAAACCACCAGGGAGAATGCCTATCTTTACTCCACGGGCTTAGGTAATATTCCAAGAACTTCCGCAAAGACTGCTAAAGTCACTACGGATCAACTTACGGCAGCAGATCGAGGGAAGAAGTGATAGAACTCAGGACTTTGTCGGTGACCTTCCTCAGGTTTTCAATAGATGCCTCCAGTTTATTCTTCACCTCCGGGTATGTCAGGGCTTGCTCTGTGGTCACGTCGTAAGGCAGCTTGCTGAAGATGCAACAAGAGTTGAAATGAACAGTTGCTAAGGTTCATGTATGAGCACCAGTGTCCCGCCAACTGACTCTGCAGGATGAGCTGCAGGTTACCATGACTCCGGCTAAATAAGACACACGTGATGCAGCTCCCACTACCACAGCATCAGGAGGGACTACAAGCCTCCCTCTTAACTCTAACGGAAAAAGAAAGCATGGACCAGGTTATGTAGACTCAGCTAACCCACCTTTTCTCTCTTGCTTCTGTCCTCTTCCTCCCTCCCTCCTTCCCTCCCTCCTTCCTTCCTTCCTATCTTCCATCCCTCCCTCCCTCGTTCCTTCCCGTTCCTTCTGTTGCTGACTGAACCCACAGCCCCGTGCATGCTAGGCAAAATGCCTTTCTAGTGAGCTACAACCTCCACCCCTATTTCCTTTTTTAAAGTTTCTGAGATGGTCTTAACACAGTCGAGGCTGGCCTTAAACTTACTATGGAAGTGAGTATCTCAGTTCCTTTTCTGTTGCTATAACAAAGCACCATGACCAAGACAACTTAAAGAAAATGTTTAATTTGGGCCTCGGGGTTCCAGAGGGTTAGTGTCTATAATCACCACAGCAGGCGGGCAGACATGGCGCTGAGAGCTTTCATCCAGATCCACAAAGTAGAAATAGCTAACTGGGAATGGCATGGGCTTTTAAAACTTCAAAGCCTGTCCCCAAGTGACACACCTCTTCCAACAAGGTCACACCTCCTAATTGTTCCCAAACAGTTCTACCAACTGGGGGCCAAGTATTCAAATATATGAGCCCATTAGGACCTTTCTCTTTTAAACCACCATAGTGAGACTAGCTTTGAACCCCTGATCTTCATGCCTCTACCTCCCAAGTGTTGGAATTATAGGTGTGTTCCACCATGCCTGGCTTCTTTTTATTTTTTATGCAATAAAAGTCTAATGAGTTCATTCTAGTAAAATAAATAAATAAATAAAAGCAAACAAAAATGGCACATAGGCAAATAACCTATTTTCTTATCTTAGTAAATAAACAAACCCTTCTGTGTATGACGCATAGGCCTCACACACTCATGGGTACAAGGAAATTTGTGTACATCCACATCTCATAGATATTCCATGCGTGGATATATACATGACCAATCTTTAAAAAAGAAAATGGGTTATTATGCTGAAGTATAAAAGAAGCATACATCAGGAATCAATTTCCAGTGTCAATAAATACAACTCTACACTTCCACTCCAAACAGGCACCTCCTCCATTAAGTGGTATAAAAGCATTTACTAAGTAAACCGCCACAGCAAATACTTTGAATTTCTTGACTTTTCATTATGACAGACAGTGCTATGACAAGCACCTACTTAATTCTCTGAGCATCTTACTTTCTTCATGTGGCATCCTTTTGCAGGAAAACAAAAGCTTGGACTCCTTAGATCACAAACTACCCCCAGAAGAAGTCAAGCCCACCTGGAGCATTGTTGTTTACTGTTACTCACAAGGAAATGCACAAAATATTTTTGGTCTAGATTTAGAAACACAAAGAGTAAACAAGGAAAGGAATTATTTATGACAGGAGATGAGGTGGGGATCAGGTGCTTCTGAAATGGGAAAATACCACTGGGTAGTAAGACGACCTAATGTCTGGGTGCTGGGAACTTTCTCAGCCAGTAAAGACCTTACTGCACCAGCATGGAGCACATGAGCTCAGTGCTGGAACCTACAGGAATGATGGCAAACACTTATAATCCCAGTTCTGGAGAGATGAAGACAGGAGGACTGTGGAACTCACTGGCTGGCCAGCCTAGTTGAATTGTGAATTCCAGTGAGATCATCTGTCTCAAAAAAGGAGAAGAGATAGAGACATGCACACACACACACACCAACACACCATCACCACCACCAGCACCACCAGCAATAAAACCAACCAAAGAAACAAAACTTTAAGAATTAATGATCACAAAGCAAGCCAAAGCCAGCATCGCCCTGCCTCATTACCTGGCCTCTCCAGTCTGTGTCTCCAGTTGGTTAACCCAAGCCTTGTAGACCTCCACAGGGTTGGTGTTGATGATCAAGGCCTTGTCTTCGATGATCTCTTTCACCACTGGAGCCAGGAGCTGCCGCAGGGTATTCTGTCCCCGGGCCCCTCTGTTGAAGCTGACCACCATCTTGATGACTGTAGGGTTGCCCGTCACGATGTCCTGCACTTGGTCCACCTTTGACCTAAGCAAAGCCCAAGCCAAGACAAAATGAAGCTGCAGCTTCAGGGTCATCCTACAGGGAGGTGTGAGCTACAAATGGACCATAGCTAAGATGACCTGGGACAGCAAAGATGACCCGGGACAGCTAAGATGACTCAGGGGCAGCTGAGATGATGGGAGGGTATCTAAGATGACCCAGGACAGCTAAGATGACCAGGGGCAGCTAAGATGACCCAGGGGAAGTTAAGATAACTAGGGGATACCTAAGATGACCCGGGGGGCAGCTAAGATGCTGGGAGGGCAGCTAAGATGACTAGACGGTACCTAAGATGACTAGGGGCAGCTAAGATGACCCGAGGGTAGCTAAGATGACCCGAGGGCAGCTAAGATGACTAGGGGATACCTAAATGACCTGGGGGCAGCTAAGAGGACCGGGTGGCACTGCCCCTCTGTTTACATTTGGAAGATACCTTTCTTGGTTCAATGAACTGTCTTGACATCTTCAGATCCCTCTCAAATTCACTGCCATGAGGCTTCCAGCTGCAGCCCATGGCTGGGCTACCTGGCTCTGAAGATCTCCTCTTGATTACTCTCCCTTTCTATACTTTCTATTCCCGTCCTTATTAGACCTAGGCACTCCTTTTTATTTTTTTGGCAGTTATTTCTTTAGATGTTAAATCCTCTTTGTGTTCTTAACCAGTTGCATGGCCCGGTAGGAGGATGGGGTAGTCAGCGATTCAGCCAGCTACAGGTGGCCAAAGCTGGGCCACCCCATGCTGCCCCTCATTCACTTATGCACAGAGCTCGAGGCTCCTTTCCTTGGGCACTGTCCTTGCGTCTGAGTTTCTAATCCACACCTCGCTCCTAGGGGCCGCGCTGGAATTTATTATTTCCCTTTATATATTTTCACCAACATGCTCTCTATTGTTCAAACTCGGTGTGTTAAACACACAAAACACCTTTCCCTTATGACTATCCCCAGTTCTCTGACTTATATAGCTTTGTTTCATTCAGTTTATATGCTTTGTTCAGATTAAACTAAAAACCACAACAACAACAAAAACAAACCAACAACAATGTGTTCAAAAACCTTCTACTGTTCCCTAGAAGGTGCTTTGTAGCCCTTCCAGAGGACTCTAGTGTGGTTCCCAGGACCAATGTATGGTGCCTCACAACTGCATGTAACTCCAGTTCAGAAAAATCTAATACCCCCTGCTGGCCTCTGTGAGCAGACACACACATAACACACATAACATGTGCACACACACACACACACACACACATACACCCTGCTGGTCTCTGTGAGCAGACACACACAACACACAAAACACGCACACATACACATACACACACACATACATGCCTCCTCTCGGTATTTCTTATAACACGTCCCCAGGCCATCTTTTCAGCTTCATCTCCTGGTACTCACCAAGTCACTCCTTGATCAGACAAATCCACCTTCATTTTCGCATCTGTGCCCATGCTCTTTCTACCCTTTTCTAGCTCTTACAGTGATGCCTCAAAATTTGGGCCAGGCAGCTGCTTGTTCATAAAAATTGAATTCACTTGACCTAAGTGGAACTTTCCTCTATAGCCCTCTGATCTGGCATGTGTCCTGAAAATTATTTCATTGCTACTTCATAACTAGTTTTCCTCCTGTTATGAATCATAATGTAAACACCTGATATGCATTCCCAAAGGTGTCGTGACCCACAGGTTGAGAACCACTGCCCTACTGTACTCCAGCATTGTAGGCATGAACATGGCAGGCGACTGTGCTTGCCCTCCTGACATCAGCACCCTGCCCTCCCCCAATCATACATATACATCTAATTGATAGGAGAAGTGGTGCCCAGAACGGGGGCAGCCCTTGCTGAAGCCACACAGTTAAGGAGTTCTGGGACCCTAAGAACTCACTGAAGTCCTTCCTAGGCCACCCACAGCCCTGAATCAGCCTCCCTGTGCCTCTATAAATGTTTATGAGAACACTGAGTCTGCACTGCAGTGGAGCGGGAATCATGGATTCTGCTGCAGAGTCTTGCTTCACCATGACAGTCTATCAGGAAGGAGAAGATGGGAGGCTGAGGAGGTGACTGGTCAGGACAGCCACCAAGGGAAATCCCTCATTCACTGTTTTACAGACCCTCTGAGTGCGCAGGTGTCCAGTCTCCCAGAGGCCCCTGGGAGCTGGCAGAGCTTATGGCCCCTAGAGGTTGCAAAAACAAAGTCCACTCTCGCTTGTGACACTTCTCGTGCATTTTGGGGAACTAATTTATTTAACTACCCATATAATTTCTATATTAGCTGAGTAAAAAACCACATTAGCAAAATCTGCTAAAATTCTAACGAGAAAGGAAAGCTTTATCAGTGATCATAACCTTCACCCCCTCGCTGAAGGCGCTGTCACTCAGAAGTAAGTTTCCAAGAAGTTTCTGATCTTTAAAAGCTGACTCAGCTGGATGTCCGGGAGGAGAAATCTACAGCTAATAGCTCCGACAAACCAGAAGTTCAACCAGCAATCAAAATTCCATTTCAGTCCCACAAAACTCAACCTACTTCAACCTGAATTCCAGTGCAAATTCCATTTAGAGTCATCTCCCAGCCAGCCTGAGCAAACCCAGCACTAAGAAGCGTCTGGGTGCTTTCCCATGAATTTTATACATACTTGATTTCTTCCTCCAGAGCGGTTTTGAAAAGCTTGAGCAGCAGGTACTCTTCCCTCTGATTAGAGGCGTAATTGTACAGTGTGAAAATAACAGTGTCCATGAATTTGGTTGACTTGTTCTGTGGCATCTGGAAGATCAGCTTAGCCAGGTATGAAGGGTTGGTCTACAAGGCAAGAAGATAGAAGTCAACGCTGTGGTATAAAGGGTTGGTCTACAAGGCAAGAAGATAGAAGTCAGCGCCATGGTATAAAGGGTTGGTCTACAAGGCAAGAAGATAGAAGTCAGCGCCGTGGTATAAAGGGTTGGTCTACAAGGCAAGAAGATAGAAGTCAGCGCCATGAGCTAGAGGGTTCTTATATATATGACTCAATGCGCCATGAGAGACAGACGTGTTTCTAGCACACAGCCTTCTAAGAGATCAGCTAATATTCCAGGCACAGTGGAGGAAGCTCTGCTTGCGAGTTAGAAGATGTAAATGTTCCTCACTATAGTAGAAGGGTCAACAGGTACCATTTTGGCCATATCTTTTCAGAGTCAATTGTGTCTAGCAGTGAAAAGTACTAATGACTCTTCTTCAGGCTCTAAAGATGACCTGGGGTAGTTTTGAGACAGCTCTCATTTATAAAATGTTTGCTTACTATAGTTGTCTGTTATTCAATTTGTACTTTTAACCATTGAAGCCATGTACTAATGTTTATTATAGAGATGCAGAAGAGGGGGTGTTGTCCATAGAATCTGGAATAGAAGAGAAAGGAACAGATTAAGGCTCAGCTACACAGACTAGCCTACAAAGATTGATGGGTAAATAGAAGGAACTATATAGCATCGTCTGAGTATAGAAGGAGAAAGAAGAGGCCCCGTTCATGCATGGAGACAGTAAGCTAGTCCACCATGACAGTCCATCAGGAAGGAGAAGGTGTAAGATTTAGTTTTGTGGTCAGAGTGATGGGTTGAAGTTGTATGCACAAGATGGCCAGGGCACTATTTTCTGCATTTTTTGAAATAATTTTATTTTATTTTTGGTTTCTTGAGACAGGGTTTTTCAGTGTAGCCTTGGCTGTCCTGAAACTCACTCTGTAGACCAGACTGGCCTCCAACAGAGATCCACCTGCCTCTGCCTCCTGAGTGCTGGGATTAAAGGTGTGCACCATCACCACCCAGCTTTCTTCATTATTTTAAAAACTTTAAGTGTGTGTCCACTTGTCTGTATGTGCACTATATGTGCAGGTGTTGTTGGAGGCCCGGAGAGTATGTCACATACCCTGGAACTGGAGTTACAGATGCCACCTTAGTGGGTGCTGGGAACCCAACGGAGTCATCCGCAAGTGCTCTTAACCACTGACCCATCTATCCAGCCCAGGATGATGCTTTCTTGATAGACTGACTTTGGATTTTCGAGACAGGCTTTCTCTGTAGCTTTAGAGCCTGTCCTGAAGCTCGTTCTATAGACCAGGCTGGCCTTGAACTCAGAGATTCATCTGCCTCTGCCTCCCGAGTGCTGGGATTAAAGGCGTGCGCCACAACCACAGCCCAGCCAACAGAGTAATCATGCACGCTGGAGCAATCATTCTATACACGTTCCTGGGCCTTTTCACCTCTCCATTAACGAACCTCATGTTAGAACATGCTCAACACCACAATTCTTGGCCAGTGACTGCATTCTTACCTTTCTTACAACAGAAATTCTATCAAATTTTGAAATTGTAAAGAACCTACAGAAACTTGTAATTTCACAGATACAAAAAAAAAAATTGGCAAGTGTTTAAGATTAAACACCCAACCACTGGTTGAAGACTACTCTTAATTAGACAGACAAGAAAACTGCTTAAAGCAGTCAGGGAGTAGAGGTGAGGGTTGGGGGTGGATGTGTGTGTGTGGGGGATGGGTAGGGGATTGGTGTGGGTGGGTGCTGCTTCTCTTCAGGAAAGGTTGCCAGGTTGGCAGTGCACTCCATAGGCAAAACTAAGCATTGACATTTTTCCTCCTATGCTGCCACATAGTGGTCATCAGAGGCACTACATGTTCCTAAAGGACCAACGCTACCAGCATCAACATCTTTGCTCTCAGCGGGGTTAAGGCATGTTTACCGCTTGTGCATCAAGTTTTCTCTTTGTAGCCAATCTCAGGAAGGCCCTCCAGCAAAGAGTAAGGCATCTCCAGGCTTGAAGTCACAGAACGAACAACTACTGACCCACTTCTTTGGGGATGGTTTTCCTGCTGTTGTGGAGACACCTGCCCACGTTCCTTTGTGATTGACTAATCAGATTGTCAGCAGGTGGATGGAGTACATCAGTGGGGGAAACTGACCAACAGCTGGCCCATCAAAGTCCAGTCATAAACTTATTAGCTCATACTAGAGTCCTGGATGCGATGTCAAATTACGCCTCATGCAGTTCACAGCAATGCCACGAAATAATGAAGAGAAAATAATCCCACCTCTCTGGCCCTGTCCTCCAAAGGAGGTCTGGCCCTGGCATGGATATGCTTTTCTATAGGCTAGTTTTGCCATCCAATAATGGCTGTTATCATTACTATTAGATTTATATTGCTTCTGCAGATCACTGAGGTACTGTGCAGATGTGAAGGGAGTAGGCCGGAAGGGTAACTGCCTGCAATGTGTCCATCACTTACAAACTGGGGCTGAGTTTTCCTGTTTGCAATATGGGAAGAATGACAGTACTTAGCCTGATCCTCAGGGTTAGAACAGGGAATTCAATGAGTTAATCTATGTAAAACACCCAACGTGATGGTTGGTACTTAGTAAAGTACGTTCTAAGCTATTATAAACCTATTCTATTAAAAGCTGTTATTATTCTGCTAACATATAGCATATAACTAAGCTGTTGGCTAAGGCATGGGGGAAGATCCACAAAAGGGAAACATTGTTTATTATCTAAAACCCACCATGAAGAGTGACCCACGCTCACCTGCAGAAGGTAAAACAGTTGCTGGTACGTCTCTAGTGTTTTTCTCCTCTCCTTACTTAAGCTTTTAATCCCCTGGTTGTCAGTGCTATTCAGTATTTCCATTTCTCCTCCTTTTTTCTTATTCAGCTTTTTGCTGTGTGAGATTACATCCTGTGAAGAATATTATGACATCATTTTTACTCCGGTACCCTTTACCACCTCCACCTCCACCTCCACACACACACACACACACACACACACCTCTGAGACACGCACTGCTGCAAAGGTAAAATTCCGGTTTCCCTCATCTGGAAACAAAGGACAAGAGAGCAGCAAACTGAAGGACAACACCTTGTGGGCGAGCTCAGGCTTTGTCATAGGCATTGTGATTGTTTGAATGAAAATGCTCCCCACAGGCCTATAGGGAGTGGCACTATTAGGAGGTGTGGCCTTGTGAGAGTGGATGTCGCCTTGTTGGAGGAAGTGTGACACTTGGGGTGGGATTTGAGATCTCAGAATCTCTAGGCAGACCCAATGTGGCACACTATTCTTGCTGCCTGCTAATCTAGATATAGAACTCTCAGCTACCTCTCCAGCACCATGTCTGCCTGCATGCTGACATACTTCCTGCCACAAAGAAAGTGGACTAAGCCTCTGAACTGCAGCCCAGTCCCGATTAAATGTTTTCCTTATAAGTGTTGCCATGGTTATGGTGTCACCTTAACTAAGACAGGCATTCTCCAAAGCTGTACGCATTTGCTCTCAGGATTTAATGCAGGCACCAGGAAAATTCAATGGAGAAAACACTCTTTTTAAAACATGATGATGGAACTGCAAGATATCTTCACCCACAGCAGAGGAGTCAGACCCCTACCTCACAGTACAAGGAACTCAGAACAGAGAAATAAATACAGGAGACAGGAGTAGAAACTATCAACCCCTAGAAAGGAAAACAATTTTGACTTTGGATTGGCCGACAGATTCTTCAATACAACACACAATAAAAGTCACAAAAGGAACAAAATTGTCTGTAATCAGAATCAAAAAGTTTAAGATGTCCTTCTGTATATGTCTTGCTTTCATTGGTAATGAATAAAGCTGTTTTGGCCAATGGCTTAAAGCAGAGTAAAGCCAGGTGGGAAATCCAAACAGAGATAGAGAGAGTAGGCGGGGTCAAGGAGACGCCACGTAGCTGCCAAAGGAGAAAGACGCCAGAACATTACAGGTAGGCCACAGCCTTGTGATGATACACAGTTTAATAGAAATGGGTTAATTTAAGATGTAAGAGCTAGGAATATGCCTAAGTCATTGACCAAACAAACAGTGTTGTAATTAATATTGTTTTTGTGTGATTATTCGGGTCTGGGCGGCTGGGAAACAAAAGCACAGTCTCCTTTTACAGCCCACAGCAGAGGAGTCAGACCCCTACCTCACAGCACAAGGAACTCAGAACAGAGAAATATATACAGGAGTGGAAACTATCAACCCCTAGAAAGGAAAACTAGCTGACGACTTTGACTTTAGATTGGATGACAGATTCTTCCATATAACACAGAATACAAGTTACAAAAGGAACAAAATTGTCTATAATCAAAGTTAAAAAAGTTTCAAGACTTGCTCTTTTCTGGCTCCCTCTCAGAGAGGCAGCTTTGATCTCCCTCCCCACCGCCCTGTGTGTATGTGAGTGTGTATGTCTCTCTCTGCTCTTCTCTCTTCTCCCCCTTCCCTTCCATACTTCCATAACCCACTTAATAAATATCCAACCTCACTCTGGAAAAAAAAGTTTCAAGACTTAATGGATAAGATGAAATGCCTACAAAACAAATAAGCTCTTACTACTAATGACTAGAAAGATTCAGAACTCAACTCCCCCCATAAACAAAGGACTTGAATTGGCATTTCCCCTAAGAGATACAAACATGGTTAATAAACATAAGAGATATCCAACATTCATTTTTTGTTTGGGAAACATAAGCAAGACTAAGTTGTATCACTTTGTTTTCCTGATTTCTTTCTTTAATAATAAGAAGTTAATACTGTTTTAGGTACTATTTTTCTCTATTATCCTGCAAATCATTTGCCTGCCCTTAGGTAGTCTTCGGTGACACTTCTTAGTGGCTGCAGAATATACATGTCAAGCCGAATTCATGGTTGAAATGGTTAATCATTGTTAACCTAACCAGATTTGGAACAGCCCAAGAGGCACACCATTGGGCACATCTGTGACGGTGTCTGCAGAGGGGTTTAGACAAGGAGGGAAGCCCCAGCCTCCAGAGAGTGGTTCCATCCCATAGGCTGAGGTCTTGAAAGAAAGTGGGTCAGCCCCAGCCTGCATCTCTCTGCTTCCTGACTGCAGAGGCAGTGAGCACGCTCCTGCTGCTGAGGCTCAAGCAGCTGTTCCCAGCCATGGCAGACTGTGCCCTCAAACTGTGAGCCAGAAGGAACCCTTCCTTAAATTGCCTTTGCTAGATACTTTGCAGAAGCAATAAGAAAAGTGAATAAGGCATCAATCCCCAGTTACCTGGTGTTTTAAGTTGTTCCTCATTTTTGCAACACCATAATATTATACATCCACCTACACTGTTCTAATCTTATCATCAAATTAAACATGGAACTATCAGTGATAAGATAAAAGGCTCTATATTTAATAATTATTGGCTTAACTTTTAATAAATGGTGGATGTACAGTTAGTGTTTGAACTTTTTGCAGGGCGGGGTGAGGGCTTTGCCCATGTCCCATGCCCAACTCCTGGGATAAGGCAATTCTCTTGTCTTAGCCTCCCCAGTTGCTAGGACTATAGGTTCCTGGCTCAAAAAATTAATTTTGGTTCACAAAGCTATCAATTATTAATGAATAATTCTGATAAAACCAAACCAAACTTCAAATATTTATAGGGATATGGGTATCTGCTATATGACTGCATCTCTATAAACTACACACTGTTTAGCGGATCTGCTGATTTCGCACTAAGCCTTTATTTTGAGATGAAAGGCATTTCCTGTTTACAAGTTCATGGGACAGCACAGCTGCAGTGTGAGGCCATAAAAGGCCTTGTGAAAGCTCTTCGGGGGCATATCACACTTTCAAAGTTCTCGTGAAAATGAAAAGTACAAATAGACATTGTTTGAAAAGAAGATCAAGTGATTTTTTTTTTTAGAAATTAAATTAGAAATTGTAGTTTTTTGAATGTTTAGAGAACATAATTCCTATGTTACAAGCTACTTTATTTACATTTTTTCCTTTTTCTTCAACCCCCCTCTTTGTTTTATTTTTCAAGATAGGGGTTCTTTTTCTAACAGTCGCAGCTGTCCTGGAACTCACTTTGTAGACCAGGCTGACCTCGAACTCACCAAGATCTGCCTGTCTCTGCCTCCCAACTGCTGGGATTAAAGGTGTGCACCACCACTGCCCAGCTCCCTAATGTTTTTATCAGGTCTGGAGTATGAGGACGGGGCATTCACGCACCCATGTCCCAAGTGCCCCTGTGGCTGCCATCCTCAACCATGTGCTAGGTCACTGAGGACTGGCTGTCTGGCTCTGACTCTCATGGGCTTCACCAAGCTTCCATCCTTCAGCTTCCCTCCTTGGCCTATCAGTTTTCTGAAAATGGCTGTGGCATATAGGAAAAGAACAAGGCCATGGGAGAGTGGGTCTAATTCGTTCCCAAGGAATAATGACTCCTTTTCTGCTCTTCAAATATGTCCCATAGATTATCTGAAGGCCACTGGTGACACAGTGTCACCTGTCGGGTGGCATTTTGGAAACCAGAGGGTTATTTTGGGAGCTCCTAAGTGGAAGGCATTTGTGGTTCCTGGTAGGTGATGGGGGCTAGGCCTTTTGTAGGGTGATTAAATGATCTCGCATGGCAGAAATATTGAATGGCTATCTGCTCATCCACATAGGTGTGCTTGTGAGTACTTGAGTCCCAAATCTAAGTGTTTTGCATATATGCACAATGTATTTTTCCATACACAAAAATGTCAATAGATGCTTGATTTTCCGGGATTGCAACTGCTGTATATACTGAGGGCAGACTACACTTGTCCAGGATGCTGCAGGGAACTGGGAACTCGACACTGACTACATCACCCTTCAATGTATTAGGATCATCTGCAGCCCTCGTCGTTTGTAGTGAGTCTGGGAAAAGGCCTGAGTCCCCAGGAACTCTATTGTGCTTCCTGTTGTCAGATTCATGCATCGTCCTATTAGAACATGTGTTTTTAAATGGTGAAATACTTTACTCTGTACGAAGGCCTTGGCTTTATTATCAAGGTATATATCTATGTGGGTTCTAGCACCTGTAAGTCTCAGCTCAGAAACTATACTACCCTGAATGAACTCAATCTTGTCAGGATAGTTAAAAAGCTTTGAAAAGAAGTCATAGGCACAAGGCAGGAAAACTAGTAACTTATAATAAAAATGATAAATGAGGTTTGTAATGACTTATGCAAAATTCCCAGCATGCTCTCCTGGACCAGGCCTCCAGAGCACACACACACACACAGGCATCTTCTCTCCTGCGAGCCGAGGCAGCCGCTGCCCACTGACCTCCAGAGTGATCCTGTTCTTCACCAGCAGTCCAATCTTGATGTCCATCAGGTTCAAGTCTTTCTCCAGCTGCTGGTTGGCCCTGATCTTCGTCACCACTTCTTCGCGTAGCCTCGCTACCTCCAGCTCCTCCTGGAAATCCAAGTCGCTTTGGTCCAATAGGTACACGAACTTTCGGATGACTGTTAAGGGTGGATTTTCAGAGCCAACTGTGAGGGGAAGAAGAGGCATATTTCAATTGCGAGTTATCATTAATAGACGGCCCTGCAATTAAAATATTACTGCAAAAATAAACCAACTAAAGCATGCAGTCTGTGGCGTGGGTTGTTCTCCATTGTAAGAGCAAGATAAGCAAACCCACATAAACAAATGCACAAAACTGATAATGCCAGGCCTCACTGCTTTCTACTTATCTAATACTCATTAGTCAGCCCTCTCCCTCACTGTCACCAGACTCAGACACGAAGCAGACAGTCCTATCTATGGCTTATTGATGAGGAAAGAAAGTTAACCAACAGACCTTAGCTCTAAAACCTGGTGGCTGAGCCAGATAAGAGATTAAAATTCTGGCTGCAGGAAGAAGTGGTTTCTCTCAGCACAAAGCATTCCTGGAAAGGAGCCAGAATTAGGGGACTCTAAAGATCAGGCAGGAATCAAGGAACGGAGAAGTAAGGGAAAGTTCTGCTTGACAGAAGTAGAAAGATCTCAGAAATGGAAGTTTGGTCATTGTCCTTTTAAGCATGGACCAAGGGGGACTGCCGAGAACCCAGGGATGGACCAGCCACAGAGGGCATTTGTGTAGAAATTCTAAGAGCTTTTGCTCTCATTCCCTGACATTGTAACACTTTTTTATGTATCCTGAGATCAGCTTTGGTTGGGTAAAACCAACTATTGGGGACGACCATTTAGAAGCAGAAGCTAAGAAGAGGTCTGTCTCGCTACGATCACCTAGCTGACTGCCCTCCTCCTCAAGGGCCTTGTCAATCTTCCTGACACTTACAGCTTGATACTGTGTGGAGTCTGACCAACGTATAGTGACTGGGCATGAACTCAGCATGGACCACAGACGCCATCTATGTCGCTGTCCTACGTTTGAGGATCTGTGCTGGACAGCTGACCTTGGATGGCATCTGTGGTTACTGGCCTTGGGAGAGGAGACTGTGTTTGGCTTTGCTGTTATTTTGTTTATCTTGAGACTGGGCCTTGAACTCTTTATAGCCGAGGATAGCCTTCAACTCCCGATCTCCTGGTCTCCAGTCCACATGTTGAGATTACAGTGTGCACCCTCCATGCCCAGCTTGTTTTTTTGCTTTTTATGTCTATTTTCAAAATTTCCTACACACATGTATTTAGAATGAGAGGAAAGGATCAGGACAGGCAGTGAAGTGAACACCTGAAATGTAGCCCTATCTCCTTGTATGTTTTCTTTTCCTTCCCCGTAGCTCAAATTTAAGATAAAAGGGGGTTTATGCCAATTCCATTCTTTCTGAAGAAGCAATGATACCCACTCTGCCTTTCCCTTTCCCTTCTGACAGGCAGCCCATTCCTGTCCGATCTGCCCCGTGCTCACTTGTTCAGACCCGAGAGCCAGAGATGACCAAACTCTGTCAGAGACTGCATTTGTCCTTGGTTCTTGGGACAGCCTCTGCAGGCCACAGGCTAAAAGAAGTGTCCCTGCTGGTGAGGAAGGAGTCCAGGCTCTGCTCCCTCTGACCCTGGGTGCCCACTTACCTAGTGCTTTGTAGTCATCTCTGGCTTTGTTTGCCCGCAACAGGGATTGTATTTTCACAATTTCATTTTTCTGCAAAAACATTGAGAGGAGTCAGGATCTCTCAGAGTCCCATTTGCTCCACTATTTTAGAACTTAGGACTTTTAAGAATTTAAAATATTTAAGATCTGATACTGTTAAAATCACTGATATTTAGATGTAGCACATTTAACATTTATTCTCCCATATTGTGGGTCCTTTTTTTTGGGGGTGGGGAGGAGTAAAATAAGTTAGCTACAAACAAATATAAGCGAGACTGTAGGATTGTCTAACTAAGGAAACCTAACAAGGGGAAGGACGCCCAGATCCTAAACGATCCAGTCGATGCTGATAGTTGTAGTCTTTGAAGATTCTGACATTCCCCACCCAAGCGTTTTGATTTAAATTAATCAGTTAGCAGCTACATGAACTGAACACATCCCATGTTAGAAAATACATGACTAACCTAGGCCCTCCACATATATGTGAGTTATGTAGCTTAATCTACTTGCAGGACTCCTAACAGTGGGGGCAGGGGCTGCCCTAGTGCTTACTACAAAGGGAGTTGCTCAGCCCTACTGTTTGGTTGATGTGCCTGGGAGGCCTGCCCTTCTCTGAACAGAAATGGAGGAGGAGCAGATTGGGGTTGGGGCAGAGGGGAGGTGGGGGGAGGGAACGGGAGGAGAGAGAGGGGAAACTGCCATGAGGATGTAAAAATAAATAAGTAAACTTAATAAATAAAAAAACAAGGAAATACATGGCTGGAATGTTCTCTCTCTGGTGTTAGACACTTTTCCTTTCACCACTTCCTCTCTCTAACCCTGACTCAGTGTGGCGTCTGGGTTCAAAGGTGGGCTTCCATTCCTGCCACATTGAGTTCTGAGGTCTGTGTATTTCCAGGTGGTCACCAGTATTGTTTAGTCAAATTATTCAATATTAGCAATCAGTTAGCATTGATTTAGTTCATTATTAGCCCAAAAGAAAAGTTAGGTGCATGTGTCTTACATGATCTTCGAAGTATTGCAGTCGTGAAAGGTAACTCTTCCTCGCTGCTGCCATTCGGTACCAGGACTGAATCTGAAATACAGCAGAATAGAGAAACCGTGGTGACTGGCACACAATCCTCAAGGCAGACTACACTGCCTTATCTGCTGAACACCAGCAGCCTTGCAGGCCTGTGAGTCCAGCACCCAGGAGGCTGAGGCCAGCCTGGGCTCATACAAGACCCTATGTCAAAGAACAAAGACTAACAGCCTACCAAGCAACAGACGTCAAAGCCTCCCCTTCATT
Organism: Ondatra zibethicus; assembly: GCA_004026605.1. Lineage (NCBI taxonomy): Eukaryota > Metazoa > Chordata > Mammalia > Rodentia > Cricetidae > Ondatra > Ondatra zibethicus. The sequence continues at coordinate 204,551 of PVIU01000933.1, read as the reverse complement.
TCTCACTTCTTTGGTTGTTTTCTTTCAAGGTCCTTAAAAATACATTATACGTGACCCTTCACCTCCCTGCCTTAGTAGGAAAGGGCTGGGCTACATAGTTTAGTTTTCATTTCAGCAAGTAAAAGCCAAGAGAACAAAGTACTCTTCTGCGCTAAGTGAGTCAGTAAGTCAGACTAAACTAAACCCACGGTTTCTATCATCATCATCCTTTAAATGCAACCAATAACCCTTAGGTTTTGGGTTTTTAATTGAATTTACCCATTGCGTGTGCTCACATGCGTGTATACCGCGGTGGATGCGTACAGGTAGGAGGACAGCCTGTGGAAGCCTGCTCCCCTCCTCCACCACGTGAGCCCTGGAGATTAAACTCAGGTAGTCAGGCTTAGCAGCAAGTGCCTTTACTGGCTGAGCCATCTCCCCAGCCCCATCCTTGAGGATGCTATAGAAAAGCTCTCAAGAGGTCTTGGTGGGTACCGACTGGTCCCAACAGTTTTCTAAGGGAATGGGTATATTCCACAGTGGTCACAGGACAATACGCCTGAATGAGTGAAGGCACGATGGTTCTACCTGTCATTCTCTGCCCTCACATATTTAAATATCTTTCCAACTAACCCATTTCGATTTCTTTCCGGCCCCAGAGTTCCAAGCTGTCAACCTGTTCATTTTTGTTTAATCCTTTTGCTTTTAGCTAAGAGTGGTCACCATGGTACCTTTTCTGTCAGTAGCTCAGAGGTAGCCACTGGGTCAGCACTGGCTTTGCATTTGCCTAATAACTGAGGGTTTCTGCTGGTGTCTGAGCATTCTAAGTACTGCCAGCAAATGCAATAAGAGAAACATGAAACCAGACTGGATAGAGCAGGGAAATGAACCCAGCTTCAAAAAAAAAAAGAAAATCAATTTGGATGTTCCAGACAAAGAGCTGAGCACAACAAACACATTCACATTCGATTCTCCTAGCCACATTAAGGATGTGAGATCATCACGAGTGGTTTATCAGCTCCCCTGATGATGCTCCGAACCCAGGACTGACTTTCAAGGCTTACACATCTCTATTTAACAGCTTTGTCTTCTAGATTCAGGGCAAAGAAGAACTGTGACAGCCAAGCAATCAGTATGGCCGGAAACAATACTGACCTTCACAATGGAGTCAACGTTACTGGTGAACACTTGCTGTCTGCTCCGATATTCCTGTCGCTGCTTACACCCCTTCCAGAAAGCCTGGGGGGGAAGAGGAGTTGAGAGTGACTGACGAGTGCCAGTTCCCACAGTTGCTTTGGAAGCTGCAAGCACAGGGCATGTCTCAGGAGTTACTTAGCTGAGACACTAGCAGGAGCCGGCTGTCCCCCGCAGGGCTCCTCTGGACACCATATCCAATGGTGGATACTAACTGGGGCAGAACACACCAGCTGATGTGTGAGACAGAACCGGAGCTGCGGCAGGCGGAGAAAGGGGAATCCATGGCCAGTTTGGCACCCAGTTTTCTAACTGAAAGCTGAATTTTACCATAGCCCTGGGTGACAAAAAAGGACAGTAAAGGAATCCTTCCCATAGTATTAGTGGGCTTCTATTAACAGTATTGTTTGGTAGAAATATAAAATGCTTGGAAAGAGCGAGTAATATCTGATTATCTTTACTGTACCAAGTGGTCTTTGGTGGGCTGAGGAAGGTGAGCACGTCACTCACTCGTGACCGTTTCCCTAAGGATATGCTTATCATTTCCCACTCACCATATCACGTGTTCCCACACAGGTGAGACCTACCTCTGTATCTGTCACTATTTCCATCTAGTTTCTCTCCAAAGTGAACTATACTTTCTTACTATGCAGATTTCTAAATCTGCACAACACATCTACCCATATGAACGCCATTGTGAACTCCATTATGCATTACAATACAAAGATGTCAATACATGCATATCCTTTTCTTCCTTTTGATAAAATCAGATCCAACAATACACCAAGGCTTGCTTTCTCCTCAAAGTTATATGAAAGTCTTCTACTTAACACATACATTGATACATCCATGTTAACACAGAATTAGACAAGGCAGAACCTACTGGAATCAAAACTTCAAAGCTGAATGTAGAGTTTTGACAAATTAAACATAAGGCATATAGTATTCTTCCTCTGTATAGATCAAAATCTCTCCTAACTCAGCTGCCTTGCTTTAGAACGTATAACTCACTCTAACTTAACAGTTCCCTAGGGAGGGACATCAGGTTGTCACCATTTTTTTTCGGCAAACCACCTCCTACTTAAAGGACAGGGAAAATAAGCAGCCTATTTCCTTCATAATGGAAGTCAAAACTAAGCAATTTTAAAGTTCCCCAAAATTTTATACTTTTCTATATTATTATTTTTACATTTATATAGTTATTAGTGTGTGTGTGCATATATAACTTACAGGAGTCAATGTGCTCCCTCCACTAGATGTGGCCTGGCAGTGAGAAGCTTTACCCACTGAACCATCTTGCAGGCCATTTTCAATATTATTACAGTCATATGAATTGATTTTTAACAGAGTTCATGATCTTTTATTAGTTTAGGAAACAAATTAACAGTATGTAGCTCAGGCTAGCCCTGAACTCACAATCCTTTTGCATCAGTTTGCTGGGATACAGGTATGTGGCACTCTGCCTAGATTGAAAAGGATTTTAAAAATGAGATGTGTAGCCAGGTGATGGTGGCTCTGGCCTTTAATCCCAGCACTTGGGAGGCAGAGGCAGGAGGATCCCTGAGTTCGAGGCCAGCCTGGTCTACAGATCGAGTTCCAGGACAGCCAGGTTACACAGAGAAACCCTCTCTCAAAAAAAAAAAAAAAAAAAAAAAGAAGAAGAAGAAAAAAAGTAGTTATAGCTCAAGGGAACCAATGGACTGGTTACAAGGTTGAAATTCACTCTACATGTCAAAAATAAACAAAAATATATTAAAGATGTTATTCGTGTTAGCCAAATATTAATTTATTCAAGCATGAATAAACTAAAAAAGAAAAAAGGAGCAAAATTATAGTATTATATTTTGGGTAGATTAAAAGAATAGAAAGATACTTAACTTAACATCTGAACTGGACAGTTAATCATTATAAAGATGTTTGTTTCTGAAAACCAAACCAAAGCCGATTAGAAGCCCAGGCTGGAGAGCTGTCAGGAGATAAAAGACTGGCTGTTTTTTTGTTTTTTTTATTTTAAAAAAGGCTGTTTTGCCAGGACGCGGGTTTGATTTCTTGCACCTACACTGGGGCTCACAATCTGTTTGAACTAAATGAAGTTTTAAAAATAAAAATTTAAAAAAACCCAAATGCAAAACAAACAAAACAAAACAATCCCCCAAGACTTCAATACAACTGTTGAAAATAATCAGAAATTGAAGTGATATTTCATTTATATTTTAATAAATAAAGCTTTCCTGAAATTCAGACAGTAAAACAGCCACACTGATCAGTCTTACAGACCAGACAATGGTCACATAGACCTTTAATCCCAGTAGCCACTCTAGTTCGCCACAGAAACCGGGCGGTAGTGGTGCACACCTTTAATCCCAGCCCTAGAGAAGAATATAAGGCTGGAGGAGACAGCTCTCAGACACAGTCTTATTCTGAGATTCCTGGAGGCAGGTTCACCATTTTGGATGAGGTAGAGGTAAGAGTCAGTGGTTGGCTGTTTTGTTTTTCTGACCTTCAGGTTGAACCCCAATCTCTGCCTCTGAGTTTTTATTAATTGTGCTACAAAAAAATGGGTTTGGAATTTTGTCAAACGATTTGGCAATACTGGTTGAGAGGAACACAGGAGATTTTTCCTTGAGTTTTTATGGTGACGACAAATGACCTGAGGGTTTTGCTAGCACCTGCAGGTTGGATTCAACAGGACCACAGGGACTTGAGGTTCTGCATTTCTCAGAGGCTTTCAGCAATGATCATGCTGGAATGTGGCTCACATGTGAGTAGTAAAGACACAAACAACCACAGCTAAAGCATCCTTAATCAAGTGCCCATCTAGAGACGCCACCATGGGATTTGTGGTAGTGTGGCACTTCTGAGATGAGAGGAGAAACTGCTGGCTGATGTCATCAGCAACCATTCACAAAAATGGCTCATCAACATGATGGAGACGAGGAAGTGCGTCCTACGTTCCAACTGCTGGCATCCATAGCAGTGTGGCTGTCACACGCCTAAACTCTGAGCAGTTCATACATTTTGGTGTGTAGTGGAGGTACCATTATGTGACTATATACTACTTATCTTTGGTCCATTCTCACAGCAAAAACAAAGCTGGCATCAGTTCAAGGCCTTTTTCTGTTTCTCCAGTATTAGCTGAAGTTCAGAAAGACCATTCATCTCTACTAATTCAGATTCACAAACATGAGGAACTAATCTGTAATATTAACAGAGCACCCAACCTGGAGCCACTTTCCTTGTCCACTTGGTATTATTTGTTCATTGTATTCACATCTTAATACTCACTATTTGCGAGGTTTTGGTATCAGGCTTCATCTCAAAGTCAGCTATTTGCGTAGACCTCCCCAGAATCTTTCCATTAGAAGCATTCACTTCTACTTAACAAAGGCGGCTGAGCTACATTCTGTATAGATTTTGATCTATACAGAAGCAGAAATACTATATGCCTTGCATTGAATTTGTCAAAATTCTACATCTTTCTCTTTCAGCTTTGAAGTGTCCATTCCAGTAGGTCTGGCTTGTCTAACTGTCTTAGCCACAGAGTCCACAATCGCTGCCATAAACCACAGGTCTTCTAATAAACAAGTATGTGCTATGGAATATTTAACTACGTAAGGATGCGTTACATTTGTTTATGCTCTGGGCTATTATTTTAACTGTGTAGTGGTGTGTTGCATTTGTTTCTGCTGCATTTGTTTAATTATGAAAAGATGTGTTGCTGTTTCACCTTGCCTGCCTTAAGGCGGCTGATTGGTTTAATAAAGAGCTGACCAGCCAATAGCTAGGCAGGAGAGGGATAGGCATGGTAGAGAGAATAAGTGGGAGGAGAAATCTAGGCTCGGAAGAAGGGAGAGGAGGAGGAGGATAGAGTGAGGGAGAAAGAAAGACACCTGAGGCCATCAGGTCAGCAGACACAGAGCAGGACATATGGAATGGAAGGTAAAAAGCCCTGAGGCAAAATATAGAGGAAGAGAAACAGGTTAATTTAAGTTATAAAAGTTAGCCAGAAACAAGCATAAGCGAAGGCCGAGCATTCACAACTAATAACAAGTCTCCATGTTAGGATTTGGGGGCTGGTTTGTGGCCCCCAAACAGAAAAAGCCTGGTACAAATATGGGTATAATAACGGAGCACAGAAGCTGCTATAGAAGATGTAAAAAAAGACAAAAGTCTCCATCATGCAGCCAGTTAGAAACAGCTTTTTAGAGTAAAACCATTCTCTGAGCTGCTATGGGAACTTGGAAAATTTATAGTAGCCACCTTATTCTGTTTTCTGGGACTACAAATATATTTACTGTGTGATGCTGAAATACTGGAGATTACTCCTTTTCTTTCTACATTTTCAATGTTAATCTCCAGAACACCAGGCTGGCTGAAGCAGCTGTCTCGCTTGATGACGGGTACCCAGAACTCTAATCACATCTAAAGATTGGGATGTAGCTAGGAAGCTCTGAACAATTTCTTTTTACCCTCCTTCTACATCTAGCCACCTACAAGGCTAAGCCTAGGAGGTCAGCACGCTGAACAGCTGCCCTGAGGTGAGTCCGCCACTTTGCAGCCCTTGTACTCTGAAGTTGTTTTTCCCTGTCTTCTCTTCTCTTTACCTGGATGCTTGGGGCCTTCCTTGCCTGAAGTTCAGTGAAGTCAGTCACTCCTAGGGATGGGATTTTTCATTTATGTTTTACTTATGAGTATGCCACTTGTGTGGGCATCTGTAGAGGCCAAAACAAGGTGTTGGATCTCCAAGAGCTGTAGTTACAGGCAGATGTGAACCATAAGACATGGATACTGGGATCCAAACTCGAGTCCTCTGGAAGAGCAGCAAGTGCTCTTAACAGATAAGCCAGGCCAGGGCTAGGTTTTGATATTGCCCATTACTATATCCTTCCCTAAGAGAGGTAACTCAGCTTTTAGTAGTTCAAGGGAAATTTTTTCCACTGTAGTTATGTTTGTCCTGTTTGAGGAAATTTTGTTTTGATCTCTTTCCACAGAAAGACCAACGATCTTAATATTGGATTCCCACCAACTGTGCTGAATCATTTCTATTACCTCATCACATACTGAACACTAAAGAGCAGCAACTGGGGATTTCTTCAGTGAGAATTATCCCCTCAAGCCTCACAAATCTGCTGGGCATTAGAATTTTTACACAAGGAAATTTATCTTAAGTCAGTTACTCTTTCTCTTAGCTTTCTGTCTAACTCCAACTCTTTAGGCCCATTTCAATTCTTTTCAATGTCTATTTTTCATTCTTTATGTTTTGTTTTTTTTGAGACAGGATTTCTCCACAGCTTTGGAGCTTGTCCTGGAACTTGCATTTTCAGAAGACATAACTATTTGCTGTAACTGGGATAGGTGACTCTGAGGGTTTCTCTGTAGCTTTGGAGCCTGTCCTGGAACTAGCTCTTGTAGACCAGGCTGGTCTCGAACCCACGGAGATCCACCTGCCTCTGCCTCCCAAGTGCTGGGATTAAAGGCGTGTGCCACCACCGCCCGGCATTACAACAGAGATTTCTTAAAAACAAAAACGTCATTTTGGTTCTGCTGACATCTTGAGCAAATAAAGTACTCCAACACTTACTCAAGATATAAGAAGACCAAGTCAATAATAGTTACCCTCAGTCCCAAATAATATAAAAGCAAGGTATAGGAAGTAAACCCGTTCATCAATGACTGCAAAAGAGAAGCTCCTCAAGTTAAATGTCTCCAGTTTAGGAAACCTCAGAGCTATCGGCTGAAGCAAAGTCCTTCAAAGCTCTGCCAATCAGTGACATGCTCAGTTAGCCTCCGGAGAAAAGGACACACATGCAGACCTTGGGAAGCTAGTGTGGTGGCTAGCAGAGGGTGATGTAAGAGCACAGGAGAAACATCTAAACTGACAAGCTCGGCTCCTCGCTTGGGAAAGCTCAAGTCAGGCATTTTTGTGGTTGTATCGCAAGTTTTAAAGAGGGGCACAGAAGAGAAATCCTGTACGCCTAAACAAAAAGTGGCGATTATACAAAGAAGACCCCTGCAGAGGTGGAGCGTGCTCCAGCTCATTTGTTGCTTTGTTGGCTCCAGCTAGAAGAAGCCAGACATTAATCACCATCCACTAACCCTGAATATTCCAAGTTCAGTAGGAGATGGACGCACGGAGATGCTGCTATCTGGAGAAGCACAATTTCAACCTCGATCCATTCAGCTCTAACCATGCTGACAGCAGGGAGACCTGAGCAAGCCTGAGCACTCTTCTGAGGGCCACAACTTCAAATACTTCATCGCGAAGGCAGTCCCCATTTTAAACGCTTCCCTCAATAGGGCGCCAGCCAGGGAGGAGTCTGCATTCAGCTCTATTAGAAGGTAGTTGACTGATCTATTTTCAAAGAAAGCATTTTCAGAAGACAGAACTATTTGCTGTAACTGGGATAGATGACGCACATACCTGTATTTTGACCACACTCTCTACTTGGTCATATAAGAATGACTTCCTAGCTTCAAACTCTTTCCTAAGGATAGGTCCTGAGCTTGTGGTTTCAAAGCGGAGAAGCAATTCTTCCGGAGCAGACCATATGTTCTCGCGGATGTAATTTGCTGTAACTTCCTCAATGATGTCCTGGCAAGAGATATGTCTTATGGTTACTCTCTACACATCAGGTGAAAGGAACACAGAGAACAGCTTTTGGAAATCGCAGCTTTTCGGAAATGAACTGGACAGTTCTTTTTGGCTTGGTTTAAAGACAAATTCAACAAGAGTCAAGGGATGAGCTGAGGTAGCTTTCTGGTGACATGATTTTTGAATCCCCTGAGCTTGGTGGCAAAGCAGCATAAGAAGGTGTGGAATGATCTCACATGATGCTGGCCTGAATTCCATAGACTGTAAAAGGGTCAAGGTTGACTACTATAAGAATGGGCATTGCCTCCCACTCCCTCACACTACTGTTGCAGGGGAAAATGGCAATGACCAGAAAGTCCTAGGTTCTTCTTTCCCCCTCCCTAGCCCCAGATGATGTTCCTAGGGAAATCAGATACTGGAGGCAGAAATCAGGTAAGAGAAGAAAGACAAAGTTATCAAGGACAGACAGGGAGTCCAGAGGAATGGGGAAAAAGAAGAAGGGGATTATGGGAAGTTTCATGTGGGCTCCTGATGGGGTTTCCTCTCATGCTTGTGCAGATGCAAAGACTGGACTCATTCCTACAGCTGGAGCCTCTAGTCTAGCACACCTGCAGCCAGCTGTGGGTTCATTTAAGCTGTGGGTGCACAGAAAGCCTTAAGAGCATACAGGCACAAATGTATTCAATGAATAAGGACATTAGCTTCAGGTTATCATTTTTAAAAGGCTAAGACCCTCCACCATTTAATAACTTAAGATGGATATTCAGTGTAACAAAATGCTGTATCTGGGCATCTCTGCAGACCAGATGGGCCATTGTATTTTCAAATTCAAATTTTAACTCTCCCATGCTGATTCTTTACAGCATGGCACATCTTTTCAATCCTGGCATGGGATTTGAAAAAAAAAATCAGCACTAATCACTCATTGCTCTCATATTCTTTGCCTAAAATTTGTAACCACCTTGAACATCTGACAGTAGTTAATAAGCTATGTCCTTCAGCTTTTCTCTTCTTCTCATTTTCAGTTTTGCCATTAAACATTTTCAGACTAAGGCCACATTCCCACCCCTCGCCCCCCAACTTGTAGCTCATATTTCTATATGGTTGTCTCTCGAAGGCTACTGACCCTTACTTTTAATTTTTGAAGCAGGCTCTTATTAGATAGCCTTGGCTGGCCTGTAGTATGTAGTATGTAGAGCAGGATGGCCTCATATCCACAGAGACCCATCTGTGTCTACCTCCCGAGTGCTGAGACTAAAGGTGTGTGCCATCACCCAACAACTAGTGACTCTTAATACTAATTTGATCTACATTTAAGTGTTGTAATTTTCTTCACTAAAACAGAATAACTATTAGCAGTGTGTTCTCTCTGAACATATTCTAACATCTGGATTCATCCGCAAGTCCCATGCCTTTTGAGTCCAAGGCAATCTTGGTGAGTGTTGTTCCCAAGCCTTTTTCCCTGGGAAGCATTGCTCTTTGTCTGTGATGCAACAAATCTGTTTCTTGAGCTGCATCTTGTATTGTTAATTCCAGAGCAATGGGCACATGATATCACCCTTAGATACACCAGAGGCTGCATCAGAAACAGTTAATAGTGGGAGACAGGACGTGAGGGTAGATACTGCAAACAGTGGGAAAGCATTACTGACAGTCACATCCTATGCAAGCTGGAGAATTAACAAGTTCCTTCGCCCACTCTGTGCCTCATTCCCCACTTAGGGACACCGACAGTGACAGCACATGCTCCAGCTCCCCTCTGAGGATGACATAGTGATCAAACTGACTGGCAGTGCCTTGGGCAGAAATATGCCCCGTTCCTGTTTTCACACGAGCCGTCTGTACTGCTGCTCATTCTCTGGGTGCTCAGGGGTGATGTAGGAGGAGCTTCTGTATTTGTGTGTTGCTTTCATTGGTTGAATAAAGAGACTGCTTTGGCCTTTTGATAGGGCAGCCCTTAGGTGGGTGGAGGAGACAGAATGGAATTCTGGGAGAGAGAAGGAAGAGTCAGGGAGAGTCGCCCACCATGAAGCCTGCCAGGTCAGATATGCTGAATCTTTCCCGGTAAGCCACAACTCGTGGTGACACACAGATTATTAGAAATGGGTTAAACAAATATGTGAGAGTTAGCCAATAAGAGGCTAGAGCTAATGGGCCAGGCAGTATTTAAATGAATACAGTTTCTGTGTAATTATTTCAGGTATAAGATAACCAGGCGCCAGGAACGCAGCCCATGCGCCTCTTACTACAATTGGCGCCTCAACGTGATGGGCTGAATCCACTTAAAAACCTGAGAGGGCTTAAAAACCAGAGAGAGTTTAACACAGATTTTTGCTGTTTTCTAGGGCGTGCTACAGAGAGATTTCCTGGCTCGGCAATAGCAACAGGAAAAAAGCTGCGCCATTTTAAAACAAGGCTTCCTGGGCCCTGCCACCAGTGCAAACTCTGGCCATGGAGCATTTGTGGGCCCAGATATTTGTGTGCCCACTTGGGGTCGGGAACAAAGTAGCTGAGACCATGCCTGTGGCCCAGCTCTTCCTGCCTGGGGAAGCAGCAGGATCAGGTCTACTAGAAAGTGGCGGTTTTGAAAGACCAGTTTCTGGGCTGTGCCACCATCACGATCTCTGTCTGGCTCCTGCTGGAGACAGCATTTGAATTTCTGACTAAAGTGGCTTGCTTGATGACAACACGGACTGTTGTGTTCCTGGAACTGTGCGCAGCTCAGAGGCACAAATGGCTCAGAAGCACAAACAGCCCCACCATGCTAGCTGTGCAGTACACATGGCTCTGAGGCAGGAGCGGCTCCACCATGCTGAACTGTGCTGATCTCAGGCAGAAACTGTCATAATTATCATAATAACAGCACAGTTAAGGTTTAGACTGGGCAGAAAACAGGCAGTACCGTATTTCTCCTACATGGCGCAACTTAAGTTTTTAAGAAGTGCTTAGCATTTTAAGAAATGCTCCTGGATAGTAAAGAATTACAGATTCACAATAGGACAGATTCAGACACAAAAGACCTCTAAATGGGTCACAGTGTTGGATGGCTGTATGTAGGCTTGGGAGAGAAAAGAAAAAGAGTATAGAGAGTCAAAGTTAATGCTTAAAATAAAAGGGTAAAGTCTTTAAAGAGACAGACTACAGATAGTTATAGATTAAAAGAAATAAAAACAAGCCACATAAAAATGGAAAATTCACAGAATGTCTGGATTATGTATTTTATTGTGTTTTCTTTGAATTTTTTGACTGTAAAGGAGCTAAGTACAGAGAGACGTTTCATTGTCTGGGCTGCTAAGCTAAACCGGCATGGGTATTATTAAGTTATTATTACTTCAAAATTTGGGTGTAAGGTTATGATGCTTTGGAAGAGAGGTTCTTCTTTTGTTTTCACAGAGGATGAGACCCTGTAGATTCCTTCTACACCTATGTGGTTTGATAGACCACGCCCTCCTGAAAGGTCACTGTGAACACCTTCAGAAAATTACTTCACTCAACTGGTGACTGAGATGAACAGGATACACCATTAAAGACCTGATTGACAGTGCCCCCATACAGCAGGAAGAAGTTTGGAGAGAAGTAACTACGTTCATAGTCCCAAATATTGTTTATAAATGTTCTTTTACATTTAAAGCGGGAGATGATATAGATATGAATAATTTACATTGGTATAAATTTTACTTTATTGATATAAATTTAAGGTCAATTTTGTTATATGTATATGTATTTCTGATCTTGATTAAGGTATTGTGATTATGTAGTTCATTTGAAAAATGTAATGCATAATTAAGAAATGTAGGTTGTTAATGGATAATCATTGATATAGTCAAGCTTGTAGTCATGTTAGATTTTCTAGATATATAGAGGCATATTTCAGTTAGATAGACATTCTTCATATCTTTCAAAGATGACAGAATATGGCATTTAATATTTTAATAACTTAGGGCTTTTCATGACAATGAGACACGTTTGCTCCTGGCTGCACCAGCTACTTCAAGAGGAAGACGGGCATCGAAGAGGCTCCTTATGGAGTTTGATAGCCATTTGGGCAAGAAACTGCTCTTGCCTGGGCTGCTTAAATGGACACAAAGAACCCGCAGAGAGAGGACTGCTGAACTTGCCTAAAGGTGAGATGACCCTTCAGGGTTCCTGATTCATAAAGAGTCTACGAGACATTCTGCAGGATACAGAAGAAAGTGACTGAACTGTCTTTGAATTTTCCTGCTTCATGGAAATGTCTGCTGGATATTATGGGCCTATAGGCTGAAGATGGATGCCCCAACGGTACAGAGGAACTTTGGGTGACTGTACAGGTAGCGAGATGTCTCTGTCATTTCTAGAGTTTAGAAGTTGCTTATTACTTGTTTACTTAGGTAATATTATATCCTTCTGGAGTCTTTGATGGAGTTGAAGAATGGATATATAGTTTTCCTTAGTTATTATAAAAGATAAAGTAGATATAAATATGGTAACTGTAGTTCTTGCTTGATAACTGTTTTGTTATGTGTAATGTTACTATGTCAAAGTTAAAGCCTTCTTTTTTGTTTAAACAGAAAAAGGGGAAATGATGTAGGAGGGTCTTCTGTATTTATGTGTTGCTTTCATTGGTTGAATAAAGAGACTGCCTTGGCCTTTTGATAGGGCAGCCCTTAGGTGGGTGGAGGAGACAGAATGGAATTCTGGGATAGAGAAGGAAGAGTCAGGGAGAGTTGCCCGCCATGAAGCCTGCCAGGTCAGACATGCTGAATCTTTCCTGGTAAGCCACAACTCGTGGTGACACACAGATTATTAGAAATGGGTTAAACAAATATGTGAGAGTTAGCCAATAAGAGGCTAGAGCTAATGGGCCAGGCAGTATTTAAATGAATACAGTTTCTGTGTAATTATTTCGGGTATAAGCTAACCAGGTGCTGGAACGCAGCCTGCGTGCCTCTTACTACACAGGGGCACACAGGAAGGATTATTTCTAGCTGTACAAGAGCGCTGATCCCACTTACACACCACTCTGACTTCACTCGCTCCATTCTTTGTTACCTCACACCAACTTTCCAGAACACAAAGGATCCTATGAAGGGGATCTATTGCTGTTCTAGCGATAGCTACCTTACTATCTACTTATGGTTTAGTTATCTTTTTTTTTTAAAAGGAAACTTTCTAAGGAGTATCTATTTATTTTCATGTTCTTAAAAATAGATATAAATATAGCATGGTCACAGAGGGGTCACACTCTTGCCAGGGTGCTTCTTTCATTCATTCCTTTACATAGGATGGGAGAAGTGAAAAGATTAAAAAAAAATCGAATGACTTAGAATGGAGCCTGAAACAGCTTTTTGTACCAATTTTTCTACAGCTTACTCTTAAGTTGCTTTTCTTTCTTCTTTGCAAATATTTAGACCTGGGTTCTTGTACATATAAGACAACAATAATAAAACTACTGTGTTCTTGGGAATGAATTCAGACTAAGATGGATTAGGCTAATCCATAATCATCCATAGGTGATTAGGAGAAATCACCTATGCTCTGAAACTTTGGCCAATGTTCCATGCAAGAGGAAAGAGCATAAGACCAATGAACATAGACACTTCTGAATGGGCTTCTTCTTCCTGTACTTAAAACAACAATGTTCTTACAGCCAACAACAATGTATGCACTAATTGATGCATTGTTTCTATCAAGCTCAGATAGTATTTTGTTATAAATACAAAATAAATAAAGAAATTGTTTTTGGTAAGAAAATATGGTTAACTAAAACTTTCAAATATGGGTCAAGGATTCATTGAAAGAGATCTTTAGAGGTAAAAGAAAAGTTTGGATTCACTATATCATGTTTAAATTTGGGTCAGTAAGGCATATGAGCACATGACTTAAATCAAAGCCATGTGAAAAATACTCTCAATTGTTTTGGACACTAGAATATGGAAAACTCGCAAAAACAACATTAACCAACACAAACATGTTAAGACAATTGTTTCAGAGACATGAACACTTAAAAGTTTTCCACCCTGTTCTTGAACCTCTCTGTTGTCTGTTCCTAAAACCCTCCTGGAGAGGGCTGAATTTGCCATGGCAGAGATGTTCCTTTCTCACTTTGTAGAAAAAATGAATTTTATTTGGAATGGAATTAAGTGGTAGGCAAAGGAGGAAAGGAAAGACATAAGACATATTGACAACTAAGAAATTATTATTAGTCAAATAACTTTGCCAAGAAAAACTTGAAAATTGACTTCTTAGGGTAAGCTATCATCTCAGATGAGCTGCCAAGGTTTCTTCCTGTTGGTCCCCTGGTTCTCTTTGGTTCAGCTGTGCCAGCATATGGAACTAAGAGTTTTTAATAAGGTGGCACAGTCAACTCCAGTCCAAGAAGACTATGTCCCACACACCCTTCCAATAAATTGATTAGTCTCCTTCATCACTCCCATGATGAAGACTAGACCAGCTATCACACTTCTCTTTATACAGTTTTCCATCAAACACCAACCTACCTCAATTTCTTCTCCTGTGAGCCATGATTCTTTAGACAAGCACGTTTCAGGCGGGACCCAAGAACCTTCTTTGGAATCTGTGTTGTAATAGTAGTTGTATTTCTGCTGCAGGTTGAGTTTGACCCATGAACCTTCACTGGACACTAAAGAAAGAAGAGTTTGTTAATGACCGCAGAGGAATGGAGTTCCTACGCTTTCCTACCAAGAAGCTCAGCAACTTCCTACTTATCGGGTCTCTAGTTAAAAGGGGATAAGGGAGAGATAACTAGGTTCTATAAGTCAAACTGATAAAACATATACAGTTTCCAATAAATACCATAACCTAGCAAAAATATTTTTCACTAAGTGTTCAGTTGGTCTATGTTACAGTCGTTAGAAATGACATAGTATAATGGAATGAATTTCGAGTACTCGGTAGCAGTTTCTTACCATACAATCGCTCACTGCACATCAAAGGGAGAAAGATAAGTATTTAATACCGGCTCTGGACTCCAGTTATTTCTTGGGAATGCAATTGGCTCCCATAATCTCATAGGGAGTGGCACTATTAGGAAATGTGGCTTTGTTGAGTGGGTGTGGCCTTGTTGGAGGAAGTGTGTCACTGTGGGGGCGGGCTTTGAGAGTTCCTATGCTCAGGATACCACCCAGTATGTCATAGTCAACTTCCTGCTGCCTTCTGGTCAAGATATAGCCAGTACTGTGGCTACCTGCATGTCGCCATGTTCCCTGTCGTGATGATTGAACCTCTAAAACTGTAAGCTAGCCACCTCAATTAAAGGTTATCTTTATAAGAGTTGCCACAGTCATGGAGGCTTTTCACATCAATTAAAAACCCTAACTAAGACAGATGGCCTGAATCAAATATGGCCAACAAAAAGCAAAAGTGAACAAGGAATGCATGTTACATGTAGATGTTGACACCCTCACAAGTAGATGGAGGACACCAGCGAACGGAATTTTATTTGTTAATAAAGCTGTCCAGAGTTTTCCATGACAAGAACTGATTTACAGTGCCCATGACCCATACTTAAGGTGGAGGTGAGCCACTTCTGGGGATAAATTCATTCAAATTATACAATCGAAAATTATAGCTTAAAGGTCAATGAAAGTAGAAAAAAGAAAGCTCCTGATTTGACTCAAGATGTTGTCCATAACCACACAAAAAGAGAAAAAAATGCTTAAAGGAAATGATTTGGGTGGGTGGGGATGGGCTATAGAAGCCTGTGACAGTCATGGCTTGGGTGGGTAGGGACAGGCTATAGAAGTCTGTGAGTCATGGCTGAAGATGGTTGAGAAGAGTTTCTTTCTTGTGAATCTAAGGCTACACGTTATAGTACATTTAGAAAACTTTAATTTTGTTAATTAGCCATGAATTCTGACTCAAACCAGAGATCTGAGATCTATCTACCTTAACCATTGAAAAGTTCTGACTAAACTAAATCAACTGTTTCTAGGTGACCACTAGACTTGCCATCTTTCCAGGTCAACCAAAGCTTGAGTGACTGTCTTTACAAAATATTTAAACACATTCAAATACTTGAATAGAATAACCAGGTTATATAAGCATTTGCTGATTATTTTTGGTTTTAAATACTCATGTTCAATTTGTCAGTGTCGCCAAAAAGTGACAGCTTTCTCTTCAAATGGGGAGTTGGACAGTTATTTGTCTGTTGTTGGTCTTTTGTTTTAATTGAATATTTGTGTGTATGTGTGTGCACGCGCACACATGTGTGTGCACACGCACTTGCCAGTACATGCACACCATGGCATATGTATGGAAGTCAGAGGACAATTCTTCGGCGTCAATTTCTTCCTCCTACCGTGGGTTCAGGCATAGCATTCAGGGCACCAAGCTTTCATAGCAGGTGCTTTTACCTACTGAGCCACCTGCCAGGTCCTCCTGTCTCTCTCTCTTTTACTGAACAGACTGTTTTCAAGTTCCTCCACGTTGTAGCATATACCTTCTTCATCCCTTTTGGTGGCTGTTAATATTCCAGTATATGAATCTGCAACATTTTACTTATCTATTTTTGATTCATATCCCCTGCTTAATATTGTATAATCACATATCATTTGTCACATAAAGGGTTAAATGATGGCAATTATTAATATAAAAGTCTGCTTATATTTTCTCAGTTCTATGATGTCACCATCTGTGCATTGCTGCTGAGATAACTTTAGCTCTAAAAAAGAACCTGAAAAACACTTATTATGCCAAAGACGCTAAAAGTTTTAGAAATATTGATGTAAAAGCCATAAATGTCTCAAAATTAGGAAATCACAATGCCATAGAAGCTACCTTATTTTAAATGATATATTTGTGCTAAGTCATGGGAATGCTCACCATTGTCAGTCTTGGACTCTTTTGCCTTCACAAGGGCATCATAGTACTTGATGGCACATTCTGGGAGTATGTCATGGATATTACTAGTAGAAGACTTCAGTACAGACAAGATATGTTCTGATTGTTTTCTATCCAAACACTCATTGACATCAACGACCAGTGTAACCCCTGGGTAATGAGAAACAAAGTTTCTGTTAATCATTACTGTTTACTTATATATAAGGCATATAAATACACACATGAACCTTCTAGGAGTACATTGGTATTTTGGTTAAACCCTTTCTCTATCTGGCAGTCTGACCATATCCACCTGGCCAACCACTGATTCACCTGTCAGTTTGGGTTGTAAAAGAAAGGTTCTATGGGAGCCCGACATGTTAAAACTCTAACATTCTCTGGTTAGGCTTGTATGTACGAGGGAAACTAGGTGGTGCTCGTTGTAATGTAACCTGTGGAGTATGCATGTCAGGGAGGCTCCACCCTGTGACGTGTGTGTTGGAGACTGTTGAGGAATACACACCAATGGTAGACATACAGCCCTGATCTAGAACTTACATTTGAGAATTCACTTTATGAAGAAGATTATTTTAGAATAAGCAGAATGCTAATTCAGCTATGGAAATATTAATAGTCTCTTGTATTAAAACTAGCACTGTTGACAAGGTTGTCATAACCAACCTAAGGAAATATCCCAGAAAGGCACAGTGAGAAGAGATGGGCAAAGGAATCCAGAAACTTTATTTAGGATCAACTTAAATTTAATAAATCTTTCAAATTTCTGCCTCACGCATAAAAAAAATCACAGGGAACTCACGGTTGCTTAAAGGAATTTAGTAAATTCTGTATTATTATCTGCTTTAGTTCTAGGAAAGAATGCCCTGGTCCAACTAATGAAATTGTATAACCTGTAAATACACTAAGTTAGAAATGAAGGGGGATAAAGGGAAAGCCAAGTTAAAATACTTTCTCTATTTAGAAAGAAGATCTTGGGAAGATGGATTTCCCCTCTTACTCATATGTCAAACTCCAGCATGTGTTGAGTCACTGTCCCAGTTAGCTTTGTCAACTCGACACACCCTAGAGTCATGAGAGGAATAGCCTTGATGGAGGAATTGCCAAGTTCAGATTGGCCTGTAGGCATCTCTGGGGAGGCTATCTTGATTATTAATTGATGCAGAAGGACCCAGAACACTGTAGCTGGCACATCCCTAGGTAGGTAGCCCCGACTTGTATAAGAAATAAAAACAGGAGCTAGAGAGCAAGCCAGCAAGTAGAGTTCCTCCATGGTTCCTGCCCTAAATTCTTGCCAATGATGGGTTGTAACCTGGTTACATAGCCAAATAGACTCTTCCCTCCTTGAAGTTGCTTTTGGTCAGAATGAAACTAGAACAGAATATATGATTGCCATCAAATTATGCTTTATGCTCCTAATATTATGGGTAATGCTATGCATAGATTCAGCTGAAAGAACAAGGAATATGTGTTGACTTTTGCCAGCTTGGAGTCAAAGCCCTAAGAATTCAGAGATGCTCACAGACATTATCAGTAAACTCCACTGAGTGCTGAATGACAGGTACAGACAGCAGTGAGCCTTTGCTCTTGTGCTGACTGAAGTCAACAGTGGTTACCCTCATCTATCATTTCTTCTTTCCAGGAAAGCCCTGTAGGATGAAGAGCTGACAGTGGAAAAGTCTTTGGTCTCAGGGAAGGGAGGAACAAGCAAGTCGCAAGGACGGATTCCTGCAAGAACTACATGGGACGGCTGCATTGAGCTAACATGCCAAACTAACTTTCCTTGGACGATGTATGATGAAAGTACAAGCCCTTAAACACAGAAATGTTTCCTACAACTGAATATGGATGAGCAGAGAGCTGCCACACGGGTGGATTTCCAGTACTGAATGGAACTCTTTTCCATGAAGATTTAAAACATGCCTCTGAGAACTCCCAGCAAGCAGGTGACAAACTACTGCTCTCCATTTTACTGATGGCGACGCACAGTAGGTCCTTAATGCTTGTCGAGTCATACTGCGCACAGTGAGTGATATCTGGGAGGACACGGACTGTTTGGCTTTATTCTTTAGCACTACATGTCCTCCAAGTCTCCTGGGTTTTGGTTTCATTTCCTACTGACATCTGCATGCCAGCCTGTGGCAGTCAATCTGCAGGAGACACCATGAACTGTAGGACTGTGTGTATGGGAAGAGTGGCCGGTTCAAGTCTGTCCCAGGGGTCCCCAGTGAGGTGAGCATCCAATGCTTAGGATGCACAATGTCTATTCTGATGACTCAGGCACTTATTCTGTGATTTGTGGCTGGGTCATAGAGGAAGATATCAGATAACTGACCTTCAGAAAGTCAAGTGCTTTAGACCTTAAGTCTCATACTGGTGGGCTCTCTTTAAGGGATGCACTTGTAGAAGGATAAACACCCAACACAGCAACAGCTGGTTCTTTAATGTGTAAAGCATGGGTCTGTATATTGTACACAAAGAGGTATATAACGTGTCTGTGGATTTATAATGTCAGGATGAGGAATGGTTAGGAAGAAACTTTTTTACTCCTTAGGGTAAGGGTTGGGAAACACTGCATTAAGGACTCAAATGTTGAGGGAAGTAAGGCACTCCAGTGAAAATGAACACATTGGCACTTAGTCCCTCCCCCTTTCCAGCCTGGCCTATGCGCTTTGCTAAATCATCTAGGATGCTTCAGACCTACGACGAGAGTTGGCCTTCGTGCCAAGAAGGAAGAGTGTTTTTAATAGTAAGATGGAATTTCCATTGAAATCAGGATATTCTAATTTTAATGTCTGACTATAGATAGCTTTAACTTTAAAAAGAATCTAATTTTATCACTGAATATTATTGGAGGGGTCATAACTCTTGTAGATGGGGCAGGACTCAGAGTACAGAAGAGTTCCAATGCACAGCAGAGAACAGCAGAGCCACATGAACTGAGAAACCAGCTTTCACAGTCCAGGGGCCATGCTGCATCTTCCTGTGAAAAACAGACCCAACATCTACAGGCTATGAGTAAGGAAACAATGAAGCAAGCAACTTGTAGGTTGGCTGAATTTCTAAAAGGGGGCATCTTAGGCTGAGTTCCTACATCACAACCTCATTTCTTTACAGTGCCTTGGCGGATCATGACTATCTCTAGTGTATGTACAGATTAAAAACTTATGCATCCCTCTCGAATCTATTTTTTTTTCTCTTAAGCACTGGGTCTTAGGAAGGAATGACTTCCAAGTTTCTAAGGGCATAAAAGTCCAGGTCAGAGAAAACACGTTTCTCCAGTAGAAGAAAACGAAGTCCAGATGTTCCTGGCAGATGCCGCTACATCTGGGGAGGAAGACTAAGCTATTTCAACGGCACTCTGTGACCTGATAGGATGGCCCAGGCTCTGCCCACTCCAGGAAGTGGCAGGTGGCTAAATTACACTTTTAGGAGTCTCGTCCAGTTTTATGTTAGCAACTTCGAAGCCATTTCAGATTCTTCTTTGATAATAGAGGTATAAAACAAATAAAAATTTTGATCACTTGAACCAATGTATGGATCCTGCTTATGGCATTCCAGAACAGCCATGCAACAATAGGGTATATTCAGCCTGAGTTGCTGGGTCCCCTGGGGGAGGGACTGTAAGTGAAAACCCCATTGATCACTTGACTTTCAAAAGCCCCTGCTCTGGGGGAGGAAATGCTGATCTTTTGGGTCTGTTGGGATTAGAGTTCATTTAAAGCCAGCACCACTGAAAAAAATGTCTTTGGCCCATCCCCATCCCCCAGCAGTCACCATGCAGAAGGCTATGGGTCCTTCTGGAAAACAGGTTAACAACACTCTTTTTTTTTTTTTTGGCAGTAAAGTGTCAGCCTGTCTCAAGGAGACTTGGCCTGACCTCCATTCAAAGGTCCTGTGGGTTTTTCCAATAAACTCCAGTATGGGAATTCAGGGGCCTGGACTGTTTTCATGATTCAAGATAGATCTCTCTCAATATTTTTTCTTCCATTTATTTATTCATTTATTTAGGTGTGCATGTGTGCGCACATGCACACAAATGAAGAACAGAGGATAACTTATGGGAGTCAGCTTTTACCATGTGGATTTCAGCAATCAAACCTGCGTGGGTCCTTGGCAGCAAGCACCCTTACCTGCTGAGCCATCTCACTGACTTCATTTCTTTTTACATGACCCAGAATGCTTGCTTATACAGCTAAAGAGAGAAATAGTAAGTACCAGTTAACTTCACGTATAGAAATATCATGAACACTTGGCCAACTCCAGGTCTCTGATTCGCACTATTTGAGAGTCTGCTATCAGATGCAACCAAGCCCATTTGCCCTTGGTAATTAAGAGCTGACACCAGTCTGCAAGTCTGACCTTGCATTTTCCACTCCCTGCCTCCTCTCTGCCCACCTTTCGGTCTGTTTCTGTGAAAAATTACTGCTAACAATGGAGAGCGTAAGAAAAGAGAATAGACACTTATTGAGAAGAAATAGCTTTCTAAGGATCAATAGGGAGAAAAAGGATCTGATTTAAACATATACTTTCAGAGTCTATAAAACATTCTTGCTATCTGGATTTTTGTTTGGCAACGCTGTCAGATTTTGTTGGCGATAGCACCTGATGGCTGGAAACAAGCTAGTGACACATTTGTTTGGAGATGCAGCTGAGACTGAAAACTGAGAAGTATTCAGATCTTTCCAGAAATTCAAAGTGAATGACTTCAGGCGCAAACCCACATAAAAGGCAGGTCTGGCAAGCAAAAGGAGGGGAGGGCTTACATTGCTTCACTCTGTTCTCATCCACATTGGCCTCATTGATGGCTTGCTGTATCTCGTCCAGCCAGAGAACTTTAGACACGCTCTTGGGATCCTGGAACACAGAATCAAAGAACAATGAATGCTGATGGGACAGAATCAATACTCCTCTTCAGGAGTCATTGTCATTTTCTAGTTCCTATGCAGCAAGCACCAGGTAGCACCACCATGTGGCACAAGCTGGTGACAGACAGGCCACATCATCCCCTAGATCAGTGGTTCTTAACCTGTGGGTCGTGACTCCTTTGGGGGTTGCAGATCAGATATCCTGCCTATCAGACATTTACATTAGGATTAATAATAGTAGCAAAATTACAGCTATGAAGAAGCAATGAAATAATTTTATAGTTTGGGGTCAGCACAGCATAAGGAACTGTATTGAAGGTTGCAGCGCCAGGAAGGCTGAGAGCCACTTCCCTAGATGGACAGCTACGCTGCTGACTCATGTGGCTTCATTCCTCCCATTTTGGTCTGTACCATAGTAGTTCTCTAGTGAGAACTCCCAATCATTTCAAAGCGGATGTCTCCTTCCTGTTTAACCTTAGAAATGCAAGCTCTCTTCTCAGGACTGCCGATGTAGGCCCAGGGATGGGGTCTTGCCTGGACCACTAGCTTCTTATTCCCTGCTCTTGGGCCTCACAGCACCCTCCTTCAGCGCACAGCACTCTTCCCTAGCTGGCTATCATGTCGCACAACTCATAACTCAAATGCCACCTCTATCAAAAAGCCATCCATGGCCATGCCGTTAAGCATTCAGGAACCATGATACCCAATGTTTGTCAGACACCCAAACAAAAACAGACACAAAAGTATGGTAACTGGTCTGAAGGAGCCAAGAATCTCTTGAAGAAGCCAGAACCGTCAGAATACACTGCACTCAGGTGGTATAATCTATGACAAAGGTTGAGAAGGAGGTGAGAAGGGGTTGGCATGCAGCAGCAAATACTAAGTAGTTAACAATGGCTTCAGGAAGAAGCTACAGCAGCAGTGGCAATGAACGGGGTTGCTTTGAGTGTTTTACATTCAGGTGAATTCTAAAGATTTTGCTACAAACACAGTGCTGGCAGATACTAAACAGGAATTCAAGGCAGTTTTATGGGTAGACATTAAATACTTTAAGGAAAGATTTAGAATTCCACTTTTAAAAAAAAGATGTGTCTATTTACTTATTGTATATTGGGCTTTGCCTGCATGAATGTCTGTGTGAGGGTGTCAGATCCCCTAGAACTGGAGTTACAGACAGTTGTGAACTGCCATGTGGATGCTGGGAATTGAACGTGGGTCCTTTGGAAGAACAGTCAGTGTTTTTAACCTCTAGCCCTAGAATTCCACTTTTTAAAAGAGTTATTTTATTTCTAATAACGTGTATATGTGTATCTGCATGTATGTGCAAGTGAGTGGAATTGTCCTCAGAATCCAGAGAGGGTATCCTGTCCTGGCTATAGGCAGTTGTGAACTCCCTGACATGCATGCCGGGAACTGAGCTCAGATCCTCTGTAAGATTGTAACTGCTGAGCCATCTCTCTAGCCTCTGGAATTCCATTGTTTGTGTGTGTGTGTGTGTGTGTGTGTGTGTGTGTGTGTGTGGTGCTCTGACCTGGAATCCAGATGCCTGGGACAGGCTGTGGAGATAGTTCAGCTGGCAAGCATAAGGACCTGAGTTTGATCCCCTGGAACCCATTAAAAAAAAAAGCCAGGAGTGGTAGTGTGCCATTCTAATGTCAGCCTCACTGAAATGGCAATTCCAGGCCAGTGAGAGACCCTGTCTCAAAAAAGAAGGTGGACAGCATCCAAGGAATGGCACCTGAGGTTGCCCCAAGGCCTCCATATACATTTGCATGCCTGTGCACACACACCTGTTAACACACATGCACCTCCCCACAAGTACCCACACTTATGAACATACATGTATATGCTCATGCATCCATGCATAGCTGTAGTACATGGAAGGAAAGAATCAACTCTGGTATTGGAGTTGTTTAGGATAAACTTCATCACTAAGAACTCAGGAAGTGTTTTGGGTCTGGAGGGAGATTCACCAGCTGGTATCCAATCAGCTTCCCTCTATATGAGATAAGGTGTGTGGTGAGGGCCCTAGACCAGACACATGCTGCTTTCTCCTTCATCACTGGGGGCGGACACAGTGCTCTAGAAAATTCATGAGGCCTGTTTCCTGAGTCATCTCCAGCTACAGCTGCCATATGGGAAGAAGCATCACCAAGCAGCTTAGTAACTTCTTAGGAAATGAAACTTTGGAAGAGGTTCAAGCAAGAAATGGAAAAAATTAGAGGCTTGAAAAAGAAAGGAGACAGGCAAACAGGATTTAAAAACATATTCCCATATTGTGTGTGCGTGTGTATCTGTGTGAATGTGGGGGCAGAGGACAGTTTTGTGGAGTTGGTTGACTCTCTCTTTCCACCTTTAATTGAGTTTCAAGGGTTGAACCCAGGTCACTTGAGTAGCAATCAAGTGCTTTTACCCTCCATGCCTTCTCACTAGCCCTAGGATTTTTTTTTCTTGTTTTTAAACCAAAAGAAACCCCATCCTCCTCAGGAATAATTTAAAAATCAAACACTACACAGGTTCCTCTCATCTCAGCCATCTTCTTCTGAAGAACATGAGAGTCGCTGTAGGAGATGGACCACACACACTCTTGCCTGGATAAGAAGAAGGCGACTGTTCCACACTGAAGGTGAAAGTATTAGCCTCAGAAGGCAAACTGAAGTCAGACTTTGCAAAACCAAACAAATTTAGATCAACAGTTTTAAGACCATGATACATAGCAAGAAAAGTTAAACACAAAACCAAAAGTGAAAACAAAGCCGCACGGGTGTGAGCTCTCCCTTGCAGTCACTCACCGGAAGACAGGGGACAGCTCTGGGATGGCCAGGCCTTCACCCAGCTGCACAGCCAGGCTACGCATGTGAGTGAAGAGTGGACGAAATGGCCAACAATCAGGTCTCAAGCAAATCAACAATGACATGCTGAACCTGGGTGATGCCAAGAAAGTTTAAAACAAGCTACCCTCTCCACCCAATTTTCTGGGTTTACTGTTGTACAGTATTAAAACATTCTACCTTAGTTTACGGTACTGTAGATTATGCAGTTGAAGTGTTAATCGGATCTTTGGAAATGACTTGGTTTGGCTAAATTTAATCAAGATGATAAAAGTTAATATACATCTATTGCTTCCTCATTACCCCTTCCTCTGCTTTTAAGTCTCATGTGAAGTTTGAATTTTCTGATTCTTGCTGCATTTTAGAGGTTGAGTTTCCTAACTTGGAATTTAATCATTATGGCAAATCATTAAGGCAAACATATTAGAATCAAAGTTTCTTTTTTATGGTTTGTTAAATATATTTAACATTAGTGAACATTATAATGGCTAAGATATAAATGTGATATCTATACAAATACATAAATGTGTATATATGCAATTTAATTGTACAATTAATATATATTATATATTATGTGTATATATGTTATATACATATAATTTATAATGCTTGTTATATAGACCTGTTCACCAAGATCCACGGAATAAAGCAAGTCCTTGTACTTTAAATTTTATAATGCCTTTAGTACAATCAAATAGAGTTGTTTGTTCTTCACTATTTTGTTATAATTTTAGTTCAGTTCAAACAGAGATGTTTGGCATGAATCTGTCCTGTAATCTGTAATCTGTGGCAAGCACACCTTCCTCCCAGAGACAACAAAGCTAAATTCTGTACAAACACCAAGGATCTTCTTCTCTTTCCCTCTGAAACAGGGGCTCACTATGCTTCTAAGGCTGGGTTCAAACTCATAATGTAGTTGAAGCTGACATTCAACTCATTGCTGTCCTCCTGTTGCAGCCCATCAAGTGCCGGGATCATGAATATGCACTGTGATGCTCGGTTGGACGGAGAATTTTAGAAACAATCTAATACCTCTAAAACAAATTCTACATCTTAAATAGTTGCCAGGACTGAAGATGTACGTCTGTTGGTAGAGTCCTTGCCTAGCATGTATGAAGCCCTGCGTTCAGTCTCCAGCACCTCAGAAGCCAGATGTGGTGATGTGTGCCTGTGATCCTAGCAGCCCAGAGGCAGAAGGACGAGGAGTCCTCAGGCGCAAATCAATTTTCAGCTTCATCTTGAGTTCAAGGCCAGCTTAGGCTATATGAAAGAAACCCTGTCTCAAGGGTGGGGGGAGGAAGGGGGTATTTGCTTTTCACCATTAATTTAGTTTATAATTATGTGATCAGTTTAGGAACTAAAGTTTGAAATGGAATAAAAGAAGGCACAATTTTATTTTGATTTTTGCAGAAAATTTCATATTATATTCTGATCACACTTTCCCCTCCCCTCAACTCCTCCCAGACTCTTCCCACCTCCCCAACTCCATGCCTTTTCACCCTATATTTAAACAAACAAAAAATAAGAAACACACATACACTAAACCCCACAAAACAAAAAAAAAGGAAACCAAAATATATAAGCAAAAGATTAATAAGACAAAAAAATATGTTCAAACAAAGCAATATGAGATAATGTCTATAAAGCCACCATTGACTTCCCTTTCTGTTAGCCAGGCACTCCTGGGCATGGGACCGCCCCTGACATGGGGTTAATACACTACGTAGTGAGAATCCATCGGAGGGAACCAATGTTTCCTTTGCCAGTAGGAATCAATTGCAGATAGCTTCTTGGTCAGTGGTGGGAGCCCATATCCATTTCCCCCTCTCAGCTCTGGAACCCTGTCTGGCTTGAACCTGTGGAAGCCTTGAGTTCATATGTACATCAGTCCTGTTTTATCTTGAAGACAGTTTCCTTGGAATCACCCATCCCTTTTGGCTCTTACAATCTTTTGGCCTCTTGTTCTGTATTGATCCCCAAGTCTTGAGGGAAGGGGTTTGATGAAGGCATCCTACTTAAGACTAAGTACTCCAAAATCTCTCACTCTCTGCACACTGTCCAGCTGTGGGTCCCGGCGTTAGTTCCCATCTACTATAAGAAGAAGCCTCTCTGACAACGGCTGAGCAAGGCACCGATATATAAGTAGAATTTCTAATTATGCATGTATTAAACAGAAAGTATAACTCTGGAGCTGTGTTTTTGAAATGGGGGGGGGGAACAGTGCTATGGAAGCAATTCAAAGCTAATTGAAGCTGAATCTGTTTTCAGCTTTGTTTTGCAAAATACCTCGGCAGTCTCTGCCATTACTTAAATGCCCTGGGGAGAAATACAGCACTGGTTCTAAAGAGGGGCTGAAGAGGAGTTAAAGGGAGGTGGCCACTCAGTGAGGCTCAGCCTGAGTCACTCATTGGGCCACATCCTTTCCCTGCAGAGGCAGGACAAGTTCCTGCCCACACAGTGCAGGCTTGGCTGGGCGTTTCTCAGGCTCCCACTTGCTGCTAATACATGGATCAGAGGGAAATCTGCTCTGTGACTTTGAGCACTTGATAACGTTCCATAAGCGGGTTTCAGGACATGGAGGCTAAGGTCCTTATCTTGATTGCTGCCAGGCTGCTGCTCCTGCCGGCCATTTTTTGCCAGAGTGGTAAGTCCTCTTCTGGAATAGGATGGGGTGGGAACGTGGACCATTTGTGCTGTAGGAGTCAAATGAACCTACTCATCTTGTTGCCTCCCAGGAATTGTGAACCTAAAGGCAGAGCTTGGTCTGGGTTATTACGAGGTGGAATAACGGAGGTAGCTAAGTCAAACCTTGTTAAAGACCAACTGTTCTCTATTAGTAGTTACACATTTGTGGCAGTTAAGACTTTATCTGCAATTAAGTCAAAAAGCAACTTAACTTTGTGAGAAGTATTTGCATTTATAAAATTTCCTGATTTAGAAAAGATTGTATTTTTTTCAAGAAATTACACATCTTTTTAAATTTATAAATTTTATAATTTCTGTTGAGGCACACACAGGTGGGGAAAAAAACTGCCACAAAGTGTCATTTGGTTTCAACAGTGAGGAAGGTTAACAATGTTTCTAAAGTTAAATACCTTTTTTTCCCCTTAAGCTTTTAGTATCAGGGAGTTCTCTCTCCCTCTCTCTCCTCTCTTTCTCATACACAGACATACGTGTGTGTGTGTGTGTGTGTGTGTGTGTGTGTGTGTATACACAAAAATGTATATGTGCATATGCTATGATTATGAACAATTTAGCTATGGATAATTTTAGAAATAAGATCTCCCAAAAATAATTATTTTGCCTTGAGCATGTCTATTTTACCCATCATTTCTGCTTGCTCTGAAATGAACCACTTTGAGACAGGATTGCATCCAGGGCTCTCTCTCACTGTCAGGTCACAGGGCAATCAGCAGTGTTAGGAGGGGGATGTGGGATGAAACCAAAATTAAACAGAAGACAACACTCTGCAAAGTTGAGGTCCCTGCAGAGTACTTAAGGGGACCCATGGCAGGGGCTGAACAAGCAGGATTTGGAGAGGTTTATGGTTTCTTTAAAAGGATGAGCCAAAAAAGCTGAGCCACAGTTGCAAGGAAATGCGTTACATGAGAGGGTTCCTTCCTGATGCCAGTTGAGCTTGGGAGGACTTGAAAGGAGACTCAGGCGATGGATTCATTCACCCACTGCTATGGGGAGATGTGATGGGAAAATACATCACCAGGAAGCCGAGGGCCATTCTCTCTGGATTAGACTTTGAAGCCTTCTCCCAAGCTGAGAGCATTTCAGAAACACCACACCAAACAAAACCCAAAAAACCCTAGTCATTTTTTATATGAATAAAATTTAACAAGGAACACTGTTCTTTAGGTTAGGACTCACAGAAGGCCTAGATGGGGGAGGGAGGGGTCACACCTGAGACCTCACGAAAACTGTATGTAGATACTGGGTCTTGCTCAATCACAGGATTCATCTGAAAACTGACCAACACATGGTTTCATCAGGTTTCTCAACAGACCTTGGAGGAAAGAAATTTGTACACACCCTTCCGCCCAACTTGCTAAAGCACTTGCTTTTTGGGATATCTTGACTTTTTCCAAAGGCAAATGTACAGAAGGATTTGAGTGACTGAGCTCAAACGTCACATCATAGGTTGTTCCTCCAAAGCTCCATCTTAGCACAGATACACAGAATGCTACCTTCCAAAAGAGTCATTCCTTAAGTGACCCAGGGCGCCTTCACAGAGCAGTTGTTCAGACAACACTGACCTCACCTGATACACTGAATTCAGCCTGTGCAGACTCTGAGGTATGAAGGAGTTTACTCCTGGGAGCAAAGGCCAGAGATTAAATTAGGCCTGGCTTCGAATGAGGACAGTCCACCGAACACCATCCTCAAATGTTTAAAATGGAGGATTCAGGGGCTCAGGGTCAGGACTTCAGTGGCAGGGGAGTAGCTTCTCAGGTTGGAATGTATGAGTTTTAAATTGGTTTTTGAGGAACTGATTATTAACATGAACAAGCTGAGTCGTGCCTAGTATCTACCGCACATGGTTGGTATGTTTCTTTCAGTTTAAAAATTCATTTTTAACTCCTTAGGTCATCACAGTAATTTCATCTTTTGAGTTTTCTGTCTTCTCTTAAAACCTGGCATTTCTCCTGAAGCCCATCTTTGCATTCCTTCTTCCCATGTCTCTCCCTAGGCCACCTCTCCACTCTCCTAATTTAACCACAGACCCTGTGAAGACTAAGGCATTCACACCCCACATT
The DNA here is from genome assembly GCA_004026605.1 of Ondatra zibethicus. Lineage (NCBI taxonomy): Eukaryota > Metazoa > Chordata > Mammalia > Rodentia > Cricetidae > Ondatra > Ondatra zibethicus. The sequence continues at coordinate 175,486 of PVIU01000933.1, read as the reverse complement.
TGCTCTTGGCCTTTGGGAATGCCACATCCAGTGTTGGAACTGCTTGCCCAACATTTTACAGACTAACATTCCACCAGCTCAGTCATACCACAGCCTGAGATTTAGCCAGGTGTGGTGGCACACACTTGGAATCCCAGTACTCAGGGAGCCAAGGCAGGAAGACAAGGCCAGCCTGGGTTATAGTGAGACCCTGTCTCAACAAGCCAAACACACAAACCTCCTATAAACCCGAGATCTGAATTCCTTTCCCACTTTATCCCCTCACTCTGGCCCGATCGCAGTTATAAACAGCACCCTCTTCCTCCAAGTCATCTGGAATGAAAGCCTCCAGTTAAGTTGCTTGCAGGTGCCGCTCTTCAGCCAATCAGATGAGATGGCCCTCAGAGGCCAGCATAACCACAGAGTTCCCATCTTTACCTGTTTACAGCCTTGCCTCTACTCTGAGCAATCTGGTCAGCAGTGTCCACATCAGGTCCCCCTGCCCCGAATTTCTTACAATCACAACATTCTGCCACCAAACCCACTTTAAACACTGGTCAAAATCATGGTTACATTAGTTTCCTGTCTAAGCTATAATAAATGTTCTCGTAGTGACTGCTTTAGATGACACAGGTTGACCATCTGATGCCTCTGGAGGTCAAAATTCTTAAAATCAAGGTGTTGCTAGGGTTGTATTCACTCTAGATGTGCCAGGAGAGAATCTGTGTTCTTGCCTTCGACACTGCCCGTGCTCCTTGGCTCCTGGATTCTTTTCCAACCTCAAAGCCAATAGCATCACCTCAAGCCTGACTCTGATCCCACTGCCTCACATGTATAAGAACTTGTAAAATTGCATTTTGACCACATGGCCAATCTAGGGTTCTGTCCCCATCTCCTGATATCTAAATAACCCCCTTTTCATGTGAGGTAGCATATCCTAGGTTCAACGGGACAGCAGGTAGGATTGGGGAGGAGTGAGTGGAATGCTATTCTATCTACCACAGGAGTCATTCCTCTGCAAATTCTGCATGCAGAGGGTGGAGGTGTGGGTCAGTGGTAGAGCAGCTGCCTAGCATTGAAAAGCCCTGTGTTCAATTGCCAACAAAAAGGGAAAAGACTGTGTGCAACCCCAGAATGTACAAACAGATTATGACTTCAGAGGACAGTTTAGGGTCCCTTCGGGAACTAATTGTGAGACTTACTTTTTCAACTTCATCTCTTAGATGTATCAAATTAACACAAACCAGTGCATGCCCACACACTTCTTCTGTGGCCCAAGTATTGCTCATCGATGGCAATGGAGTTTAAAACTTCATAACACTGCCATGTATGCAACTGACATTGTCAGAATCAAACGGACTGGCCATTCCCAGATTCCATGCCCAGCCATCACTGTGAAAACAGACCTCACGTATTAAGTTCCATCGCTGCAGCTTGCTCGTCTTTGCTCAAGCTTTATCTTCTCAGTGTTAGTTTGCTTGATACTCAAGTTGGCTAAATATCTCCTGATAGTTTGTAGGCAATAAAACATTTTTTTCTATAATATTCCTTTGTGCTGTTTTGTTTCATCTACAACAGTGGTCCTCAACTTTCCTAATGCTGTGACCCTTTAATACAGTTCGTGTTGTGGTGACCCCAACCATAAAATTATTTCATTGCTACTTCAAAACTGTAGTTTTGCTACTGCTATGAATTGCAAAGGAAATATTTTTGGAGACAGAGGCTTACCAAAGGGGTCACGACCCAGACTGAGAACCACTGGAGCACTATTCTAAAGTCCTGACTGATATCTAGTTCTAACAGGAAAGCACAGTATGTGGCATATTATACATATTATATGCATGCCTGTGGGTTATATCATCTATAGAGATTTCTAAAAAATGAGCCCAAGTTCTTTAACTACAGAAATCATGCAGCATCAAACATTTTATTTTTACCCAAACCACAGTTAGGACTTGACAAATCATATGCTAATATTTTTTTTTCAATTACAGGCATGAAGAACATTTCAGAGAACTCAGCCAAGCCAACCTTAACTGTTAAGACCTTTAATGGAGAGCCCCCAAATACCTTTGAAGACTTCCCGCTTTCTGACATAGAGGGCTGGACAGGAGCCACCGCGACTGTAAAACTGAGATGCCCCGAGGGGAGTACTTCAACTCTCCACGTGAACAATGCTACCATGGGATACCTGAGAAGCTCCTTAAGTACCAAACTGATACCCGCCATCTACATCCTGGTGTTTGTGGTTGGTGTGCCAGCGAACATTGTGACCCTGTGGAAACTCTCCTCAAGGACCAAATCCATCTGTCTGGCCATCTTCCACACCAACCTGGCCACCGCAGACCTCCTTTTCTGCGTTACGCTGCCCTTTAAGATCGCCTACCATCTCAACGGGAACAACTGGGTATTCGGAGAGGCCATGTGCCGGATCACCACGGTCATCTTCTACGGCAACATGTACTGTTCCATTCTGATCCTCACCTGCATGGGCATCAACCGCTACCTGGCCACCGTCCATCCTTTCATGTACCGGAAGCTGCCCAAACGCAACTTCACTTTGCTCATGTGTGGCCTGGTGTGGGTGATGGTTTTCTTATACATGCTGCCCTTTGCCATTCTGAAGCAGGAGTACCATCTTGTCCAGCCAGAGATCACCACCTGCCATGATGTCCACAGCACGTGCGAGTCTCCGGCTCCCTTCCAGTTCTATTACTTCATCTCCTTAGCGTTTTTCGGATTCCTCGTTCCCTTTGCGGTCATTGTCTACTGCTATACAGCTCTCATCCGCAAACTTAACGCCCAGGACCGCAGATGGCTGAGGTATATCAAGGCAGTTCTCCTCATCCTTGTGATTTTTACAATTTGCTTTGCTCCCACCAACATTATACTTATAGTCCACCACGCCAACTACTATTACAACCACACTGATAGCTTGTACTTTATGTATCTCATAGCTCTGTGCCTGGGTAGCTTGAATAGCTGCCTAGATCCATTCCTTTATTTTGTCATGTCAAACATTGTAGACCAGCTTACTTCTTAGCCAATAGGGCAAGATCATCTTAGAGAATAAGGAAAGATATTACTAAAAATATACATGCTTGGGCTGACTTGTACATGGCACCAACAGCTCAATTTTTTATTTTTGTTTTTTATTTTTATTTTTTTAAAGAGACAGGGTCTCACTGTGTAGTCCTGGCTAGCCCAGAACTCTCTAGACTAGGCTGACCTCAAAAAACCTGAGATTTGCCTGCCTCTGCCTCTTGAGTGCTGGGATTAAAGGCACACACAACCAGGCCTGGCAAGAGTTCCATTTCAAAGCTCCTATGAAATAGTGCTTCAAACATCAAATGTCGTAAAATTGTTAGGATTAAAAATACTTTGCCAGTATTTTAAGAATGCCTTAAATCTTAAGCAAAACTATCATTATTCTCCTTATGACAACTGACACATTTCTATTTGCCTACCTTATTCTCCAAGCTTTAAATTTCCCCCTTTCCTCCAGTGAGTGGCACTGACATCCTGGGGGATTTAGCATTACTTGTGGTTCTTTGAGCAGTTACCCTGTCCCTCGCTGGGGCCTTGTCTTCATCCCACCTCTGTCTTAAAAGGCTGTCCTCACCGCCAGCCAAGCCTTCACTTCATCTTCTTTGAGTGTCTTCCTGAATACATCAGGCAAACGCTTCCCTTGACCCTGCACGGCTCCTAAAGTGACAAACCCGAGGTGGCTTTCCTGGTCAGTTCCCTAACATGACCTGTGAAGCCATGCACCAGGCCTGCTCACTTCACCACCCGTCCTTCCTTCCCTTTCCTGCTGCCCCGTGAAAGCCCATTCTAACATCTCTGCTCTAATCTGTTCTGCTCTCCATGTCTTTAAAGGACTGTTCTTCCTTTACTCTGAAACTATAAGTGTCATTTTCTTCATCTGGATTTCTAAAGCACTTTCCTATAATTATGGCCCTTCTATACAAAGAAGCCTGCTAAGCTCATTTGCATGTGACTATTAGTTCCATAAGCAATTAAGTTTTCTCTGTCATAAGATCTCTGTACCTACAAGCGTCACACCTGCAGATTCAAACAACCACAGATCAAAAACACTTGTATGAAAAGAGTCCTATGAGCTGAACATGAAGGGACTTTTCATTATTCCCTACACAACACAGCATCTTTGGGCAGCATTTATCCTGCAGCATTCTTTACGCAGCATCTCCACCATACTAAGCATTGCTACAGTCATCCAGAAGTGATGTGAAATGAATGAGAGGATAGGAAGAGGCTGTAGCCAAGTACAGCACCATTGCTACCGGGATTCGGAATCTGTGCAGCTCAGTGTCTGCAGGGGTCCTGGAAGCCACCTGGGAGGGATGATGGAGAAGGTGCTGTCTGTCCTCCCTGCTTTGAGGTTCTTGTGATCATTCCAGGGTCATGCCCTGTGGGGTCAGCTTCATCCTTTGTATAGCATGTGGCTGAATGACAGAATAAACTCCAACGCATCTAAGCTGCACAGAGGTCTACTCAGTCCAGTCTGACAAGCCAGCATATCCCATAGGACACGAGATGACATCATTTCTGATTAGACTTGTTTAAAAAAGAAGGAAGTTAAAGAGCAATATCCTTATAAAGTCATTTAGCAATTCATTTGTTTTTTGTTTTGTTTAGATTTTCAAGACAGGGTTTCTCTGTGTAGCTTTGGCTCCTATCCTAGAACTAGCTCTTGTATACCAGGCTGGCCTCAAACTCACAGAGATCTGCCTGCCTCTGGCTCCTGAGTGCTGGGATTAAAGGCCTGTGCCACTACCACCTGACCATTTAGCAATTTCAACAATGCCGCCAGCTACTTCCATCCCCCTTTGTTTTAATAGAAAATGGTATTATATTAAATCTCCAGATTATTCCTATAGATAAACCATTTCCCTTACCTGAGGGAACCAATGGGAGAAGTGATATCAGTGGCTAATGGGGGAGCACCACTAGTGACTACAAATGGGCTGGAGGGAACCTCTGAGCATGCAGTATTGCTGGGCTGAAGTTGTAACTCTTGTTATAATCCACGGAACAATAAAAATACATTTTAAGTGCACATTGTCAAGAGTATATATAGCTTCTTGTTTCATCAAACTTGGACATGCATTTACCCGAAGGCCTCCAGGTCCATACCTCACAGGAACACTTGCTTACCCATGTTTCCTACAGCACCATTCACATCGGCTAAATAAAGAACCTGGCAGGAGCCCAGCAACAGAGGAGTGGTTAAGGCAAGCTCTGGAGAAAGCTTCCCTTCCTAGCGAGCATTTTTTAGCCTTAAAGGAGGAAGCCACGCCATTTGCAGGAAAATGAGAACATCTGGAGATCATCATATTAAGCAAATTAGGCCAGCTCAGAATTTACAGAAAAAATATATTTCTCTCTGTCTCTCACCCTTTGTGGGGCTGAGATTTTATACAAAGAAACAAAGTCGTGTATATGTGTGTGTATAAAATGACCATAGGAGACTGTCTAAGGAGGACAAAGGGGAAGGGGAGGGTCAGAGCTGATAGGCATGAGGGGGATATGCTCAACGAACAATAGATACGTGTACAAAAGCATTACATTAAAAGATTTTACAAGGTCATATAAAAAAATAAAAGTCAGTGTTGACAAGACACTCAGTGGGTGACACTTGCTACCAAATATGACGTGAGTGACCTCCTTAACCCACCCTGTTGAAGAAGAGAACTGACACCTGCAAGTTACCCCCTGACCTCTACAGGAATTCTGTCGCTCACACACAAATAAAATATATAAATAAATGTAATGAAGTAAAAGTCAGATAAACCTCAAAATAAGCAATTAAAATCAATCTAAAGCAAGTTTTAAGAGTCTAAAAACTTCAGTAAAAGGAATTCATTTTGAAAGCTGAGTCATTAATTAACTGTAGTAGTTTGTCCTGGTGGAACAGGACAGTATTTACTAGTTGAAAGCACACACAAATCCGGCAAGGTGACACACATCTATAATCCCAGCACTTGGGAGGCAGACCCATGTGGGTCTCTGTGAGCTGGAGGCCAGCCTGGTCTACAGACGAGTTCTACTTACATAGTAAGGCCCCATCTCAAAAGTACATGAAAACAAATCCAAACCAAACCAACCAAACAAGAAAACCAAAACCAAAACAACAAAGTATTAGGTTTCATACCCAGGACAAACAGCTGAGGTGCCTACTTAATATATCAAAGTAGACCTGGCCTTCGGGTTCTCCCTGCATCCTTCAGTCTCTGTTATGGAGGCCCTTCTGGCTGGCACACCCCACCCCCTACCCTAAATTCTCAACCCAGGGGCTGAATGTCCTTCCCCAGCTGCCCTTCCCTATATAATCTAACCATTTTGGTTATCTGGTCTTCTAGTCTACTCCCTTTGGGTCTCTTGGCTGCTACACCTGGTTCCTCCCTCTCCCTTCCCCCTTTCCTCACACGGCACAGCTCAGTCTGGCCATATTCACTCTGGACTTTCCCAGATGTCCCTGCTTCTGACTGTGCTCTCCCACATATGTGTAATAAACTTCCTCCTCCACCACACCTGGGGTAGTCATGTCCTCCCATTCCTTTTTTTTTTTTTTTTTTTGTGTGTGTGTGTGTGTGTGTGTGTGTGTGTGTATGTAACCATCAAGAACAAATCCAAAAATTTTTTTTTTCGAGACAAGGTTTCTCTGTAGCTTTGGAGTCTGTCTTGGAACTAGCTCTTTGTAGACCAGGCCGGTCTCAAATTCACAGAGATCCGCCTGCCTCTGCCTCCCAAGTGCTGGGATTAAAGGCGTGTGCCACCACCACCTGACTAACAAATCCAAACTTTAATGAGGGTAAAATTCAAGTGTCAAATAAAGCTTTCAATTTTAAATTGCTCGTGATTCACTTTCTCCAGTGGATAGACATAGAAAATGTGCTTTGCTAAGTATATGCTACCATGTTCATTACCCAATCTCGTCACAAAGAGAACTTGGTGCTTACACAGAATATCCAGAAACTTTCATAGCCACTCCCCTGTCCTCACTCTCTTTGAAGAGCCTTAGTATCCATTCCATGATGCTGCCACTTACTATACCCCTTAATGGCTGTATACTTTGCAACAATCTTTACTTCATATTGTAATGCAGCAATATCTTTTAATTCCTATTATTTCCCAAGGCTAGACTGTGGGAAGGCAATACATAGAAATGCTATCAAGTATGTACACTGTAATTTTCTAGGAACCTAGTAGAGATTAAGAAAAAAGCAAATGAAAACCAATACACAAAGACTCAGCTGAAGGAACAGAATCAGATTTCTCTCCCTTCCTTCCTTTCTTTTTTCCTTCCTTTCTTATTCCTTCCTTCCTTCCTTTTCTCTCTCTCTTTCTCCCTCCTTCCCTCCCTCCATTGGTAAAAAAGACCAGGATGAGAGAAAAATTATGGATTGTGGCTGGGGGCACAGATTAGTGGAAGAAAGGCACATGCCTGGTAGGTTTGATCCCCAGCAGTGCCATGGAAAACTAATCTATTAAGGTCATTTTTGGTCTTTCCTTCTTGTTGTAAGGAGCATCTTTCCCCACCTGTCCATTGTCCCCACCTGTCCATTGTCCCCACCTGTCCATTGTCCCCACCTGTCCATTGTATGTGTTTCCCAGTTCGGTGCACAGTCACGGCAATCACCTTTCAAAGAGGGCAGGGAAGCAACCACAGGATTCTTCAGTAATACTCCAAGAGGCTGCTGTTTGTTTTGTGTTGGGCTCTATAGTAAATGCTATAGCTACACACATACACACCCAGGGCTGGAGAGATGGCTCAGCAGTTACAAGCCCTGGCTGCTCTTCCAGAAGGCCAGAGTTGGTTTCCAACACCCTCATCAGGCAGCTCAAAGCTACCTGCAACTCTACTTCCAGGGGAATCTAACACCTCTGGTCTCCGAGTACATTCTCTGCACTCATACACTCATATTGACACATGGATGCACATAATTAAAAACAAGAGAAATCTTAAAAAATAAAAACAAATTCATGCATTTACAATATCATTAATATACTGCCATATAAGAACACATGTATGTATCTTGTATTCTTGTTTGACTCTCATTATAATACTTCAGGGCAAGTATGATTCTAATTTTATGCATGTGAAAATGAGCATATGGAGATACGGCGGTTTGTCTGAGGTCATTTAGCCAGGATCTAAATGGTGCCTGCTTGTCTCCAAAGCAAGCAACTTTCTCTCTCAATGCTGTTATTTTGCTGTCTGCCATGGACACAGTTATTTAACTCCTAGTTCATTATCTCAAAACTCGTGATGATGGTGAAATGATTCAGGGCTATTATGAGAATTAAACAAGAGATGCTTAACTACCACTGTCATGCCTGCAAACAGGAGATGCTCAGTCCACACGTGCTCTAACCAGAGTGCTTTTCCTGCTTCAGAGGAGGCAGATCCTGGGCTCTGAAGGTGTCTACAGGGACCCAGTCCTTCCAGCTGGGTTTGCACCTGAGGATATAGATGACAGAAATGGCTACTGTACCTGGCAGCATCACTTCCATTCTTGGGCAATAAGTCCTCTAAGTCTCAACACTCAGTCCAGTATCTTTCCAAGAGCATTAAGTCTTCCTGAGACCCCCTCAGTGTACATTCAGATGTGAATAACATCACTGCTCTTCAAGAGGACTCCAGGCAAGTGCCCTCCCATGCTCAGAATAGAGCATAAAGATATCATCCATCAGGCACTGCCCATACCATGACAACCTCCTCACCCACCTGCCCAACCACCTCTTCTTTCTCCTTTAGGCACAGTTACTGTTCTATCTCCATGGCAACTTCTTAAGATTCTGAGCACAATATCTCAACCCTGATTCTCTCTTGCTCTCCTACCACTCCCTATGAAACAGTGATGCACCAGCAATTTCCTGACCATCTAGATTGTAAGGACAGAAAACTTTCAAATAGCATCATGTGTCCTCTGCAGTCCCTGCCCCCACCAGATGTTGCGCACAGCATGGATACATAGGAAATGCCCAAGGAACTGCACTCTGGCTAAGACTTCACCTACAACTGCATATTCAGTGGAGGAGGAGAAGTGATCACTCTGGGTCTGGATTTTTCTCTAGTGCTCAGCACCAGGAAAACAGCCTTGTTTCCATCCTCATTCACTGGGATAAGAAGCTTGTAAGATTTATGACAAACGGATCAAAAGTCTTCCCTCTCGCAAACGTCTATATTCTAGAACATACCAGGAGTTTCTGGGATTTCATATGGAACAAAACATCCTGGTAGTGCTGGGCATGGTCTGGGTCCACATCTCTGATGTTAGCGGTGGGTAGCAGCAAGGTATCTAATGTCTTCAGAGGGTTCCCTTCATCGATGGCTTCATTGATGTACCCGAGAGCCACCATTCCTGCCAGAGAGAAGAGCAAGTTTTCTAAGTCACAGCACATTACACATTCTCTCATGTTACATGATACAGAGAGCTAAAAATAGACATGGGAAGGCTGGAGATAAGATATAAGGTGAATTCACAGAATCAATTGCATTTCTACATGCATCTAATGTGCATTTTAAAATGAAATGAATGAATTAAATAAATTAAATAAATAATTAAATTACATTTTAAAATTCAATTCATAATAGATTCTAACCGCAAATTCATTTCAGTGTCAAAGTGATGCACATTCAGGGACAATTTAAGAAGCACAACACTTGTATACTGAAAACTAGGAAACAAGTCAGTGGCAACCAAAACCCAGGGGAAGGCATCTCATGGCTGGAGGGTGAAGACAGTGTTGTGAAGGTAGGACTACTCCTCTCAAGCAGGGTGAACTGGGAGGAGTGGAGCAGGGGAGGCTGTGGTCTGGATGCATTGTATGAAAGAATAAATAAGAAAAGAAAGAAGAAAGGAAAGTAAAGAGAAAGAAAGACAGGAGGAAAAAAGAAAGGAAGGAAGGAAGGAGGGAAGGAAAGAAAGAAGGAAAAAAGAAAGAAGGAAGGAAGGAAGGAAAGAAAGACTGACTCCTTAAGTTGACCTGTTCCAGGGTAATGCCTATAAAAACCCAGGAGTCTTTTCATAAAACAGAATGTAATAAACTGATCCCCAAATGTACATAAAACATAAGGAGCAACAACCACAAAAGCAATCCTGAAAAATGAGAAAAATGGGTTCATCCTGCCAAGTGACAGGGGCCAGTATTATGTCTGAATCCTAAGAGCTGGGGGTTCTGTCTCCATTTCAAAACTCATTCCACAGGTCAGTGACTAATTTTATCGCACGAGGAAAGCCATATGAATGTGCAGAACAGAATCGGGGATCTAGAAACGGACCCACCCACTTATGGCCAATTGCTTTTTTGACAAGGGTGCAAAAGCAATTCAATGGGCAAAAAAAGTCTACAAAGACTATTACTAAAAGAAAATGGTGCTGGGTCAACTAGATACTCACATGTGTATGAATGAAGTTGGACCCATACTTCAAATCCTGTACACAAATGAACTCAAAATAGAACCTAGACCTAGATGTAAAGATTAAAACTAAAAGTTATAGAATTCTTAGAAGAAAACATAGGAATATATCTTAGTGACTTCAGGCTGAGTAATTATCTTTTTAGCTATGGAATCAAGAGCACAAAGAAAGAAAAACAGTAAGTACATAGGATTTTGTCAAAATTAAACCTTTTGTGCTTGGAAGTTCTCTATCAAAGAAAATTAAAGGGCAAGTTCAAGAATGGGGCAAACTATTTGCAACTATCCAAATCCAACAAGACAACTACATGGTATTTATAAAAAGCTCCTATAATTCAATAATCAAAAGACAGTAACATTAATTTAAAATGGGCATAGGATTTAAATGTGCATTTATATAATGATGACACACAAATTCAGTAAATATATGAAGAGACACACAAAATATATTAGTAATTAGGAGAATGCAAGGCAAATCACAGATGCCATTTTGTAACCACTAGGCTGGCCGTAATAAAAGAAACAGCCATAAAATGTGATGGTAATGCTTGAGAAATAGGAACTTGTCTGCACTGTAGGTGGGGATGGGAAGTGGTGCAGACACATTGAAGAACAATTTGGCAGCTCTCAAAATACTAAATATAAAATTATCATGTGATCTGGCCATTCGGTTTGTAAACACCTAATTGAAAACCCAGATCAACATAAAAACTTGAAGGTTTAAGGCAGCATGTTTTATAATAGCTAAAAAGCAGAAACAATATAAATTTATATCAAATAGTAAAGGGATAAACAAATGTTTCTCTATAGACTAGCATATTCTTTGACCTAGAAAGGATTACAAAAATATACTAATATATAATACAATGTGATTGAGTTGTTTTTTTTTTTTAAAGTCAGACACAAAAGGCCACTATGGACTTAAACACATGTGTATGGATGTTTTGCCTGCATAAGTGTCTGTGCACCACATGTGCGCCTTGTGCCTGTGGAGGACAGATGATGACACTGGATTCCCTGGAATTGGAGTTAAAAGGGGCTATGAGCTGCCTTGTGGATGAGATTCTAGTAATCCAACCAGGGTTATCTGGAGGACGATCCAGTTTGCTGAGGCACTTGCCCAGCCTCACCACTCACTTCTAAAAGGTTATGGTATGTAATTTATATTTCAACAAATGCACACTTTTAGAATAGGCACATTTTTGCATATGAACAGCAAGAGGGAAACCACTTTTAGTATGACTCGGAAATGCTAGATACCCCACCAAGACATGAGGAGAGAGGGTCAAAGGATAAGTTTAATGTAGAGATGGACAGAAATGAAAATGCAACACCAGAGAGTTTCAGGCATGCATTCTGCTCTTTGTATTACTATATTTTTTGCATCTGTTAAAGGGTCTTAAAACAAATAGTTCAAAGTCAAACAATGTTCTACAATATTAAGAAAAAGTAGAATGGATATCCACAGAGCTCAGCCCTGTCCAGTGGATTTCTGTGCAATGGTGGGCCTTTTCGCATTTGGTGTTGTGCAATATGGCGGTCATCAGCCATGTAACTATGGAGTGATCAGCATGAGACTATTGCAAATAAAAATGGAATGTAAATTTGCTTAGCTGTGATTATTTTACGTAGTCACATATGGCTGGCAAACAGAGGCAGGCTCCATATAAAAACAATGCCTTGCGTATTTTGGGGCACAGTTTTAAGCTTCAAATATATATAGTGAATTTCTTGTATTAATTACCTACTATTAGACATTATTAGCCTTGAACCGAAATTTAAGGACGTGGCAAAGGAGGGCTAAGCATACCTTCTTGTTTAGTTGGTATAATGTCTAACATATTAAAGATCTTAGAACACAGGCTATATTAGGACTTAGAATAAAAAACAAAGAAGCTAGGTGATGGAGTCTGAAAATGTTATACAACCACAAGCGAAATGGATCTGTCTGAAGAAGGTCTCTTCTCGTTACTACCATATTATCAAAAAATTAACTAGCACTCAGCAACCATATACAAAAGTAGGTATACATCTATGCATACATGTACTCATATACATACATATACTCAGATACATTGTACACATATACATACATGCACTCATATACATACACACGCATGGGGGATTGGATGCCTACTCTGGTGCTGATGGAAAGATCTGGTAGGGAAACTAAACACTGCCTATCAATAAGTTAGGAAAACATACTGCAACAGCCAAATATTCTTATTGTGTCTATTATTTTTCATGAAAAATAATCCCAAGACACTTTACAAATATAATAAACCATAAAAAACCCAACGCCTCAAAGTTTTAAAAAAATGTACCTCTACTCTGGCATTTAAATGAGGCTAACATTTTTCTAGTGGGTGACCTCACAAACACCACTGTGCTAGGAATAAAGGGATTTATCCACGAGGGAAATAAATCCTTTCAAACAATTAGAGATATTCCATTATAATAACAAAAAAGCAACTCTATTTAACATCCAAATTAAATATTTTCAAGCATGAGGAGAGCCGTGGAAAGTTCCGGGCACTGTTCTCATCCTGTCCTAGTGGGTAAACCGGAGTGTGCAGGAGATGTCCCATCATTCACTGGACACCCACATGGTCAGGCTGTTCTAAATACCTTCAAACACCCCATCCAAACATGATCTTAGCAGAACCAAGTGTGAGAAAGAGGATGGACACACATCCTAAGGGCCCGTCACCTGGCAAGGCGTGCATTCCAGCTGACATGATGGAAATCGCAAGTTCTTGATAGTGCATCTGACAACACAAGCTGCTGAGGTCACAGTGAGTGACCTCATAGGAGCCAAGGCGCCTACCCAGAAGCCCCTTGGGCACAACTGCCTCACTTTTTCTGTTTATATATGTAAAAGGTAAATCCCACATGAATAGATTGCTGAGCCTAGCCCATGACCTACTTCTTTGATCTATGCATGGTGCTATGACATTCCAGTCCAGGGGACAGTGGGTGTTCTTGGAGAACACGTATACTTGAGCTAATGGATGAAGTAACCTTTAAGGGAATGGCACTTTACCAAATTTTAAAAGCAACTCAAATATGAAAACTTTCTTGTGGAGGCTGTGCGGGTAAAATAATATTTCTCTGTGGTTTCGTTGAGAAATGTGGGTTTTTCCAGGAAGAAATCAACAGAACATCAGAGTCCAGGAACGTATTTAGCAGCCTGATATTGAATACATCTTCCATTTAGCACCTCTATTTGCTGCAGGCCCAGGGAGCCACCAGTCAGACACAGGTGTGGACCTCTGACACATGGAATGGGTGTGGAGGACAAGGCCAGGATACTGTTCTTTCATAATTCCCATGAAAACTCACAGCTCTTTATAACTATATAACTCTCATTTGGTCATAATAAGGCATTTTAAAGTTACTTTTATGTGAGAGGGTTTTAGTCTCACATACAGAACAAGAAAGGAACTATGAGAAGGGAGAAATGGGTCTAAAGGTTAATAGACGACCCATATCTTGAAAGCAGAACAGGAGACCTTTTAGGGGAGGAAGGGGACTAGCGAGAGAGGGGAGGGGAAGTGGGGAAAGGTATAAAGGGATGGATGAGAGCCACAAAGCACACCAATGAAAATGGCATAAGGAAACCCATTTCTTAGTATGTAAACCAAGCTTAATTAATTAATTTAGCTTTTTAAGCTATCCCTTTAATATATGATATTAAACATGACAGGAATTTTAAATAAAAATAAGAGTGGTGTTGAGAATGGGGATGGCAATAAAGCACGAAGTGGAAAGGAAGCTAGGGCAAGAAGCTGCCCAAAGGTGGAGTGTGGAGGGGAGTGGAGCGGAGCAATACAAACATATTTGAATAATGCCATTAGGAAATCTAAAACTTTATATGCTGATCTTTAATGTTAAATTTTTTTAAATTCCTCATTTTAACAAGAGGAAAAAGAACAACCAAACCAAAGCACAGGTAAATTAAATACTGTGTATTCAAGTCCCCAAGTGCTAGGAAGGGGGCAATATCTGAAATAACTTTTCCTGGTGATAAGTCCGTGCCCTCTATGACAAGACGCTGATGGATTGTGGGAATGGCCACAGCAGTCAAGAGACTTTAGTTATACATAATTTCTGCGTACAAAAGGTCAACTGTCTCAGTTATACAAACACTTGCTTTTCTGTCCTCAGTAGAGGCTGAGGATGACACTCCTCAGCGTGAAGGACAAGGGACACAGTGCAACAACTGTGGGCACGGGGAATTAGCAGCCTTCACGTGAGTAGGCAGCATATGCAGACAATACCCAAAACAGCCTCGGAGGAGTTAAAACACAATGATGGCACCTGATGATTTGTTTTGCTTACTGAAAGAAATCCTAGTAAGTGGTTGGCAGGAAGCTCAAGAGTTTAGATGTGGGAGTCTAAAAAGGTGGCAAGAGGACAGTGAACCAGCAACCACTCTCTGTAGTGAAACACACACACACACACACACACACACACACACACACACACACACACACACACACACACACACACACACCAGTGATTTCCATCACCTATACCCCCAAGATGCTGAACTCAAATCACTGCTTCCCTTGAGAGTAACATCTGTCAAAAGCCCCAAGCTCCCAAGGCAACACATTAGAAGATCTCATCAAGGATTGTAGAGATTCACATGGGCAGGAAATCCAGAGAGGATAACAGAAAGCTGAGCTGCCCCCAAAGAAGTTTAGACACACACAGGGCTTGAAAGGGACAAAAATCATGACCGTGTACAGACAAAGTGTCACAGTAAATCCAAACCCACTGAAGGCGGTGCGCCGTTTCAGCGGGATGGAGTCCAGGGGGGAAAGACCTTGAGATACCAAAATGCAAACTTGGCAGGGTGCTCACAGGAAACAGCCAAGAGTAGCTGAAAGAATCATGGATGATTCCAGTATTCCAGAGTTAGATGCAGCATTAGGGGAGCCAGATATGACGCCTCGCCAGAGCTCACCAGACCAAAAGAGCTTGGACAAGTACCTGCTCTATCTGCATGCTAGAGAAGGCAACTAACTGTTGCAGTACTAAAAGCCATCTGCAATCCTGACCTTACAAATAGCTGGATTTGAAAGGGACTGTGAAGGAGACTTGGAACGGTCATATGACTTCTCAAACCTGGGTTCCCTATGTAGATGGTGTCCTGAATACTGAGACGCAGAGAAACGTACCTACAAATGAACTGGAGTCCTTTGGGGTGACTAAGTCAAGGTGGTATTGACCTGTGCTAATCAGAGTAACTCACTGCCTAGCCCATAAATCAATCCCACGGTGTCTAATTAAAAAAAAAAAGCTGGAGCTGGGTCATGCATGGGTTCATGCCTATAACCCCAGCACTGGGGAGTGGAGGCAGGAGGATCTTGAATTTGAAGCCAGCCTGGACTATATAGTGAGAACTTTGTGATTAAAAAAAGAAAAGCAAAGAAGAAAGGAAGAGGTTGGAGGCAGGAAAGAGGGAAAGGAGGGAAGGAGAGGGAAAGCCTTGGCTAGAAGGGGGTCAGAGATTTGATTGGTTCTAATTCATTGCTGCTAACGAGTCAAGGCTTGGCCTTCCTTTTTGTTGGAAACGACAACCTGAGGCCTGAACTTGTTCATTCACGCTACAGAAGTGTGGCAGCCACAGGAGTAAACCCAGCTTTCCTTTTTTCACTGTTTGTGTCAGCCACAGGGAGAAGAAGGAAGCAGGCTGACATCAGGCTATGTGCTCTTGGAATTCTCCCATTTTTATACCAGTTTGTCATTTCAGAAAGAGAGCAAATTATTGTGATATTTGACCATATGGTCAGATATTATATTCCATCTTTTTATTCCTAGGTTGGAAAGTGTCAAAGATCAGGGAAGAATGAAAATGAAAGATCAAAATAAAGATGAAGTCTTCTTAGAAATGTAACAATAGAAGCACATTTAGGTAAAAACAATAAATAATTAGGATTATCGCATTAATCTTTTTTTCTACCTCTTTATATGTGCTTTGCCCAAATCTATTATAATAAATGTATGTACGTTAAGTTAATAGGATATTCCCATAAGCCAACTCTCACAGCGCTCATCTAGAGAATACAAAGTCCACATGCATTGCTTTCCCACTAGTTACAGAAGGAAACTGCTCTATACTTACGGTCATTTTCTTCTTGAATCTGGATATTAATTATATCAATACAATTCTGAATTTCATTCCAGCTTAAGGTATCTTGCCCTTGAGACAACGCTTCTTGTTTAACAGAGAGTAGTTCATCTGCATACCTGTGTAAGAGAAAACAGTGATGCCACACACGTCAGACTTCTTTCACTCTTCATCCACGCCCTACATCTGAAGTTTCACCTATGGGCCAAACGGAGATGCTGCAACCGGCATGGCAGAATGGAAGACACTTTGTGTCTCAGTCTGACTACAGACTGTTCAAACAATGGACCCCAAAGAAACTGGAATTCATTCTGGAGGAAGGAAAAGGAGTCAACCAGAAGGGGAACTTGTCTCCTGGAAGAGATTTTGCACAGTTCTAACAAGTTGCCAGACAGGATGGGACTCAAGGCAGATGGTGATGGGTCAGTCGTGGGCAGGACCACACCTTAACTGAAACTGGTTAGATGTGCATACACTTGGCCCTCTAATCTCTGATTTTACTTCAAGACCCCTAAGATGAACGTGGGGTTTTGCTGGATCTCTTTGTGGTCACATTGAATAAGTCTTCTTTTCCTGTTCTCCACTTTTAATTTGACTCTTTTTAAAAAAATATTTATTTATTTATTATGTATACAATATTCTGTCTGTGTGTCTGCCTGCAGGCCAGAAAAGGGTATCAGATCTCATTTCAGATGGTTGTGAGCCACCATGTGGTTGCTGGGAATTGAACTCAGGACCTTTAGAAGAGCAGGCAGTGCTCTTAACTGCTGAGCCATCTTTCCAGTCCTTAATTTGACTCTTTTAATTGACTTATTGAGGACAGGTGGGCAGGCCTGACTGGAAGCATAGGATGTGACCCCACTGTTTGATAACAATGTCCTGAGGTGGTTAGACAGAGAGTAGTTGGGCAGGTGAAAGCGTCTTGTTCAGCTTTTTCAGCACATGCTAGACTGACTGTTATACCATTGATACTTTTCTTTTTTAAAATTTATTTTATCTTAAAATTATGCATAAGCATGTGTGCCTGTGTGTGGACATGTGCCAGTGCCCGTGGAGGCCAGAGGTGTTGAACTCCCCTGGAGCTGGAATGACAGGCAGCTGGGGCCTGGTGGGGGTGCTGAGAACTGAATTTCTTTTAGATCCTCTATGAGAGCAGCATGCAATCTTAATGCCACACCATCTCTCCAGCCCCACTATCGGACATGGTCCAAGAATGAACCATGGAAGGAGAATCCTCAGTGCTTGTGAGAAAACTAGTCTAAGAAACCCAGACAAGAGTCTTGTGACCTCAGTTTCTTCAAAAACACAGAGCTGTTCTTGAAATGTCCCTCTCCCAGGTGTAGCAGATAGGAGTGAGTTTACTACATTTATTACAACTGGCTATTGTTATTTACTTATATGCCTCCATGGAAAAACAAGCTGTTTCCATGTGTGTCTTGTTTTTGTGATAATATACAACTCACGAGAACTTTACTTAGGTGACTTTTCTTTTTCTTTTCTTTTCTTTTCTTTTCTTTTCTTTTCTGGTTTTTCAAGGCAGTGATGTTTCCCAGCAGCTATGGAGCCTGTCCTGAACCTCTCTTAACCCTCATAGTATAAACTGTCTGATGCTCTGAATAAACTTGGCTATTGCATGAGACTTCAGGCCACCACATTTGTGGACTCCATTCTACTAGGTCCCACCACCTTTAGAGTGGTAAATACCCCAGTGTTGATGCTTTTTTCTTTTTCTTTTCTTCCTTCCTTCCTTCCTTCGTTTGTTAGTTCCTTCCTTCCTTCCTTCATTTCTATTTTGGTTTACAAGTCAGGGTTTCTCTGTGCAACTTTGGAGCCTGTCCTGGAACTCGCTCTGTAGACCAGGATGGCCTTGAACTCACAGAGATCTGCCTGCCTCTACCTCCTGAGTGCTAGGATTAAAGGTGTGTGCCACCACCGCCTGGCAGGTGTTTTTTTGGCTCTGAACTTGGTATGTAAGCCAGGTAGGTCTGTGACTTTTAATCCTCTTGCCAGAGACTCCAGAGTAGCTGAGGGCAGCAGTGTGTATCATCACACCCAATATGCCCCCAAGAGCTCAAATTCCATGAGAACACACTGCCAAAAACCTTGCAGGACTGCTCAGATCTTCACGACGTGCTTTTTTGGCAATGCAGTGCAGGAGCTGAGCTAGAGTAGTCTAGACTCCCTTGTCACCTGTCCATCTCTCCAAGGCTCCATGGAAGTTACTCAGAACCTTCTGTGTCCTCTCGCTGCCAGGCACTGAGACCTCATTTCTGACCTCTGACCCTCCTCACTGGGTGCAACCTCTGGTTGACTTTGCCCAACCATTGTGATTTTTTTTTTGAAACAGAGGGAAATTTGAGGGGAAAATTTACCCATCTTGATATGTTACCACAAAACTCTTGCTTTTATAAAAGTCAATTTTATCCCTGAAAAGCATACAGCAGTGTGAACTAGGTGGCCAAGTGTAAAGAAACTCAAGAGGCTCGCGCTGTTCCATCTTTTTTGTGAGGGAAGTAAAGGACAGTCCTTTAGGCACATAGTTCATCGGCACATGCTAGCGGAGGGTGTTAAAAGGAGTACCACAAGAGCCTAAACATGTCTCCCTGCGAACTCCCTCAGAGTTCTTCATGCTTCAGGGTGAGGTTAACTGCTAGAGATTGTAGCTTAAAAGCGACAACGTTCTCCAAAACAGGGAGGGATGATGACCCATGATGGCCTCCAACTGAGGCCAACCAAATGCAGGCCTGAAACTGGCTAAGGATTATGCTTGAGATTTTTGTCTTACTGTAAGAGTCACGAAAAAGTTACTAATGTGTAACAAATAGCACTCATGGCGCTAACAGCAGGGACACATGGCCATTTGTTCTGGTTAGCTTTTCTTAGAGATGGAGGCCATTCTTAAAGAAAGTACAAAGTCCTTCTGGGCACCTAGTAGACTTAATAAAAATCTAAGTGATGGCTCTGTAGGAGTCAGGTCAGAATCCTCCAGGATGGGCACAGACAAACCCACCAGCACCCATGATTCCTTGAGAAATGCACACCAGCAAACCAAAGGAAAAAAAGCTTTAGCAAGAAGTCAACAGATTGCCACAGGCCCTTCCAATGAGAACCAATCTTTAGGATGAAGGCACTGTGACAGCAAAATTAGGAGGGATGAGAGGTAGCGCCCAAGAACAGATTGGCTGGTGTCAAAGGAGAAGTGGAAGGGACCAATTGGTGCTGTGCCTTCCCTGGACGGGCACCGGCCTAAGCCCTGAATCCTCAAAACATTTCTGTAACTCTGGAGAGAGGTTTTGTTGTTTTATTTCCTTTATTTTTGACTTTACAGATGACGAGGAAAGATTTGGTTAGAGGAGGCCAAGTAAATAATTTTGGCTTCAAAGCTTATGTATCTCTGAGCCACCTGTTCCCAGAAAGAGCAACCTGGCTAGGGTGAGAAGTATCAAGTAATTCATGAGAGCATCCTTCATAGCAGGCAATGTGCTGATCCTGTGCTCCATGGAGGTGCCAAGCTCCTGGCGGTGAAAGGGGCATGTATAGAGACAGACAGGCCAGCAGGTCCAGTGTGGCTGGAGACAGTGCCCAGCGAGGTCTAAAACCATGATGCCACTCAATCACAGATCAGAAACTCAACCGTGCACAAAAATAAACATGTACTTTTTGTTGTTTATTTTATTTTTTCATATTGAGACAGAGTCTCACGTAGACCAGGCTGGCATCAGACTTGTTATAAAGTCAAGAAGGATTCGGAACTCCTCAATTTCCCACCTCCAGGTCCTGAATGTTAGAATCATAGGCATATGCCACGATGCCAGGCTTACCTCTGTTCTTTTTGTTATTATTATATCATGAACTTGAATCAGGCAGGCCATGTGGCTCTCAAACGGAGTGGGCCCATTTTCCCTAAGTGGTATTTGTACATAGGGAAGCAATTTTGGTCAACAGAATGGATAACTGGATTGAAAGACAAGGACTGTCATGTAGGGGGCAATGGCCTGGTATGTTGGACAATTAGTTTGCCAGGAGTCACTGTTAGATTTTCACCTTTCCCGAGAAGCGAGCTGCTCTGCTTTGACTTTCATGTCAAGTGGGGTCAAGGGTTGGTGAGAGAAGACTGACTGATGGCTGGATGGAGAGAGAAAGAGGCACGGTACTTCACTGTGGATGCTACTGCAGAAAGAGAGACACAGCAGCTAGGTGACGGTGACCCCTGGAGAGGAAGCCCTTTGCCAAGTACTGTGGACATGAGCAGGTGCCTTACAGCACAAGGGTTCTGGCTAAAGGAAGGAGAAAACTAGATCAGGCTAAGCCTGGAGAAGAGTGTAACACCATTAACAGGAGCAAGGGAGGGAGGAGGAAATTACCCAGGAAATAAGCTCTGCAGAGTATGTCAAGCGAGTGGGTTTAACTCAAGTAGAACGGGATGGTGCATTTCAGTAGGAAGACTAAGAAGGCAACTCTACTGTCCCTCCATTTCTTGTAATTTTGGACAAAGGCAAGTGACCCAACACAGTTTACTCAGAGTCTTAAACCCCTCTTTCAGCTTCCTTTGCAACTGTGCTTGACCTAAGATCAGTCACACTGTGGATTAGAGCCAGTTTAGAGGCAATGGCTAAGTTACTGTCAAGATCTGGGTAGACATCGCCCTCTGGTGGTCACAGCAAGTCAGGATTCGCTCAACTCTTTTTTTTTTTTCTTCCTAGCTGAATCTAATTTGGGGGTTGAGTGCTCCTTTGTGTGAGGCCCTGGGTTCAGCACCCAGTAGCAAGGAGAAAAGAAAAGTCCCTGATTTGGCTTTTAATTTTGGTCCTTCATTCTCTCTCTAGATCCACGGCAGTGTTAAGTAGGTCTAGCAATCACAGTTTTCTAGGAACTTGAAACGAAAAAAATCTCAAACTGAGCTAAATACAATCCATGGTGCTTACTGGGCTCTTGTGGTTCAACAATGAGAAGAAGAGTTGAGAGATTGGGGCCCCACTTAGGGTCCATGACTCCAGAAGTTTCCTTATCAGTGGGATGGAACCTCGGGTGGATAGCTACTTTTAACTCCCCTGAAGAGGCCCTGAAGGAAGGTATATTTTCAACAGCTCCTCCCATCTCTGCTTAGGATGAAGTCAGTCCTCAACACAAGATGATAACTTTGTTGCCGGCAAAGAAGGACTCTAAAGAAGGCCTCTTACCACAGAGTAGAGCTGATCTTGAGGCAATGCAAGCAGGGTATGTGGGCTTCTCCACTAAGTGAGTCGTTAATTTGGGAGATCTACCAAGCATGCTTTATCCCCCCCCACGAAAGTGCTCCTTACCGGTCCACGTGTGCCTCGTCCAGATTGTTGAAGCCGATGGTGGGACTTCGGAGTTGGTTCTGCACAGACACAAGGTCATTGCTCTCCAAGGCCTGGTTTAGCAAAGCAACAGCAGACAACATTTCCACAGCAATGAGGAGCTCCTCATGGGCCAAGTAGTTCTGTTTGCAAACACAGGACAAAAGTGAGCTCCCAGAATCACGCACTGCACATATGTGCTTCAGGGACGGGATGCACATGACAAAGAGCATGCCCGCCTGCTCGTCGCCGCCTTCCAGAAAATCCGGGTAAATGGCTCCTAGGTTCTTTTAGATTATTATTTTGGGGGTTGTGCTACATATAACCTACAGTTACAATGTCACAAATATCTGTATCCCACGGTGATCTCTACTTCGAGCAGTGCTGGCTGCCTATCAGCTCTATGGAACCCGGTAATTAAGTCACAGGTTAGACAAAACTGGCAGAGAGGTTCAGGTAAGATCTCGGCAAAGTAAATGACTCTGTTTTGGGCCCGGGAAAGGGGAGTTTTATCTAAATGTTATAAACCTAGAAAAACACATATAAACTTTAAGACAAGGAAGTAGATTCTACCCCCGAAAAGCGAATTTTGGTTTTATAAATTGGGTAGAAACTTTAAGATGTACTATAAGGTCTGGATATTTGATGTCACTTAAGGTAAAGTTTTTTTTTTGTTGTTGTTGTTAAGCAAGAAAGACTGTCCATATTTGCATATTTATGAATCTATTTTATTTGGATTATGTAAAAACTGGTTAGCTTTCAGAGCATCCTTTCGATATTTTCTTCCATTTGATCATTTTATATCATTTAAATCAATTTCAAAAAAGGATAGTTTTTTTCATTTTATTGAAGAGATTGAAAAAGAATTACTTTAAAAAGTGGATATACAGCTGGGCGGTGGTGGTGCACACCTTTAATCCAAGCACTCTGGAGGCAGAGGAAGGAAGATCTCTGTGAGTTCGAGGCTAGCATGGTCTGCAAGAGCTAGTTCCAGGACAGGCCCTAAAACTACACAGACAAACCCTGTCTCGAAAAAAAAAAAAACCAAAAAAGTGGATATACATACTTACATTTAGAATATTATGTACGCAAAATGTCATAATCATATTAAAATGCATATTATAACTTTCTGGATCACCACAGAAAAATTTAAAAACAAACCAATTTCAGAGTAATAAAGCACCATTTTATTTTTTATAGCAAACAGGAAACTGTGGCAAACACAGAGCACTTTATCTAAATGGCACACATTAACTATAAATTTTCCAGACAAAGAAGGTGTAAGACTGACTACAAGATCACAGCAGCCTGACGGAACCCTGCTTAAGCACTTCCTCTACCTCTTCCAGTGAACTATTCACAAATATCAAACAGCTTATGTCAGAAGGACAAGGACAACAGAAGAAAGGGCTGGGCTGCTGCATGGGAGGCTCTGATCCCCGGCTGAGCAAGGCTGTGACGTGAATGTCTGAGCTTCAAATCTACAGAAGTGAGAGGGGACCATGTAAGAAAACAATCTGTACTGCAAAGTCATTATTTCTATGTAGAAAATGTGTGTGAAGAGGAGAGGCGGCTTGCTAAGTAAGAATAAATAAACAGGTCCTACAACCCAGGGGCTGGAGAGATGGCTCAGCAGCTAAGAGTTCTTGCTCTTCCAGAGGACCAGAGTTCAGTTCCCAGAATCCATGCCTTGAAGCTCATTACTGCCAGCTGCAGGCTATCCAACCCCTTAGGAGTCCATGAGAGCGTGTGTGTGTGTGTGTCTGCATGCGCACATATATGTGCACACACATGCACATGCACACACATAAACAGCCTTAAAAAAATCCTATAGCCCAAATTTTTTAGGCTATACTCACTTGGGATTATGTGTGTGTGCATGAGTGCGTGCGTGCGTGCGTGCGTGTGTTTTGTTGTTGTTGCTTGTTTTTCCTTTATTATTTGATTTTTTGTTTTTTGAGACAGCGTTTCTCTGTGTAGTTCTGGCTGTCATAGAACCCACTCTGTAGACCAGGCTGGCCTCAAATTCAGAGATTTGTCTGTCTCTGCCTCCTGAGTACTGGGATTAAAGACATGTGCCACCACTGCTGGGCTTATATTCACCTGATTTAATGTACACATAGTTTTACAGAGGTGTTATTCATTTTATCTGACTTTAAAAAATTATATAATATATACCATAATCCAATACATTTTGGCCTCTGGGTTCTGTTTTGTTTCACTTAATGTGGACCTTTTGTTCTGATCATTAGTCATTAAATTTTTTACATTTATTTATTCTGTGTGTGTGTGCCTGCACACACACCACAATGTGTATGTGGATGTCAGAGAACAAACTGTGAGAGACAGTTCTCTCCTTCTACTAAGTGGGTCCCAGGGATCAAACCTCAAGTCTTCAGTGGCAACTACCTGTACCCACTGAGCTACCTCCTAGGGCCTCATTATTCTTTCTACCATCTTTTTTGCTGGTTGCACAGTATTCCTAGCACAGAAAAAAAAACACAGATTAATCTTCTGTTAATAATAATTAACAGGCAGTTAGATTCTATTTGTTTTTCTCACTCTAATAGACTGAGAAGCATCTCCGTGGCGAAGCTTCCTGATTCGTATTCTTCAGGCTCAGTTTCCAGAATGCAATGGTCAGAATTGTTAGCCCTTGAGACACATTGGTCTAGATGAAGGCTGCACAGTTTCACCTACCGGATTCTCAAAAGGTTCCAGCTGCTCCATATTTATATCCAGGCAAATCTTTCGAGTAACTACCAATCTAATTACACACACACACATGTGCACACACGCACGCACACACACAGGCACACAATGCATGCATACACACGTGCACACACATGTACACACGCACGCACATACACATGCACACACACACATGCACATTGCTTATCATTTACAAACATTTTTCCTTTTCTAAGCTCAGCATTCATAGTTTTGTGAGCTGGCCATTTATGGCTCTGTGAGTTGGCCACTCATACACACTCTTGGCCTCCTTTCAACAGACGGCTCTGGTTCTGAGTTTTAAGAACCAATCATTATTCTTCTATCATCCCTTAAAACTTTAATTTTTAAAAAAAGCTTTATTTATTAAAGTTGGGCCCTGTGGGACATTCCTTTTCCCAGCACTTAGGGAGCAGAGGCAGGAGTATTTCTGTCAGTTCAAGACCAGTTTGGTCTACAACTAATTCCATGGACAGCCAACGTGGTATGGTGAGATCTTAACTCAAAAAAAAAATTAGAAATTTTACTTATTTCTCTTATGTGTAATGGGTTTTTGGCTTGCATGTTTGTTTGTGTACCACATGCATGCTTAGTTCCAGGAGAAGCCAAAAGAGGGCATCAGATGCCCTAGAATGGCGTTACAGAAGGTTGTGAGCCACCATGTGGATGGTGGGAATTGAACCTGGGTCCTATGGAAGAGCAGTGAGTGCCTTTAACTGCTGAGCCATCTCTCTAGTCTAGAACTTTGGGTTTTAAAAATTACTTTTACATTTAATTTAACTTTTAATTTTAATTTTTCAAGAGGTGATGCTGGGAACTGATCATGGCTTCACGCAAGACAGGCAAACGTCTAACCTTGAAGAAATTATTCTGAGAGATATGTGTTGTGAATTCACACTCTCTGATCACCTGGTAAACACTGCACAGGACTCCATATTAAACAACCCTCCTCACGCCTGCAACACCGGCGCTTCTCTGTATAACATTTTCAGCTTATTTCTAGTGTTTTTCATTTTGTCCCTCTCCGCTACTCACAGACTTCAAATAAACATTCTGTTATATAATGTGGTGGTTTGGCAGAAAATGTCCCCCAAAGGGAGTGGCACTATTAGGAGGTGTGACCTTGCTGGAGTAAGTGTGATCTCGTTGGAGGAAGTGTGTCACTGTGGAGGTGGCCTTTGAGGTCTCATATATGCTCGAGCCACGCCCAATGAGTCAGTCCCCTTCGTGTTACCTTCTGATCAAGACAGAGCTAGCACCATGTCTGCCTGCATGCCACCATGTCCTGCCACGATGATAAGGGACTATACCTCTGAAAATGTGAGCCACCTCAATTAAATGTTTTTCCTTTATAAAAGTTGCCATGGTTATGGTGTGTCTTCACAGCAATAGAAACTCTAAGACATATACGTTAAATGAAAATGACTATTAAATACTTTAGCATATTAAGGATTATAAATTTACAACAACCAAAGCCAGGCTGCTAATGTTTTCAGTTGCAGATTTCTAGAAATGCTGATTTAAAGCATATTTCAATAAAGTTAAAAATACTCAACATTCTCTCTTTTTTAAAAAAAAAAAAGATTATTTTACTTACGTGTTTATGTGTATCTGTGTGTGAGTGTGTATGTAAATAGCGAGTGCAAGGGCCCTTCCCTTGAAGGCCAGAGGCTTTGGGTCTCCCTGAAGCTAGAATTCCCGGTAACTGTAAGCTGCCTGACATGGGTGCTTAGAACAGACCTTGGGTCCCCACAATAGCAGAATGAGCTCTGAGCTATCTTCCCAGCCCAAACTTCTTATAAACACATACACAGAGACAACAGCAACAGCCTGTTCTTCTGGGTATTGTGTACACCACTCCTGGATTTCCTAACTACGCCCTTACTACTTTCCCCTGGATTGAAAGCAAGGGTTAAAGGGAAAATGAACTCTGGGGCTGGCATCAGCAGGCCACTGAGGCTAGGGCTGCGGACTATTCCTCCCTGGAGACTGCACCCCTCACCCTGCCTTCCCCTTATCTCAGCGGCTGTCCTTCTCCCTCGGACGCAGTATGAACGCGCACACAGCCATGCCTCACCGAGGTGTTCTGTTTCTGGAGGTTGAAGAGTTCATTCTGGTACATAACAGCAGCAAAGGGGTACACGGCTGGCAGCTGGGCTTCTGGTTTCTTCAGTGCAAGTAATGTGTTCTCAGGGTCACCTTCCCGAAGGACAGCATTGATGTGGTCCACGGCGGCCAGCCCTGGGGGGGGGGTGTGCATACTAGGTGAGAATGTGTGCCTTCCTCTGCCCAGCCCGCCCTCCTTTCCGAGGTTCTAATGGAAGCCATCACTTTCCACAAATTCTGAAAAGCCACAGGTGGAGGTGAACAAAGCTTGTGACACCAACTCAGTGATTCTAGTCCCTCAAATGCCTGCAGCTAGCTCCCAGAACTACAGCACCAGTGGACCTTCAGTTCTGGATCACTCCTGTTAGCATGACGTCCTCACAAAAGCCTTTCTTTTGTGTGTGTGTATGAATCATGTGTCGTGTGCATGTGTGCCAGTGTGTGGGCACCTGTGGAACTCAAGAGGACAACCTCAGATGCCAGTCTTCACTTTCCATCACGTTTGAGACAGGACATCTTTTGTTGTTAGCTGCCGTGCATGCCTGGTCAGCTGGCCCAAGAGCCTCAGGAGATTTGTTACCTCACCGTGGAACTGGTGGGGTTGCAGACATATACTGCTTCATCCAGCTCTTATATATGGGCTCAGGGAATTTGAACTCATGTCTTTTCACTTGCATGGCAAGTTCTTTACCCACTGGGCCATCTCTCTGGACCCCAAAAGCTTCTCTTTCAGGACTGGCTCTTTTCCCACCTTGCCCCTGATGCTTTCAAGCTACTTGTATCCTGAGGATTCCCCACCTTGTGACTGTCATTTGTAGGTAAAGTTGGAACATAGTGTTCCGTATGTTTATTCTCAGCCGTTCCTTATGGGTTAGTACTGCCTTATTTAGGAGATCTTTAAGTTAAATGAAGACCAGGAGCAAGTCCTGTCCTGATGCTGTATCCTCCCAGTGGATCACGGAAGCCCAAAGCAGAACTTGGTACCCTGCTGTTGTACCCTCTGAAACAACCCTAAATGCCTAATCTCTCCATCAGCTGTAACATTCAGGCTACAAAGAGCTTTAGTGACTGAAAGAAGGGTGCTTGGAATGATGAAGTCAACGGTTTTCAGAACACAACCCAGGAGCCTAACTGCTGGTCCAACAAAGGAATGAAAGATGAGCTGTCCCCAGTCAAGAGAAAACCAGAGAGAGCCTGCAAGTTTGCCTTCTGAGGAAGGCATCTGGGTACCAGGAAAAACAGACACACACTCGTCTTTCTGCCTAATGCAGTGGTCACATGACAGCTAAAATTATTCTAACCCCTTTTGAAGGATGATGATATATCTCCCAAGGAGCTTCCCTGAACTTTCTACTGAGAAATGTCACTCAATAGCACAAAGCATGAATAAAGGAACCCTTCAGGTCACCCCTCACCCCCAAAAAAGTACACTTAGCACAGAAGATCCATAGAGCCCAAACATTGCTTTTTTATCCTTAGAACTCACTTGATAAAGAAAAGGATTCCAAAAAGGAAGACAAGTGATTGTGATGTGTCCTGTTTGTTAGCATTCCAAAGCCTTCCAGCTGGATCTAGGGTTACCTGGGATTACAACCGCAGAGCTTTTCTTAGCTTGGAGAACTTTTTATGTAGGTTTGTATGGCTGGCTGGTAAGTATTTTTATACATATATTCCAGAAAAACATGTCCTTAAAGTTCCCTTTAAAACTATCTTTCCTTGGGGTTAGAGAGATAGCTCAGTGGTTCAGAGTCTTTTCTGATCTTCCAGAGGGCCAGGGTTTGGTTTTGGCAGTCATATGGAAGCTAACAACCACCCATAACTCCAGCTTCGGGACAGTCACTGTCTTCTTCTGAGCTCTGTGGTGCACAACATATGAATGCACAAACATATGAATGCAGAAAAAACATTCATACACATAAGATCAAATTTAAATTCTAAAAAACACTATTATTCTGCTCCCCTACCCATGAAGTTGCTTCTTTGATGCATTCTGCATTTAACAAAATACCTAGTCCGAATGTTGATTGAGTATACCTTAGAAGGCGCATGACAAACCTTGAAGAAAATAACTGTAGTCCAAATACAACTGAAGTCTTTGAGGTGAGACCATGGATATAACCACCAAAGCTGCTGCCAATGCCAGTAACTAGCTACTATGAATGCAAATGCCTTGGCATTAATACAATAACCCTCAAGGTTGGGATGAGCTTGTCAATATTCCTATTCTTTACTGGCAGATTTTTTTCAGTTTTTAAAATTGTTTTTATTGAGCTAAATATTTTTCTCTGCTCCCCTCCTTTCCTCTCCCCTCTCCTCCTATCCTCTCCCATGATCTCCACGCTCCCAATGTACTCGGGAGATCTTAACTTTTTCTACTTCCCATGTAGATTAGATTCATGTATGTCTCTTTTAGGGTTCTCTTTGTTGTCTAGGTTCTCTGGGATTGTGAATTGTAGGCTGGTTTTTCTTTGCTTTATGTCTAAAAGCCACTTACAAGTGAGTACATATGATATTTGTCTTTCTGGGTCTGGGCTACCTCGCTCAATATGATGTTTTCTAGATCCATTCATTTGCCTGTAAATTTCAAGGTGTCATTCTTTTTTATGCTATATAGTACTCCATTGTGTAAATGTACCATATTTTCCTTATCCATTCTTCAGTCGAGAGGCATTTAGGTTGTTTCAGGTTCTGGCTATGACAAATCATGCAGCCATGATTTGAGCACATGTCGTTGTGGTATGATTGAGCATCCTTTGGGTATATA
This sequence comes from Ondatra zibethicus, assembly GCA_004026605.1. Taxonomy (NCBI): domain Eukaryota; kingdom Metazoa; phylum Chordata; class Mammalia; order Rodentia; family Cricetidae; genus Ondatra; species Ondatra zibethicus. Next base: position 146,000 of record PVIU01000933.1, on the reverse strand, counting down.
CCCAAAAGTGGTATTGCTGGGTCTCAAGGAAGGTTGTTTTCTAACTTTCTGAGAATCACCATACTGAAATCCAGAGCAGCTGCACTAGTTTGCACTCCCACCAGCAATGGAGGAGTGTTGCATTTACCCCACAACCTCTCCAGCATAAGTTGTCATCAGTATTTTGATCTTGGCCATTCTTACAAGTGTAATATGAAATCTCAGAGTTGTTTTGATTTGCATTTCTCTGATGGCTAAGGATGTTGAGCATTTCCTTAACTGTCTTTCAGCCATTTTAGATTCCTCTGTTGAGAGTTCTCTGTTTAGGTCTGTACCCCATTTTTTTGGATTACTTATTCTTTAAATGACCAATTTCTTGAGTTCTTTGTGTATTTTGGAGATCAGTCCTCTGTCCAACGTGGGGTTGGTTTTAAGATCTTTTCCCATTATGTAGGTTGCCATTTTGTCTTGTTGACTGTGTCCTTTGCTTTACAGAAGCTTCTCAGTTTTAGGAAGTACCATTTATTAATTGTTGCCCTCAGTGTCTGTGCTACTGGGGTTATATTTAGGAATTGGTGTCCTGTGCCAATGCGTTCAGGTGTACTTCCCACTTCTCTTCTATGAGGTTCTTTGTGGTTGGCTTTATGTTAAGGTTTTTGATCCATTTGGACTTGAGTTTTGGGCATGGTGATAGATATGGGTCTATTTTCATTCTTCTACATGTTGATATCCAGTTATTCCAGCACCACTTGTTGACTATGCTTTCTTTTTCCATTTTATATTTTTTGGTTCTTTGTCAAAAATCAGGTGTTCATAGGTATGTGGGTTGATAGCTGGGTCTTCGACTCAGTTCCATTGGTCCTCCTGTCTGTTCTTATGCTAATACCATGCTATTTTCAGTACTGTAGCTCTGTAGTAAAGTTTGAAGTCAGGATTGTGATGTCTCCAGAAGTTCCTTTATTGTACGGTATTGTTTTGGCTATCCTGGGTTTTTTGCTTTTCCATATGAAGTTGAGTATTGTTCTTTTGAGGTCTGTGAAGAATTTTGCTGGGTATTGCATTGAATCTGTAGATTGCTTTTGGTAAGATTGCCATATCTACTATGTTAATTCTATCCACCCAAGAGCATGGGAGATCTTTCCATTTTCTGGTGTCTTCTTCAATTTCTTTCTTCAGTGATTTAAAGTTCTTGTCATATAGGTCTTCCATGTGTTTGGCTAGAGTTATTCCGAGATATTTTATGTTATTTGTGGTTATTGTAAAGGGTGATGTTTCTCTGATTTCTTTCTCAGCCCATTTATCATTTGTATAAAGGAGGGCTACTGACTTTTTGAGTTAATCTTGTATCCTGCTACATTACTGAAGGTGTTTATGAGTTGTAGAAGTTCCTTACTAGACTTTTTGGGGTCACTTATGTAAACCATCATATCATCAGCAAATAGTGAGAGTTTGATTTCTTCATTTCCGATTTGTATCCCCTTGATCATCTAGAATCTCAAGCACTATATTGAATAGGTATGGATAGAGTTGACAACCTTGTCTTGTTCCTGATTTCAGTGGGATTGCTTTGAGTTTCTCTCCATTTAGTTTGATGTTGGCTGTTGGCTTGCTGTATATTGCCTTTATTATGTTTAGGTATGTTCCTTGTATCCCTGCTCTCTCCAAGACCTTTCTCATGAAGAATGTTGTATTTTGTCGAAGGCTTTTCCAGTATCTAATGAGATGATCTTTTTTTTTAAGTTTGTTTATATGGTGGATAACATTGATAGATTTTCCTATGCTGAACCATCCCTGCATGTCTGGGATGAAGCCTACTTGATCAAGGTGGATGACTTTCCTGATCTGTTCCTGAATTCGTTTTGCTAGTATTTTATTGAGTATTTTTGCATCAATGTTCATGAGTGAGATTGGTCTGTAATTTTCTTTCTTAGGAATGTCTTTGTGTGGTTTGGGTATCAGGGTAATTGTAGCCTCATAAAAAAGAGTTTGGCAATGTTCCTTCTGTTTCTATTGTGTGGAACAAGTTGAGGAGTATTGGTATTAGTTCTTCTTTGAAAATCTTGTATTATTCTGCACTGAAATAATCTGGTCCTGGGCTTTTTTAGGCTGGGAGACATTTGATGACTATTTCTATTTCTTTAGCAGTTATAGGTCTATTTAATTTGCATATTTAGTCTTGATTTAATTTTGGTAAGTGATATTTATCCAGAAAATTGTCCATGTGCCAGTGGATCCAAGGCTCAGATGGTTGTTCCTTGAGGTGGAGTTAGGGCCATGGTTCCAGTCAGGCAAGAGGTTACTTGGAGTTCCTGAAGGTTGCTCTGTGCTCCCAGAGGTCGCTCTGCAATCCCAGAGGTCAGTTGGGCCTGCTTCCACAGAGATCGCTTGCTTGGGTCTGCTCCTGTGGTGGTCTCCAGCTTGGGCCTGATCCCACGGATGTTGGAGGTTACTGGCTCAGGCTTGCTCCCTTGGAGGTTGTTCCCTTGCACCTGCTCCGGTGGAGGTTACTGACTTGGGCCTGCTCTAGCAGAAGTCGTTGGCTCAGGCCTACTCTGGTGGAGGTTGCTGGCGTGGGCTTATTTCCGTGGATGTCCCTGACTTGGGCCTGCTCCCGAAGAGGTCACTGGCCTGGGCCTACTGGTAGATTTTAAAGTGTACCAATAGCTCACCGGCACACCATCAACTACACTTTCAGTTCTACTGGACTACAGAGTTGGCAAGAGAAGAGATGAAAATTTCAGAAGAACCAAGCCATCAAACACAGCACTGTCATCAATTTCAGCTTGTGCTATGGAACAAATCACCTATTACCTGGTACTTTAAAATGAAATGAAAGTATAGCCAGTTAAGCTAAATCTGCGGTCAGGAAGTTAGGTCATTGGCTGTTCAAGCATTTATTTACAGAGAATTTTATTAAACACACAAAGGAAGAAAGCTGTCTTAGTTAGAAGCATTTCAAAGGCTACAGGATCATTTCCTCTCGAAGCTTTAGGAGTTCAGATGTTGTCGCATTGGCGATATTAATTTCTTCCTGTAATTGTCAAGTTCAGTCAAGGATACTGGAAGTCTCAACCTTTACAAACAGCAGAACGCAAATACTGAAACTAGGCTTTGTCTATCATTACCCACATGTCCAAGGTTTCATGGCAGAGCAGAGCATGAAGATTCACCATGGAATTGTAAGGTGCTGATGTGCACACATCAGCAGTGAGCTCTCATGTTAGCTGTCAGACACTGACATGAATTAATCTGCACTGGCATCCTTGATCCCAGCAGGACTAGTCTCTCCAACAGGTCTCGGCCAGACCTGCAGGTGTGTATTTCTTTAAGTGTTCAAAGCAATTAGCAACGTTCCCAGCGCATCTAGGCAGTGATATGGAGGCTAGCTTTAGGAATGCTCTGTTTGGGGGAAGCTTCATTTTTAAATTCAGCAGAAGTTCACGTGATCTATTAAATGCATCCAGTGGTCTTTCGTGTATTAAGAGTTTGGGGGAAATATGGGCCATGTAGAGTAATGTAGAGAGAATAAATATCAAAGTGAATTCCTTACAGCCTATTCTGATGTGGAAGTAAAAATAACTTTTATTAGATGGAGGAAAAAGTCTAATGATTGATGGATTCACATTTGTTCCTTTTTAATGACCTAACTTTTCTGTTTTTTTTACAGTCTGTTCTAGTTAGCTTTAACTATCAACTTGAAACAGCCTAGAGTCACCTGAGAAGGGATTCTCAACTGAGGGAATGCACAGTTTGACTTTGAGCATGTCAATGGGAGACTGTCTTCATTGTTATTGACTACAAGACCCAGCCCACTGTAGGCAGCACCCTTCCTTGGGCCGGGGGTCCTGTATGAGAAAGCGAACTAAGCTTCCTGAGTACAAGTTTGCAGTTGAGCTAGCAAGCAAAACTTCCCCACGGTTCTGCTTCTAGTTCCTGCTGGATTTGGGCTTTGACTCCCCTCAGTGAGCGGCTATGACCTGTGTGAGTCAAATAAATCCTTCCCTCCCCTAAGCTGCATTTGGTCGAAGTGCTTTACCACAGAACAGAAGGGAAACTAGAACACAGTCACTCAGCCGAACAGGGTGTGGAGAGGAACTGAACTACGTGACCCCACACAGGCTCAGAAGCAGAGAACCAAACTTGCTAGCATGTTAGCATGTAACTCCAATAGTCTCATTCAGTTGCAGTAAAAGGTCATGTAAGCTGTTAAAAAAATCTTGGAACTATAAACCAAAGCCTGTGAATGAGTAAAAAGCAAAAGTGCCCATAATATAATACCTTTTCCAATTTCAGCAGAACACCATCACGCAATCAAGAGCAAGGAACCATGATCATTAAGCTGTAATCTTTTGCTAAATAACAGTCAGTGTCAGTCCTACAAGGGACAGAGCCAAAATGACACACGTCATAGCTGTGATGAAACCGGAAGGCAAGATAGGGACACTTTAACATGCTGTGTGTGGCCCAGGGATGATATCAGTGAAGGGGGCTGTCAGATGTTGCATCACAATGACAAGCAGCATTGATAGATTCCCCATCACATAAGGCAGCTTTGCAAGTTATGAGTGGAGAGTTCTGCAGCAATTCTGGCATAGAAAGTTCACACCTTATAGAAATATCCATTTCCAACACGTAATCCGTCACTTACTATTGACTGCATTAATGTTGCTCTGGATTTCTGCCTGTGTCAGCAGCTCCTCATACGCGTCTCTCTCTTCCTCTGAAATACAGCTGTTCTGCAAAACAAAGTCTTCACTGATCCCCGAGCTTCAATTAGATGTTTCCAAAACATGAAACTCAAAAAATGACAAGGGGAGCTTGCTCTTTTTCGTTTGTAATCAACATGAGCATCTGTGGGACACCGCTTGGTGCAGGGCTCTAGGGAAGGCACACCCAGCAAGAACGACACAGACAAACAGCAGGCCCTGCCACTGTGAACAAGGCTACAGGAAATATTAGAAGGGATCACTCAGTGTGGCAACTTTTACAGAGGCAAAACAGTGAAATACTCAAAATTTCCTTTGAGTCCATCTAAAAAACTAAAAGCTACAAAAAATAATGAACATGCACAGAGGAGATCACAGTTAAACTCAACTGGGAAGAAAAATCTAAACTAGGGTAGCAACTGAGGAAAGCCCAGAGGAAGAACAGAGTAATGATGAAGTTCAGGATGAGCAATGGGCCATAGGCAGCACCGTTCAGTTAAAAAAAAAAAAAGGCACACAGCTTGGCCTGTTTGTTATGGTAGACAAAAGATGGTCTGCATTGTAAAGGACCCCAAAGACCAAGCTGAACACTTGTACTTAACTTTGTTTGTTTTGAGACAGGGTCTCACTATGTAGCTCTATCTGGCCTGAAACTCAGTTTGTTGACCAGGCTGGCTTTGAATTCACAGAGATTAGCCTGTCTCTGCCTTCTAAGTGCTGGAACCAAAAGTGTGCAGCATCACGCCTGGCCCTGTACTTACTGTAAGTAGGAAAAAGAGAACCAGGACAGGTTTTTGGTGAGATGATAGCAGATCTAAATTAAACACTAACCCTGCCATCTCACGTTCTGAGAGGGGTCAGGCAAGAGACCAACAGGAAACCAGGGAGACCCAGGAGGAAGGGTATGTGGGAGTCCTGTGGAAACACTGGAGGTCAGTGTGCAGGATTTAGAGGCAGAGAATGAATTCAAGTTGGCAGGAAAAGGCAGCAGAATCCAGTAAGGAGCAGGAGAGAGGGGACATAAAGAATTCTAGACAAGATGGCAGTTACCTCAAACCATGGAGGCAGAACATGGAACAAGCGTGACAAGGACAAGTGGGAATGACCCTTCCTTTGCTGTTGTCAGGGAGATGTCTTAGGAGCACAGAATGCGAAATCTGCAGGAATGGAGAGGATGATGTGGGGGGGCATTTTAGAGGATGGAGTGGGAGGGGCATCTTAGAGGATGGCGTGGGAGTTACTAGCTGATTTCCTCAACAAGTGTATGACTCAACACAGGAGGAACAGAAAAAGATCAGTGCAAGGCTGGAAAGAGCCCCAAGAGAAAGAGGAGAAGGAAGAGACTCTAAGAGGTCAGCGTAGAGAACTGTTAGAACCAAGACTTAAACAATTCATGTGAGCAGAGCCTCTCCGGGTAGATGGACCACAGAGATGGGAGCCGCGGAAAGTCACCAGGCAAGGAAAAGACATTAAATAAAGCATTGAAGCTCAGAATTTAATGAGAGAAAAGTTGATGTTGAGTAGACGTTTCAATGTAGATGAAGTTGTCCACAAAGACTATTCAAAAAGTAGGTGGGTTTAGAGTTAGGACCAGGAATAGGTTTTTCTCATTAGGAGAAGAGGATGCTTTCAAATAAGATGGGCTTAGTATTGGGAAAATGAGGAGAAGCATGAGAAACATCCTCTCTAAACATTGCCTTGTTGAATTATTAATGTCTGTGCATAGATACACAATTTTCATAGTTGGTATGGAGCCTGAAGATGATATTGAACTAGGATGTTCTGAAGCCACTGTTTCTACACCTCTTGGGTAAAACAGTAAGTTCATAACTTGACGTTCAGTCCTAATTGTGTGATGTAATTTAGGGTCATCTAACCAACCCTTCCATCCCAACCAAATCAAGAGACCACAGCAGTTGATCTCAAACCATTGAGGTCAATATTAACGCTTTTCATGTCAGTCACTCACTACCACATCCAGTAGCACACGGGCTACTGAGACTTTAACTAAATACCTTCAGTTTTGCATTTTCCTCTTTTTTCTTTTTGGATTCCCAGAGTTCCTTCTGATACTCCTGTGAGAGGTTGTCATCCACGAAATTTAAAACTGCATTTGGGTTTCTTAGTGTTATAATGGTCTGATCGGCCACTCCTTTTTCAATAGCCTCATTAATGGCTATGACTGCAGCATGTACTAAAAAGTAAAGAGAAAGGAGACTTTTTTAATTAGCAAAAGACATCAACAACATTGATACAATAAACTCAAGCAGTTTTACTGTCTTATTTAGCTCCCAGTAAGGAAAAGAAACCTCAGGTGTTGGGAGATAGCTCAGTTGGTACGTGCTTGTTTGATTCCCAGCATTTATTTAAGAAGCCAGGTATGGTGATATACACTTAGAATCCCAATACTGGGGAGGTGGACACAGGTGGATATCTGGAGTTAACTAGCTGGCTACCCTAGCCAAATTTTCTAGCCTTAGGTCCCAGTGAAAGACTCTGCCTCTAAAAACAACGTCGATAGCTCCTGAGGAATAAATTGCTTTACACATGCAATGCACTCATGCGTACATGCATATCTGCATATACATATACGGCACAATAAAAAAAAAAGAGACGTTGGACAAATCGTGCAATCTCTGCAAGCTCACCCGTCACTGGTCTTGATCACAGTGTGGTATTCCCTATCTACTTATTCAGGCACCAAGATGAACCAGGGCCTATGCCGTCCACTAGGGCACAGAGTTAGCCCTTGCTTCCTGCTCAGGGCAACACAGCCTTAAACAAGTGGGTGGTTCTAAGAGATGTCTGATTTAGCTTGTAACATCAAAAGAGTTATAGCAGTATCTACCCTAACCACTGAAATCCAAAGACACAGCAAGCAGAGCTACGCTTTGTGAAATAAAAAATATTTCTGAAATCTCTACATTCTCATCACACAGACGCAAGTTTAAAAACCAAAAGCAATGACTTGGCTGTGTGCAAACACTTTCAAATAATTACAAAACTGAGGACAAAAATGTCAGGGTTCTCAATGTTGACAGTGCTTTTGCAAATAAGGTGAGCATCCCTGAAACTTGTTGTACTGTCTATAAGAAATGTGTCCTTCGCCAGTCTCATAAGGTGATGCAGGACAAGAACGGCAAGGATTATCTGCCAGGGAAAGCAGCATTAGACAGGAGGCAGAGGGGCTGCATGGGCAGATGAAGCCTATTCTGCCCCCAAAGGTTAAGCCTACTAAGGAGATGGTGCTGAGGCTAGAGCCCTTTGAGCCCAACTGCAGATATCAGAAGATGCTGCCTATGAAGAGATGTGACTGTCTTGAGCTGGGAGAAGATAAGATGAGGAAAGGGTTAAATGGTCCAGCTCTAGACTGATGTTGTTACGAAGACAATAAAATCATGAAGTTATTTATATTCACTTCATCTGGTTGCAGCTGGTCTTTCTGAGGTGAGTAAACTAGAATTATCATCAAAACCTTTAGGGTTCTTAAAGTATCTCCTAAGAAAGCTGTTTGACACCATTAAGATCAGCAAATACATATGGGCAAGTTGCAGGCCAATGACAAGCGTGGACACAAGGCTGACTTACGTGCAGCTTCGTCCACAGACAGTTCGTTGGCCAGAATGCCACCTATTTTGCTGAAGGCTGGCATCTGGATCCCGTACTTCTCCAGTTCTTTCCTCATATTACTGATTTCCTCCTCTGAAAGGACAACAGAAAACAAACAAACAAACAAATCAAAGGAAGCCGCCAGAGGTGAAGGCGGGAAAGAGACACACTTCTTCAATCTGCTTGAGTCTTTCACTCCACAGTACAGGGGAGGGGATCCAGGTAGGCACAAGCAAGATAGGTCAGTCTGGTGACCTCTGGGGTCACCTGGGAGATGGGTATCTGCCTGTGGGAAGTGCTTCTGATTACCTTGGTTGTGGTGGGAAGATCTGCTCACGGTGAGTGGACCATCCTGCCAGGATTCTAAACTGCATAAATGGGGAAAGGGAACTGGGCAGCAGCATACAGCATGCCTTCACAGATCTCTTCTCTGATGGTGCTCCTTCTGCCCTGACTTCACCACCATGGTAGACTGAACCTTGTAATGTGAACTATGATAAACCCTTTCCCTCGGGATACTTCTGTTGGGGTATCTTGTTGGGGTACTTTATCACAGACCAGGAAAGAAACCAAGATGGCAGGTTTCCCCTTGTTGGTATTGAGCAGTGATTCTCAACCTGTGGGTCGCGACCCTTTTGGGAAGTTGAACGACCCTTTCACAAGGGTCACATACCAACTATTTACATTATGATTCATAACAGCAGCAAATTAAATTATAAAGTTGCAAGGAAAATAGTTTTATGGTTGTGGGTCACCACAACATGAGGAACTGTATTAAAGGGCTGCAGCGTTAGGAAGGCCGAGAGCCACTGGGAGAGAGGAAGGAGGGAAGAGTACCATCAACAGGAAGAAGAAGGCACCTGCATGTTTCTTAGTCACTAGATTGCAGAGGAGATAAAGACAAATCCGAGTACCTGTGAAATCCACTTTTCCCAGCAAATCCTGGATCTGGGGTGCAATCCCCAGTTTAAACAGATACAAACTGAAAGACAAAACAGAACCTTTATTATCATAAGTCCTGTGGCATACGTACAACTAAAGAATCCTTCCAATTGACAAGGGTCTAAGAGAGCTCGCACAGCCTAAAGTGCCTCACCAGGTACCATAGTCAGCCCCAGGTGGGCAAGCCCAGAGCTCCAGGCAGTGGCCCAAATACTGGTGCTCTGCAGCTCCGGGGGTCTCTCCCTGGGATCAACACCCCTCCACCATTCATGTATAAGAATAAGAACATGGCTAATTGGCTGGAGAGATGGCTCAGTGGATAAGAGCACTGGCTGTTCTTCCAGAGTTCAGTTCCCAGCACCCACTTGGCAGCTTATAACCTGCAACTCTTGTCCCAAGGGGTGCGATGACCTCTTCTGGCCTCCAGAGGCACTGCATGCATATGGTCCACAGATCCATGGAGATAAAACATTCACATCCATAAAATTAAAATAAAGGTTAAAATAAAAAAAAAATAAAAAGATAGCTAATGTGAAACAGGCAATAAACACAATTTCTATAGATATTTAACTGATAGTCATTTGACTGAAAGGATGGCTTTACTTGGAATTTTTTGATATTTATCTAAATATTTGTTTCCTATTTCTAAACCGAAAACTATGGTTGATATTACAAAGCCCAGTATGGTGTGCACATATTAGTAAGCAGAAGGCAGAGACTACATCATAAGTGTTTAAAATGAATCTCTTAGGCAATTAATGATGCCATTCACCAGCATACCCATAACCTGACAAAAGGCCTAGCGAGCTAGCATCTAAATCCTATCAAAGAGATGTGACTGTGTGATTCCTATAGTCAATTCTAGTCACAGCCAGTTCTGCTGTACATTTCTGCCTCTCCAAACCCAAGGTTAATTTAGGCAATCATCGAAAAAAGCCCTGCTTTCACTTTCTTACTCATTTTGTAGGTTTAAAATCCATGAAACATTCATTAGACATAAGAAACTAAATAATAATATACATGGGAAAATGGGCCTAGAGTGGTCTTGATGACTTGAACATTTTAATATGAATACTCCCAATGTTCATGTTAGATGGATCTTAGCATTTATAAAATCCATTAAATTTCAAATAAATTCAAAATGAAGTTTTCTCAGAGGTAATAAGTTCTTAAATATATGATTAGTCAACATAAGCAGCTTGCACTGAAATTGATTTATTTGATTTCCATAAAAGTTATTCATATTAAGGTACAATAACAACTAAAAATGAAAGACGGATGGTTAAAATATTAGAAAGAAAACCACAAATCACCACCCACCCAGCTGGGTACAGCCATGTGCACCTACAGAACCAGATGAACGAGGGCTGAGAACAGGGGGTCTAAGACTAGCTGAGACATGAGAATGGGACTCTACCATGGGAGAAGGAGAGAGGGAGGAAGAGAGGGAGAGAGAGCGGGAGAGGGGCAGATAGAAGGAAGGAAGGAAGAGAAGGGAATTATCACTTAGCTAAAAATTAAGTACTTTTATAAAATTCCCTTTGATTTGGTTTTTATACACATCACACACACACACACACACACACACACCCCTGTAGATATGTGTTAAATAAATCCCCCTAAATAAAATTTCAAGATTACAAAGGTAAATATAGGCAAAAGCTTTCAACACATTTTGCTAAACTATGGTATTAAAAAGACATTGCGTGGCTGGGTGTAGTGGCACACTAGTAATTCTAGCATCCCAGAGACAGAGGCAGTTGGTTCTCAAGATTGAGGCCATTGTGGCCTACATATGTGTCGCTAGTTTGTGCTACATGAGAGAGACCCTGTCTCAAAAGATAAAAGAGGGAAAAGACTATATTCATTTATCCTCTGTGGTTAAAGGATTTTTTTTAAAAAATCTGGGAATGTGGCTTAGTTATAGAGTACTTGCCTAGCGTGTGCAAAATCCCAGGTTTAATCCCCAACTCTGAAACAAACAAATCAACTCCTAGCCCCTCAAACAAAATCCCTGTTCATTTCTGCAGAAACATCTGAATGTGGTTTGACTTTCTAGCTGCGTGCTCTGGGAGCTGATCCAAGTCTACTATCAAACTGGTCACAAAGCATCTCTCTCTGCTTAGGACCCTGGTTCTCAACCTATGGGTCATGACCCCTTTTGGATCACATATTAGATATCTTGTGTATCAGATATTTACATCACAATTCATAATGGTAGCAAAATTAAGTTAGGAAGTCACACGAAAAATGGTTTTATGGTTGGGGGTCACCACAACATGAGGAATTGTATTAAAAGGTCACAGTGTTAAGAAGGCTGAGAATCATTGTTTCAGGAGAAAAACAACTTGTGAAGTTGTAACTTGACTTGAAGGACTCAGTCAACATCCAACAGGTACCAAATATCTGAGCACCCCTGAATTCAGTGATCTTTATAACTAGCGTGTCCTTTGCAGAGGACTGGGGAGCAAGGCCTGGGACTGCTGTGACAGGTACTAGCTGGCTCCGGGCGGGCATGAGGCTTTTAAGCCCAGGAGTCTCAAACTCACCAATTTGACTCACTCTAAATCACCCGACAGACCATGCAGAACAGCCCCTCACAGCTGCGGCGAGAGCTATTCTAGGTTCTATACAGTGCTATACATGCTTCTGGGAGGAGACAACGCCAGCCAGCACCTCTGGCTCCCAGCTCCTTCATCCTCCCCAGGAACTGCATCTGATATAGGTTACAGCAACTGTATGAAGCTGACCACTCAGCCGAACCTCAGAACCCTCAGCTAGGCACCGCCCACTCTGCCAGCAGTCTCTGCGAATGCATTTGCCTTATGCCCGTATTATTTCAGAATATTATCAATGAAGACTTTCCAGGGGCTGTAGTCAGTGGGCTCAAGGTCCTGCACTGTGACATTATCAAAAATAGGAGGGAGGAGGGGAGGAAGGAAGAGAAGGCGCTGAGAAGAAGGAGGAAATAGGAAGAAATAGGGAGAAAACATTCCCAAAGTGATAGCAATACCATGTTAAGTCTGCCTTCCTGTTTGTCAGTGGTAAGGATAAAAAGGCTTTTATACAAGTACTGCTCAATTAGAATTTTTCTAGGAAATATTTATTAAAATTTCATTTTAAGGATTCTGAGGAGAGAATTTTTCATTTCCTTTTTCATTTTTCATTTCCTTCTTTTTCCTTCAAAATCGTACCAAAGCACATGCAACAAATGGTAACTTTATTATATGGTAATTTTAATTTAGCACCAAATTCTGATACTCATCTTATCAGGAAGAGAACATTGAACTCTGAACAGTGTTTTTCACTGCAAAAACATGTACTCATAATTCAAAGGCTGGAAGATAGGACACACCCCTTAGCTTAAGGTCTACTACGCCTTTAGAGGTTATCAAGAATCAAAAATTGTTTGCAATCAAAGTCTGTGCTAGTGAAGGTCACACCAAACAAGGCCATTAGGAGACCATAATGACATTTAGAAAGCCATACTATTTTATGAAGCGTTTTTTTAATTCTTCACTACACGGGGAAAATATTGCAGTTCGGGGAGGGAAGCCATGGGCTGCCATGTGCTTAGAGGTGGAAGCCTACCAGGCCATGGAAGAGTAATATCTAGCAGAGAACTCCTATCACGTGGGACCCCTAAAAAGTCAGCTTCCCACTTCTGTGGAAACTTCAAAATTTAGGCAGAATTGAAGAGATGTCTGCCACAGCTTCAAAGACAAGTCAGGACAATGAAGACGGGACAATAGCCAAATAATCATTTAAGAAATGGGAAAAATAATAAAAAAAAATCATGGTTATCACTTTAGTTTCATTCAGAGCATCAATTTCTGTCTCCACCTCCCTCTACAATTCAAGTTATACCTCCCAAAGAAAACTAGTGAGAAAAATGAGAAGATAGGACAGCAAAGCATAGATAGGAGACTCCATAGACTATCATGCAATAGGATATTGTGTATCTATCCCAAGTATACAGCACGCTCTCTTTAAGGTATATTGCCACGTTAATACTCTCTTAGTTTAATATATTTTTAAAGCTACATCTTCAAACCTGAGCTAATTAGTAGCCCTCACCCTTAATATAGGTCCACTTCTATTTCCCTACTTATACACTGCTAAGACGACCTAGCATTTTAATTCTATACCTTTATTTTTATATTTTTGCCTTAATACTTTAGATAACACATTTTTCTAATTTCTTTCCTAATTTCATCTACACAAAATTTTCCTTTCTTAATTTTCCCTTGGCTCTGCTATGTTAAGTACCCAATAAATAACTTCTGGAACTGCATAAATTGAGTGAGTCTTCAGCTGTTCAAATATACTCACTTGTTTTATTGATGTTGGTACTCTGTCAAATCTAATGTTTTCTTCACAGAGTCATTTTTCCTTAAATATCTGGCATCTTTTGATTTGGGGCTTGTCTTGGTTAGGGTTTCTATTGCAAAGATGAAACACCAAGACTAAAAATCAAGTTGGAGAGGCAAGGGTTTATTTGACTTATCCTTCAAAATTGCTGTTTGTCACTGAAGGAAGTCAGGACAGGAATTCAAACAGGGCAGGATCTTGGAAGCAGGAGCTGATATAGAGGCCATGGAGGGGAGCTGCTTATTGGCCTGTTCCTTATGCCTTTCTCAGCCTGTTTTCTTATACAACCCAGGACCAGTAGCCCAGGGATGGTACCACCCATAATAGGCAGGACCCTCCCCTACTAATCACTAAATGAGAAAATGCCTTACAGCTAGATCTCATGGAGGCATTTCCTCAGCTGAGGCTCCTTCCTCTCTGATGACTCTTGCTTATGTCAAGTTGACGCCCCAAACCAGCCAGTGCAGGGTTCATGTCAGTGTTTGGGGCTTGTGGTTCATCCACTGTGGACTGGGGCATCAGGGACTCTGCAGGGAGTAAGAGCACCAACATAGGTAGGTGTTTATGTCTTCTCTCCCTGATATCTTCCTGTCTTTCTTGGTGGCAGTGGCTGTTTTGAGATAGATAGCATCTTCCGACATGACCCAGGTTGATCTTCAACTCACAATGCTTCAGACTCAGTCCGCCATGTGCTTGGATGACAAGTGTGTGTCACCATGCTTTGCATCCCTGCCCCTCTCCTAGCCTTTAGCTGCCTTGGGTACTGAATGCTCTCCGGCTATCAGGACCTGCTCCTCTGAAACAGAGCCAGGGGCTCAGCCTGTCCAAACTGATCCCTCTGCGCTTTGAACCTCTGCATCTGTCTATCTGATTGGAGTCAAGCCTGTGTAGGCTCCCAGCTCTGTCATGTGTGGCCTGTACCCGTTTTGTTCCTCGATCCTGTCATACCTGTTTGCTTTTTAGGGGAAGCTCTTTGCATTTCTGGTCACTGGGTAACATTTCTGATTTCACTTCAAAAGTTTTTTTTTTAAATTATTGTTTTATAGAGGCTGTGTGCAGGTAACCCCAGCTGCTGTGAATGCATGAGAGTGACAGAAAACAGCATTTTACCATTCCCTCCCCATTTTCTGGCTATTTAGTACAGTTCTTTAACTGTTTTGCATAACTGATATAAAATTAATACAATAGTAATTTAAAATTTTGTCTTTACTTTGAGAAGGTTATAATGTAAATGACTAAATATGATCATATCTACCATCCATCTTCCCCCTCCAACTGCCTCCATGGTCTCTCTAACTTCCTTGTCTTCCTCCCAACTTTTGTACTAAATACCTGGATGCAGCTATGTTTACATATATCTTTTTATTTATTCATCTAATTGCTACTGATAGGATGCATCCTCTGTATACTATGCTTTTCTTAAAATAAAACTGGTTTGGACGCCACAATCATAGCTTTAACTGGGTACAGTGGCACACATCGACAGTCCCAACTATTCAGGAGGCAGGGGCTACAGGACCCCAAGGAGGCACCATAGCCAGTCCTTGTCTCATGCACAAAGAAAAGACATAGCTTTGTTACAATATGAACTAAAAGGTTTTGCTAATGGAATGTGATGATTTTCACACTCGTGGTAAAGAAAGTAGGTGCTATTTCCAATACACTCCATTGTAAGCAAGAGAAATTTCAGTGAACAGACATCCTGATTAACTAGGAGTCACCACAAGGTGGTGCTGGGAAATTAGCCTGCCCGAATGGGAAAGTCTGCTTTGAACCGTGAACCTGAGCTTTTTCTTAAAGTGGTATGATGAATTAAGCAGAAAACTCACTTGCATGTGGCCTCTCAAACTTCATTTGCAAAGAATTAAATATATCCTACTTAGCGTCCACTTTCAGCATTCACCGTCACTAGCATTGAAATTTCATGGTAGCTTTAAAAAGATCCCTTCTTCCAGGCTGGGAGTTTTCTACTCAGTCTGAGTGACAGACGCTTCCTAGTAGGTGAGTTCAAGGTACCACTGCCTATCTGGAAGCTCTATTTTTCATCATTCTTATGAAGAAAAGAGCCATCCATTGAAAAGAGCTCTTTCCCAAGCATTTGAAGTCCAGTGAGGCCATCTCGTACCTGACATTCATAGGCGACTTAGATTTAATCTTATACAAATCCAGCGAATATACCAAAGGCTGCTTGCAGCTGGCTCTCCATACTGAACTTACCATGCAGCTTTTAGTGACTAACATCTAACACGGCATTGCAGGAGCATACTGCAGGAAGCCTTGGCCTTACTGTTACCAGCACTGCCCAGTGTAGAGCAGGGAGTCTCTTATCCCACGAAAAGAGAGGCCACACCTGCATTGCTGAGATAGGCCTGCAATAGAGAGGTGACTTGGAGGTAACTAACTCTCACTAGTTCATAAGGTACTAGTTGTATAAATAATACCAGCTGAATTCTGGAAGGTGAAAAGGAAAGTTACAAAATACCATTAGTTTTTAAAATTATTATTAGTTTTAATAAATACATTAAAGATTGTGTGGTGATGAAATGCCAACTTAAAAGGCAGGATGAGCCTGAGTCTACTGAGTTTCTGCCTCACATCATAGCAACCAGCTATGTACCAAGTGCAGTGGGCATTTGTAAATCAAAGCCTCATGGCAGACTAGAGAGAACTAGGACTGGCAAGGGCTGGGTGTGTGGCCCTGAGCAAGGCATTGAAATGAGTTTTCAGTGGAGTAAATGGCCAGGGTGTAATAAAACTTCCCAGGGTCCCCCAGTTCTTAAGCTCCAGGATTCTTCCCTTTCAGCGTTTCAAACAGAACAGCTCAGAGGCCTGGGCTGAAGTGCAAGGCGGACACTGTGGTTTTTACATTTTGGTTCAAAGCAAAGGAACCCAGAGGCAGCCTTTCCATATGCAAATTCGGTCAGGTAAACTTCCTGAAAAGTTAGAAAGACATCTCCAAGGAGCTTTAAACAGCAGCCAGTGGGGTATCTTTCTGTGGTAGATTTCAGGAGATGGTTCACAGGTCCAAAGAGCTTAGCTTTCTGTGAGACAAAAGGGAAGTCTGTCATTCAGACCAAGTGGAGAAATCTGAACGCAGAAGAGTTTGAAAGCTCACTTTAATCTCCAATACTGCCATCTCCATCGGTCCCTCCCAAGACCCAAAGATTAAAGTCTGCGGCCAGTGATCTAGAGGACTTATTTGTAAATCCAAATGTGTACTGCAAGAATTACAACCAATCTGGTAATTTAGAGGAACATTCAGTAAATCAGTTTCTTTGGGAGAAGGGAGTGTTAAGCCAATGAGGCTTATACATTAATGCCCGGACAACATGTCTAACATCTCCATTGGTGGGTCAGACAGCCACTGTGGGAGAACTGGCAAAAGGAGCTCTCTACAAAGCAGTCAGGAAATTTAGAACAACTGGTCAACCAGAAGTGGGTCTGCCACCACCTCTGTCACAAATGCAAGCCCTACCGCATGCCATTTATATACTGGCACTGCATTTGAAAACCAGACGCAACTACAGAATCTCGGGCTTCTGCAGCCCTGCTTGCACCTAGGGGAGAGCCACAGGTTTCCAGCTTGCAGCAGAATTTTAATGGCCCGATGAAGGACACAGTAAGAAAAGCAGCATCTGACACCCTTATCATGCTAACCTAGAATAATCAGCAGTAATATGTGACTTTGAAGGGATTCCTTGAACTGCAGTTGTTCTATATCTTAAAGCGGTAAAAATGAGAACAGGAGAAGAATATCTGATTGTGCCCACAATACAAGGATTTTTCAAAGAATGCCAAGGGCAGTCCTACAAGGGCAAAGGGGCTGACGACAAAGGCAGAACTCTGGCTAACCGAACTCAAAGAATCTATTCCATGCAGAAGGTATTAGACAGGCAGGGTGGTCTACACATGTAATCCCAGGACTCAGGAGGCTGAGGTAGGAGGATTGTGAGTTCAAGTCCAGCCTGAGAGATACAGAGCGAACATGCTATGAACAAACAGGAAAATACATATCTTGGTTCGGTCTTAGAAAGTCAGGAGTTCAAAATGACCAACAGAGTATAACACACAGTGAACAGAAAGGAACCATTAGAGATAAGTAGTCCGTGCACAACTCTCTGCTTCTCTTTGTCAAAAGGTGAGGCATTAAAATACAGGCACTTTGTTCTTTATCTGTTCGTGGAGCATAGGTAAGTACTTGTTTTTATATTATATGTACTACAGGAAATAATAAAGATCAGGAACTCTAAATCAGCCAAAGTCTCCTCAAAGCAAAGGAAGGACTGCTGAGCAAGGTCATGACAGAAACAACCAGGAGGAAAGGGATCCAAGAGCAGGGAGCACTGAACAGCCAAGGAGAGGAAACCCAGGAACCTGATCTGAGGTGCCAAATCAGCAACAGCATCGAGTTGTCCCTGCTTGTCTCCCAGGAGATGGGAACCTCTTGAAATTCCAGCTATAATTTTAAGAAGAAAATGAAAAAGGCCTACAATGACTTCTAATATCGCTAACAGGCCAGACTAACACATCACCGTGACAGGATAATGCACTGTGCAACACCGGCCAAGTGACACTCGGGGAACAAGTTTCTGTCAGGTAATGAAGAGGAAGAGACAGAAAGATGAATCTACCTGAAAGCCACAGACCTACAAATGAAAAGTGCTGACTTAGGAAACAAGTCAAGCTTTACTTGATGCTGGCGGACAGGTTCTGGCTTACCTTGAGACAAGAGCCTAAAGTAAGGCCATGTTCAACAAGGAACAGGTCAAAAGCTAGACTTAAAGGGCTGCCCTTCTATTTCTGGTGATATTAAAAATCATGTTGCCCCAGGGTAGGTGTAATTAATGACACTGTACTAATGCGAGGGCAGGCCACATTAGTGCGTGAACAATGAAAGTAAGAGCAAAACTACTTTGGATCTTTCCAGCAGTTTCAGTGGTGAGCGTTCAGCCCGGGTTGGACATTTCATCTCCTCTGAAGGTATACGAAGGAAATCATGTTGTTTTAACAAGCACATTATGGTTTAAATCATTTTAACATATTCTATTTTATAACTGTTTAAACATTTAACAGTTGCTGGATGTCACTTGTTATGTCTTTATAAACAGAACATCACACAACACACACAGTGTTTTTCTGTGTATAAAAAACGGCCTCTAGACATTTTTTAAAAAAGGTGTAGTAACTCAACTAGGCTTCCTGAACGGGTTTCTTTTTGTTGCATAGGTTTTAGAACATTCCAAAAGAAGCCACAAAAGGAAAACATGCCCCATATAAATTTCAAGTCCAAAGTCACCAAAATAGTAACTGGTTTTTGTGTGATTTTGAGATAGTGACTGGATTAGCTTTTCCTGTAACACTCTTTTTACATTTTCCAGTCCCCACCCCCACAATAAGACTATTCTACTTTTTTTTTTTTTAAATAGGAAAAGAAGGATAAATATTTCCTTGGAAAAAGAGAAGGCCACCCACCAAGAAGTCAAGTCTTTCTCAATTAGAACAAGTTTGAAAATGCTAGGCTAAGCCGGAAAGTGACAGTAAGGCTGGGATCAGGTGCCAGACAAAAAGGTAAGGGCCAGGCAGGGGAATTCCAGAAAGCAAGGGCAGGGACTCGGGTGCCTGGCTGTTAGCCCCACATCAGACTCCAGACAAGTTTGGTCAGGGTCAAAGCTAAATTTGTAGATCAACCAGGCCACAGGCAGGGGCAGGAGGAAGGCAATGCTTGACCAGCAAAATTATCTGGAGTGACCTTCTTCCCTCCCGGCTCTGAGCTATCACCAAAACCTCTGACCTGCCCTGTTCTTTACCCGGTAATGACAATTCTTTACTCCAGCCATGCTACAGTTGTTGAAGCAAGGACAACACATCACTCCTAACTATGCAATGAGAGCAAACTGCACTCATTAAAGGGTCCCTTAAAGCTGCTCCCCAGCTTCTTTCTGAACGATACAGAAAACCCGCCTCCTAGGAGTGACTGACAGCCTTCTAAACAGACCACAGCAGGGAAGAGTTATACGGAAAAGCCTCAGACAGCCTTGGAATCCCTCAGTTTCTTCTTGAGAGGCAGTCACATAACACATAAGGACAAAGAAAAGTGAAAGAGGGTCATCCATGGAAGAATGTGGTCAGATGTGTGACATGTATGACACAGTATGCATCCTTTCCTGGGTGTCAGAAAAAAAGGCATGGAGACATTTGTGAAGAGTAATTGATAAAGACACAGAACCATGACACCAGCATTAGCACACACATGGTAGCGATAAGCAAGAAATGGCACGATCTTTGTTTCTAAGCTGATCAAGCCATTTTTAAACTATGGTAAATGTACATTTGTGAGCCCCTATGCCTTTCTACACAGCTTCTTAGGAGCAAAGATTTCACCTGAAAGGAACTTAGCATACTAGGTCTTTGTAAGCTGGAGAACACACAGCCCAATGTGTTCACTTCAAAAATCAATTTAAGCTCACACACGTTGCCCTAGGAGCATGGTATGGATCTGGAGATGACCACTGTGAAGTGTGGATTTAATAATGGCTGGTCACGAAAACAGTACTAACTCACAGCCTTAAGTGACTGCTTCAAGCTTTGACAAGAACTCTCTGAGGAACACAGAGCAGCACATTTGAAAGTATACCTCAAAAGAAACACACATGGAGTTTTAAGAAAACCTATTGGGCCAGGCAGGGGCAGTACTTGCCATTAATCCCAGTACTTGGGAGGCAGAGACAAGTGGATCTCTGTGAGTTCAAGGACAGTCTGGACTAAAAAGTGAGTTCCAGGCCAGTCAGGGCCAGACGGTGAAACCCTGTTTCAAAAAACAAAACAACCCCCTGCCACCACCTCCCAAAACTTTATTGGTATACTGACCCTTAGGCTACACAGGAAGAGGAATGCACAGAACAAGAGATTCCCCCTCCACCACCTCCTGCAGAAATTATACCCTATTTTATTTATTCATTTTAGACATTCTAAGTCATTACAAGAAAGAAAGAGAGAGAAAAAGAGAGAGAGAGGAAGGGAGGGAGGGAGGGAGGGAAGGGAAGGAAGGAAGAAAGAAAGGAGGTTTAGCCTGATGGCTCATCTATAGTCCCTGTAGGGGGTTGAGGCAGGAGGATAGAGAGTTTTGAGGCCAGCCTGAGCTGCACAGTATGACCCCATCTCTAAATAAACAAACGAAAAAAATAAAGAAAAAGAAGAAAGGGTGACAAGATGGCCTCGCAGGCAAAGGCGCTGCCACCAAGCCCTATAATCTGAGTTAGAGCCTTGGTCCCTATGCCGTAGAAGGAGACACCCAACTCCTCCACATTGCTTTGTGCTTCCCCTTGTGTGCAGTGGCACATGTGTACCCGGAAGTGTGTGCATGCGTGCACACACGTACACTGAAACAAACAAATGCAAAAGAAAGAAAAGGAAAAGCAAAGGGACCCACCAGTTGGCCTATCTCTCACCAACTGTCATATTCCAAAGCCAGCTCAGAAAAGAAAAAGGAAGCTGACTTTGCGGTGGGTTGAGGGTTGACTCCTATGATGTAATCAAAGTCTTCTCTAGGAGACCAGTTTTGTAATGAATTATTATGAAGACTTTTTCCTTTGCAGGAGAAAAAAAAAGGCAGGAAGAAGTTAACATAAACCCCGAGACGGAGGGGTCTGCCAGGAAAATGACTTCCAGGGATATAAACACAAGGCAGATGTTGCAGAGGAATTTTAAACTTCATTACACATGAAGTCTCCCAAGGTTCACCTGAGTGCACCAGACAACAGCCACAGCTGGGTTCCCCGGGTTCTCACTGCCATCTGAAATTCCCACTTTCCCCAGGTCCATTAAAAAAAAAGTCATCTGTAAATTAGCAGAGTTTCAAGATTTTAAAAAATGATCAAAAACATTGCTTTAGAGCATTAAGTATGTCTTGATCAAATCAAAGAACAACTTCTGTGTTTATTCTTTAGTCTTAGAGTGTAAATTCTATTGAGTGGAAAACTGAAAGAAATCATGTTTGTGTTACGTTTTCTTACTGATGGTACAAGCTGAATAAAATGATAATTAAATGAGTCATTAGAGCAATCACAACGACAATAGGAGCTGCTCACTAACATGTTTTCGTGACATCTGCATACATCCGCACAACATTACTGTTGGGTCTTCAAGGTTGCAATTTTAATTCTCTCCTCATTTTACTTAGGTCTTTTATTCATTTTTTGTTTTATATTTTTGAATAATATTAAAAACTTCAGAAGTGATTTCAAGTTCAATGGTAGCATTATACAGCAATTATTTTAAATTATTTTAATTTGTACCAACAAATTCTAAACTGAACTTAATTTTTTAAAATTCCTGAGATTATTAAGAGTTACTGAAGTTTAAATCTGTTTTCATTGTTCCCACCTTAGTGCATGGATGCAGTATATCATCCTTGGTATGTTTTTCCGATCGTAGACATCTGTTGTTTCTGGATAAAATATCTGGAAAACAAAAGTGACAATGTGCTTACTATGCTTTACTTCTTGAGGAGTCAACTCCCCTGACAACCAGACCCTGATTATCCTTGCTAGTCTATAACTATTCAAATGTAGAGGAAGCTCTTGCTGTTGCTTTAGAGAGCTCTACAGAGCAATCCTAGCTCTTGCCTGGTGGGCACGTCCCCTAGCGGCTAACCTTATAGTGGTGGGGCTCACAAAGAGCCTTTCTAGAAGGTTGGGTGGCAGTGCTTTACTGGCACCCTCACTTCTATGACCTCCAAAGGGTTTATGAGCTTGAGAAGGAGACCCCTTTTAAAGCCACTTCATTACGTTGTTAAAAACTCAGACATGTATAATTCATGAACAGATTTTTTTTTCTGCTTAACAGTACATAAAGTCTGAAGAAAAAACATCTATACCCCATCTTTCAGAGTGTTACTATTAGCATCCTGGTATGTGATTACTTCTTACATACATACATACTACATACATACATCTCTCTCACACATATATCTGATTTAAAAACAAATCTTATGCATGTGTGCAAACCAGTGTGTACATAGCATAAACCTGTCAAAAGGACGTGCTAGAAGCTGATTATTTTCCATCACGTCCATTATTCTCTACGCACATAATTTCTGACAAATCCTAATAAGTCTCTCATATTTCTGAACCACAGCCCAAACATTCCCCACGGCAAACATCTACTTGGCTCGCAGTTCTTTCCCTGGCGCTGCAGAGAACACCCTGCATCTGCCCTTTCAGGGCACCTGATTCCTCTCCTGGGCGAGCATCTAGACACGGAGCCACCCGACCCGACGGGTTAAACACCAAGGCTTTTACAGCCACATCCACACTGCTTTCTCCTTAGCTTGAAGCTAAAAGCCTGATAAGAAACAGATTTCAAAGTGGGGTACCAAACTTGATCTCTGAGCTTGAAAAAAAGAATGAGTAATTGGCCTTGAAGTTTCTAATATTAAGATAAGCACATTATCGTCACTTGCTTTCAGTAAATATTTTATACAACTTGACATTAAAAGTAAGATTAAATCATGTACCATATGGTAGTACTTTGACACTCGAGTGAGATTTTTTCCAGTGGACTTCGGAAAAAATGGAGACAAGAGTGTTTCTCAAGCGAACAACATTCGGCATAGTTGTTGTGTGCTTAAAGAATCATCTGCAGTCTGGGAAGCCTCAAGACCCTTTCCAGGTGTCAGCGAGACCAGTGCTCCAGACTCAGAAAACTGAGTTTGGGTTGAAAGCTCTCACAAGTATGGCTTTTGCCTCACACCCCACTGTATTGTCAGCCAACTCTTCCCAGGCCCCTTTCTTCATGGAAGAACTTTCTCCGTTTACAGGGTCTCCTTGGGAAATCCAGATGAAAATGCCTTCCTGCACCAAGGAGGTGGAATCAACAAGCTCATCAGACTGTGCCGCGCAACTCTGCGTCTCTAGCACCCATGTGAAGCTAGGCACGGACTGAGCATTTAATATCGATAAATGAAGGAATTCATGGCAGCGCCCTACAAAGTCAGCTTAGGGCATTGTTAGTCTCCCACCCTTGTAATATTGTCTGTCCAGACTTCACGGTGAAAAGTCAATGTTAAAACAACTTGGAAAGGTGCAATCGCGTCTCACACATCATGAAACTGTCCTAATCAGATGTTTCTTCACAAAGAAAAACTCTATCTGAAGTTCTCTCTTTATTAATCTTTTTTTTTAACCACCCAAACCCTCACTTAGCAGTTGATCAGTCAAAATCAATTGATTTTATGTTGCAACTAGTATTCAGAAGGGAGTGGCATTTAATGTTTGGGGGACTAGCTGATTGAAAATGGCACAATGAATACTGACAATTTCGAAGAAAATGAGACTGGGATAAAACAGGTATGAGTAATAAGATGTTGAAAATATGCCACACTGAACTGAGGGGTCCTCTGAAAGCAGCGATCTCAGCTGCTACCCCATCTCTCTAGCCCCCTGCTTCACATCCTAGGCAAGCGCTTTCCCACTGCACTGCATTCCCAGCCTTCACAGCTAATCTTTTCAACAGCAAACCTGGCTTAATAATAATAACATGGGTATTTATAACTCAACATATTCCTTTGCACTGTGTCTTCAAGATGACATCTTATAAACCATTTCTTTAAAGCAGCTACATGTAACACTCAATGCCAAAGGACTGAGGCCTTGACAGATGAAAATGTGATGGGTCTCAAGGACAGGAAACTTAAGTGAGAAGCCAACCCAGAGAGGTTGCTCACCCTATGATTCCAATAACATTCCAATCCCACACTGACAAAAATGCTAATGATGGAGAACATTTAGTGACTGCCAGGGACAACGTGGGGGAGGGATGGAAGATTAAAAGCCCATTGCCCTGTGGAGACTGTGTCTGGATAGCAGTAGGGAGCACACAAATCCATTCATGGGATGCAATGGCTCAGAACAATATACTCACACTCTTGCAAACAAATGTATTTGAGAAGAATAAAAGCTGAGTAAAGCCAGTGTTCTATATGTTTTATATTCACACCCCAAAGTCATGCTGATAATTCTACTATCCAGAAGCTGAGGCAGGAGGATTCCACAAGTTTGAGGCCAGGTTGTGCTATAAAGTGAATTCCAAGGCAGCCTTAGTTACACAGAGACCCTATCATAAAAAAGAAAAAGAAAATACCCCACATAAACCCCTCACATTTCTATCTAACATTGTAGTGCAGTTATAAAAATGTCAGTACTGCGGGAAGCTGAATGATGGACATACAGAGACATACTATTTTTGAAAGTTCCCATGATCCTATAATCCTTTCGAAATAAAAAATAGTCATATGATTTCCATCAGATGTAATCTCCTCATTTCCCCCATGTGTCTATTTCTTCGCTCTTTGAATTTACCAAGTACTGAATGCTTACTGATTGAATTTTATTTGGTCAGTCTATTTTAGGAGTAACAGCTACAAGCCTCTAACCCTTCCAAATTTAAAGTGATACCATGATGATTTGTAATAATAATTATAAAAATAAATACATGGGCCAGGGAGATGGCTCAGCAGGTAAAATGCCTAGCTATGCAAGCCTGGTGACCTGCGTTTGATCCCCAGAAACCACATAAGCAGCCAGATGAAGTGGAAGGCGTCTGTAATTCTAGCACTCTGACAGTGAGATGGGAAGTGGAGACAGGAGAATTGCCTGGAAATTCACCAGCCAGCCAGCCTGGAATATGCAGCGAAGACAAGATGCCTTGCTTCCACAGGGTGGAAAGTGAGAGAGGACTCCTGAAAGTGGTCCTTTTACCTGCACACACCCTGGCAGATGTGTACCTGTGCACATGCACACAGACACATAAACTAGAGTTAAAAACCAAATTTTAATAATTTACAGCAATATATAGAGTTGACTATCTGAAGTCAACAATCAGCTAAAGCCAATTCTAACCTGGTTTAATTGGGACGCACTTTCACCTATCTGCCCTGTAGCTATACCCCCCACTTCATCGTGAGTTTTTGCCATGTGTATCTTTGTGCATGCCTTCCTACATGCTCAAGCCTGCAGAGATATGTCTCAGGTGGCCAAGTCAGTTTCAACAGCAGTTTTGATAGCCAAGTCAGTTTTAATAGCACAACTTTTTGTCTTCCCCTATCTAGCATCTGCTATGCAAAAGCTTACCTTGGGTAGTCCAATGGCCTCCATAGCTCTTAACCACTGCACGGTGTTATCTGTGTGCCGAAAATGAAGGCCAGATTTCTATTATGATAGGAGAAAGCAAAAAGGAATATGAGCTCACACAACAAGAAAGTCATCTGCAATATATATTTCATTACCAAAATGCTACTCAATCGTGCTTCTCCAAGAATAGTCATTGATGTTCATATAAAGCAAATCCAGACACAATAGACTAGACAGTACATCAGCAATACCCTAGCTATCTGTGACAGGTTATGCTAGCCTCTGCAGTTCACATTTCAAGGAAATTCTGAACTTGAATTTCAAACACCATGCAATGTCCACCATGTACCCCCAGCTGTTTGTGAAACGCGTATTCACAAGTGCATGCTCACATAGTGTCAAGATATTAGTAACTATGGCTGAGAAGTCTAACAATTTCAGGTAAACTAGATGTGATTTTCATTTTAAGTTATAATTCTTATCATCCTTGTCTTTTTCTTTTCTTTGAGGCTAGATCTTACCATGTTGCTCTGGTGGGCCTGAAACTTGACAGGCTGGCCTCGAACTTACGGCACTTCTCTAGCTTCTGCCTCTTTCCCGCGTGCTAGGGAAGTACAGTCATGCACTACCATGGCCTAAACGGGATAGTTTAGAAAGCTAAATGCCCTCCCCCAGTCATGGATGTCTATCTCTACAGGAAACCTGGAAGATATAAAGAGGAAAGCACAAACCATTCAATAATTCAGGGCTAATTTTAGTGTATATTACTCATATTTTAATATTAATCCTGGCCTTGTACAAGAAGTAGATATTTAGCAGAAACGCCATTTGACCTTTTTCTACATAGTAAAAAGTCTTTCTGTATGCCTCTCATTTCTTCTTTACAGCACACAAGTCCCGATCATGCTACTTCATGAAGTTATATCAAGTAATGAGACACAAAAAGCCTCAAACTGTCTTGCATTTTTCATTTAATGCATAAGAATGTTATCTGTTTCTCATTAATTTTAAATGAGGATGCAAAAATTAACGATAGCAAGTTTTATCATGTGATTAATGCTCAGTGAAAATTACGTTGAATAAGACTGGCTCATTCTGCCTTCCATGAGCTGCCAAAACTGAACAGTCCACTAAATCAAAGGCATTCCCATTGCTGTTAGAAATGATAAAACATAGGCAAACTCATATTCAATGAATGCTTAATAAGTCACTATTTGTGATTATACAATGAGCTTCATGTACTTTATGTAAATTATTTCTAATTTTCCAAATACCTTTCAGCATAATTGCTAGTTAAAACTTTTTAAGTATAAGGAAAATCAGATCAAAAAGATAAAATGATTTGTCTAAAGTTCATTAGCTCTAAGAAGAACCTGGGAGCCATGGTGGGGTCTTGGAAACCTCCTGAGTGCCAACACTCTCCTACCTCTGGTCGAGGCAGGGGCATGGGCTCTAATAGTTGCTGGGTTATTCTTCACAAGGAAGAAATCAGGTGTTATAGAATAGCTGGGAGCAGAAAGGAGTGGGGGAGAGGGGAAGAAAGAAGATAAATTAGATAGAAAGAAGGAAAATAGGGTGCTTCTTTATAACACCGTCTGAATGTTTGCATTTTCCAGGAGACCTTAGATATGAGCAATTTGTGGCCACAAAAGAACAAGACAGATACAACCTTTGACCAAGTCTGAATGGAGACAGAATGAAGGTCACCTGCATCCAACTTTACTAAATAAATGATGTCCCATCTAACATGGTATGTGTCTTCGTGGGATACCACTGGCATGTGATGTATTCTGGCTTATAAATGACAATCTACTCCCATTCAGTCTTCTGTTTTCTTTGTAAAAATGACCAAGACTCTAAGTTGATACCACTTCCTGGTAACACCCAAACAAAACTGATCTGTATGTTCCCAAAGTCCATATTAAAATCACCCAACAGAAGCCCCAATCTGCATGGTAAGACCATCCGTCCGTCCTCCTCCCTGTGGCATTACGAATGTCCATTTCTTTTCTTGTCCTGATGAGTTAATTAAATGACTTTTGCTAGCTTGAAATTATATTCTGGAGTCAGCATTGGTTTGGGCTTCAACAATCCCAAATCATGTAATGAAAAATACTATTTCTTTTTAGTGGTCTTGTTAGGAAAGGAATCTCAGAAAAACTGCAAACCCTACTGTGCCTTCCCTTCCTCAGCCTTAAAATGCTGCTGAGATCTGACCTGGGAAGATCACAGTGAGAACAAAGGGAAAGTCCTTAGCTGCAGAGGCCAGCTGACCATGCGGAGGGCGTCAGGTGTTTAACTAGGGCACTCCATGCTTGGCTGGAAACATCCCCTCCTCTGAAAAATCAGCAAAACGTCTCTGCCTCATATAGAGGGACTGGCTGAAAAGGTGGGTGTTTCCTCAGAGACCCAAGAGATTCCAGAATCTTCATCTCAAGCATCTGAGGAACACTGACTTCAGAACCCTGAGCTCCACATCCAATTGTTTAATAACCACGCTCCTGTAAGTGGTCTGCAACAATAACTGTCTCAGTCCATGGACTTGTTTCGATTAGTATGAAAATTCATCTTCTAAATGGACTCAAAATAATCTCACCCATTGTCGCTTTTTTGGAGTCTTTTTTTTAAAGAAATTACTCCTATATATTAATATGAGATGAAATGACCATGGCTATGGTCATATTTATCCAAGGGTTGCTTCAGTCTACCTAATGTCCTTATATTTCATGTGGAACAATATATTCTTTCTTCTAATTTCATATTACAGGTATGTGCTCAATCTCTATTACTGAACGGTTTCACTGCAAACAAATGAAGCTCATCCTGTTTCAATGACATAGATGAGAAATTATGCAAATCCTCTTTGGGTCTAACTTCCTCCACATTAGAACCAGATCTACAAGACAGCCCAGAATTCCGACAATTTGTCTACAAATGTATTTTATAGACAAGGAAAGTGAGGGTACTAATGGGTACGACACTCTGACGTCATTCATGCTTAACATAACAGCCCTGGAGTTAGGGCCCTGTGATGGGCAGCTTTGTCAGCTCACCTGGTAAGAAAGTTTCAATGAGAGATTATCTAGATTATCTGTCTTGGTTAAATTAGTCTGACTTACAGGCATGTTTGTAGGGTCTGTCTTGATTAAGTCAAAAGATGTGGGAAGACCCAGTCCACTGTGGAAAGCACCATTCTCTGGGTTTGCATCCTGGAGAGTGGAGGAGGCGAGCTGAACAGCTGGCATGGATATGTTCATTTCTTTCTGTTCTTGACTGTGAAGTCCCTGACAGCTTAGCACCCTGCTGTGATAGACTGCAATCTGTAGTTGTGAACTAAAACAAATCCTTTCTCCCTAAGTTGTTTTTTGTCGTGGTGGAATACCACATCAACAGAAGCCACTGAAGTAGAACAGGCTCACCGCAGCACCCCAATTTCAAGTCAAGACACTGTCCATTCTGCTGCTAGTGTGGCCCTCAGTGAACACATGCCAGCCATTCAGCTGTGCACCCGTGGCCAAACTTCCCTGAGCCTTCTACTAGGCTCCCTCTCAACGTGGTCTTCCCATTCCCCAACCCTGACCATGCAGGGATGATGTGCTAGTTAACGGCCATCAACTGGGCAAGACTAGAGTCACCAAAGAGACAAATCTCTGAGCATCTCTGAGTTCCTAGCGTGGAGTTAACTGAGATGAAAAGACCCCTCTCCCCCAAATATCTGATGGGCTGAGAGGTGTGGACTGAAGAGAACGGAGAAAGCAAGCTGAGCTCCACACAGTTCTCTCTCTTTTCTCCCTCCTTCCTGCAGGTGTTTCCCGCCATCTCGTGTTTATGCCGCCATGACTTCTGACCATAATGGACTGGACCCTCAACTGTGAGCCCAAGTAACACTTCCTTCAGTTACTATTTAAAATGCATTTTATGGCAGGGACAAGAAAAATAACTAGTACAAGCGGCATTCTCCTTCTAATCTCAGGGTAAACTTTCCAATGAAGACGCTCGGCTCCTCCCCACTGCCATCTGTCAATAGTGACTACCATGTCTTCTGTACGGGCTGGTCACAAGTTACAAGTGTATAGTGATAGTCTATTGAGCACGAGCACCATAGTATCAGAACCACTCTGCCATTATCACCCAGAACAGCGCTAGCCACAGGGGAATGTTGCATAGAAATGAGCTCTACTCAGTACAGATTGAATGTCCCTTATCAGATGTCCTTGTGATCTGAAGTGTTTCAGATGTCAAAGCAGTAAAAATGCTGGAATATTTGTATAGACATTATCAGCTGAGCATTTCTACTCCAGAAATCCACATCTAAAATGCTCTGAAGTCCAAAACTCTTGGAGTGTGGCTGGCTCTCAGAGTTTCAGACTTGAGATCATTGCAGGGTCTAGATTTTCAAACAGGATATTAAACATGCATGTGCTTCTCTTATAGAACAACTTCACCTTCTTTTCCTGCATTATCATTTTGCTTATATATTATCATTTTCCTGCATTATAATTTGCTTTCAAATCTTTATATAACACAAGACTCTCTTATAGGGGAATCTCAGAAAAATCAAGTGATGGTACTCAATTCAACAGTGAGGGGCAAGAGTTCAGAAGGTCAGACTCTAAGCACATTGAGCAAGTTTCAAGGTGTAGCTTGAATAAGAAATGTCCCCCCATAGGCCCAGGCATTTGAATACCTGTTGGTGGACCTGTTTGGAAGTGTAGATGGCATGGCCTTGCTGAAGGAAGTATGTGATTGGTAGTGAACTTTAAGAGTAAAAAGCCTTGCTATTTCTAGCTTGTTCTTTCTGCTTCATACTTGACATCCAAAATGTGTGCTCTCAGTTTCCTGTTCCTGCTGCCATGTCTAACGCTTGTTGCTATGCCTCTGCTCAGCCATCAGGAACTCTTAGGCCTCTGGACCCTGAAGCCAAAATAAGCTATTAAGTTGCCACAGTCATGGTATTTTCTCATAGCAACAGAAAAGTAAGTAATCAAGGAAAGCACACACACACGATGAAGGCTTCTGGCTTACCTGACCCTGTCATGTCGTCCTTCACCTATTTCCCAAGCCCTCCCATAGGTCAACTTCTGCACTACTCACTGTGGACTGAGCACAGAATGATCTTCAAAAAGTTTTACACTTCTGTGTATATGTGTGCCCGTGCATGTGTTTACATAGATACATGCGTGTACATGCCACGGCACTTGTGTGGAAGTCAGAGGAAAATTTGCGGGAGCCAGTTTTCTCTTTCCACCATATGAGTTTCAGAGATGAAACCTGGGTCATCAGTTGGTACTTGGCAGGAAGTACCTTTACCCACTAAGCCACCTTGCCAGACCGTAAGAGAATCTCATACACTGCAGAGTATCCGAGGAAGACAATAGCAGGTGTCATAGCACATACAGCATGGTGACATATCTTAGTAGAGAGGATGGAATCGCCTCCGTATGGAGTACTCATATCTGCAAGGCTCACAGATAGCAGCCAGGACACATTTCTAACCCTAAATCAGTGAGGCACCAGGGTTCTGTGCTTGCTGCCAGGCAAAGACGAAAGCTGCTGAGCCTAACACTGTGTCCTTCAGGAACTGAGGGTCTGCTCTACTGTGGAGATGCTGTGTCTAACAGGAAGACTATGCTTTACAGTTGCAGTGAGAGCCTGTTCTTCCCGAAGTCCTGGTTTTGCAGATGGCGCACTGAGGTGTCACACCCATGCTATGGGGCGTCCCTTATGTTTAGACATCCTCATTGTCATCTCACAATCTACGGATCCTTGAAGAGACCACACAGCGGGCTCTTGCCCCAAAGGACTCAGGAACAGGATGTGTCTTTACTCATGAAAGTTTGTCTCTTTTTGTTACCATATCAAAACCAGAAAGTCTCTAATGTGAAACTTTATGATTACATAGGAAACTACTAAAAATTTCTATCATGAAGAAGCTGCTCTCCAAGAGTCCACTGAGGGCTCGTTCTGATAATCCTATGTTTTCCCTGTAACTCAGTGGCACAGAAGGCACCCACAGCACAGCTGGCAACAGCCTCCTCATTCTGCCCCTTGCTCAGCCTTATTTCTGCACAGGCCTGTCTTCTGGGGCCTTCTGGGGTTGGGGACAGCCCCTGAGAACACTTTTCTCTCCTACGATGCTTCGTTCACAATATCATCATCTGCCTGTACCCTGTAAATACTGTTTCATAACAGGAGACCAACAAGGTAGTTGCTCCTGCCCCCCATTCTAAGGAGAAGCTGACATTCATTTTTATAATGGGCTCTTTGATGCCTAGAGAAAGTGTCTGATTAAATAGCCCCGAAGCTACTGCCATAGGAGTCCAAAGCAGATGTCCAACGTCAAGGTCTATGATGTGCCAGGGAAAAGAGAACCAATCTTGAGTTGACTCCAGGACTCATGTCCATGGAGGGTCTGTTTCTAAACTTGAGCCTCACTGTTCACAAAGCCTAAAGGAAACTTCCTCAGTTTCCCCTTCACATCTGGTACCTAGTCTAGTGACATGGTACTGAGCCACTAACAGGCCTTGATCTTGATAATAACCACTTGACAATAGAGTCTAAAATGTGGGTGCAGGTTCATCTTGTGGATGGGAACATAGGTTTTCTCCCATGATTCTCTAATTTTCTTTAAAAAGAAAAACATTTAAACTTGGGTGACTTGCTATTTTAACAGTCTGTCAGGAACCCAGGAACCCAAATGACCTTTGATGAATGCAAACCCTTGCTCCTCACAGCATTCCAGACATGAATCTATGCTAGGTGGCCTGTCTGTCTAAGCCACTGGGTCTCATCAAATGACCCTTTCACAGGGGTTGCATATGTCAGCTATTTACATTATAATTCATAACACTAGCAAAATTAGTTATGAAGTAACAATGAAAATAATTTTATGGTTGGGGTCACCATAACATGAGGAACTATAGGGTTAAAAGGTCAAAGCATTAGGAAGGTTGAGAACCTCTGGTCTAAGGAATGAGCATGGACCCCAAAGAGATCTGCCATAGGACTCTGTGTTCTATGATTTAAAAGTTATTCAAATAATGATCTGAATCCAATATGCACATTCAAGAATACATGTTAGAATAATAATTATCATACATAATTTAACCTTTTTTAGAGTCCACTTATAGGGAAAATTTACCATAAGATGTTAAGCATGAGGGGCTATAACAAACTGTTATTTGTGCTTAAAACAGGGAAGTCATTCTATCTAAAATATATTTCCTGTTAATTCCATTTAAAGCCATATTCTATATTTTCCCTGAAATTGTCAAAGAAATAAGTTTTGTTTATTTGTTTGCTTTGGTTTTGGTTTTTTGAGACAGGGCTTTTTTAATGTAATAGGAATTCACTCTGTAGACCAGGCTGGCCTTGAATTTACAGAGATCTACTTGCCTCTGCCTCCCAAATGCTGGGATTAATGATGTGCACCATCACTATCCCGTGAGAAATAACTTTTAAGGATTGCAGACAAAATACCAATATAATGAATTAAATGTGGGGCTGGGGATATAATTCAGTATTAAGAGTACATGCCAAGCAATGCACAAAGTCTTAGAATTTATTCCTAATAAAAAGAGAGAGGGGATGGGGAGAGGAGAGAAAGAGGCAGGTAACTCTAAATAGTGGTTGAGCATTTGACTAGTATATGTGAGGGCCTAAGTAGGATCCCTATACCACAAAACAACAAAAATCTTAAACTTCCTAAGAGAATAGAGTCATACTTGGCCTGGGAGGGCTTGGTGGATGAAGCACTTGGTGGACAAGCCTCAGGACCAGAGTCTGGATCCCCAGAACCTACATGAATGCCCAACAGGTGCAGCTTGAATCGTAGCTCTGAAGAGAAAGAGAGAAGGGATTCCTGGGGCAAGCTGTTGACTGAGGCCAGCAAGTCACCTAGTTAGATTAATCAGATCGGGTGAGTTCTGGGTTCGGCAAGAACCTCAAGAAAGTGGAGTGACTGAGGTTCTGACATACATGTGCCCCATATACACCTGCAAGCATGCACACATACATACATGGATACCATACACATAAGCCACAAAAAAGAAAAAAAAAGAAAAGGAAGATCAAGTTTCCAAGGAGCTTTGAGCACTTGACACACAGAGAACAAGCTATGGCATCTTCTGTAACAGGCCGCCACACGCATGTTCTAAAGTGGCTCTCACACATCCATCTGTACTATAGTTTTGAACGCTTGACATGCAGAGAACAGGCTATGGCATCTTCTGTAACAGGCCGCCACACACATGCTCTAAAGTGGCTCTCACACATACATCTATCTGTACCATAGCTTTGAACGCTTGACATGCAGAGAACAGGCTATGGCATCTTCTGTTGTAACAGGCCGCCACAGACATGTTCTAAAGTGTCTGCAGTTTCCCCTTTTAGTGGGAAAGCTCAAACATAAAGGAGACAGGACAGTGTAGTGATCCCCGTCCATCAGTTTCCATAGTTACACATTCATGCCAGTTTTACATCATCTACCCTCCTTTTCCCCAGCGAGCCTAAAAGAAAATAGCATTTGATCTGTAAACCTTTCAATTTCTCTGAGAGAACAAGATTAGTTTTTAATATAAGATTGATATGTACTATGATTTTGTCTCCCTAACCTTACTCCCACCATGTTTAAATAAGACTATTTTCCTCTATTGGGTCTATTTTCCTCCCAAGGTAACAGCGATATTTATTTTCTGACTCTCCTTAAATCAGTCATGAAAGAATTCTTAAAACCACTTACATACATACAAAAAGGTTAAGCCTTTCATTGTTGTTGTTTTTAAACACCAAATAGAAAAATATTCCTGCCTGACCTTTTAATATCATTTTAACCACATTGCCCTAAGTCTTCAGGACCACAAGTTCAAAGAATATTTGTTTTATGAAACTTTTTTAACAACCACATTTTTATTAGCATATGTTAATTATACATGCCAAGGCAGTGGTTCTCAACCTGTGGGTCACGACCCCTTTGGAGGGTCAAACTACCTTTTCATCGGGTGGCATATCATATATCCTGCATACAATATTTACATTACGATTCATAACAGCTACTTACATTATGATTCATAACAGTAGCAAAACTGCAGTTACAAAGTAGCAATGAGATAACTTTATGACTGGGGGTCACCACAACATGAAGAACTGTATTAAAGGGTCGCAGCATTAGAAGGGTTGAGACCCACTGGACTGAGGGGTTTCATTACAACATTTTTATAAAGTTATATAATGTATTTTGATTCTATTCACCCCTATTACCTTCTCTTGCCCCCCATTGATCTCCTCCTTCTTGTCAACCAGCCCCCACTTTATTTTCATGTCTTTTTTTTGGTTTGTGACCCCATGAGTCTAGAGTTAATTATAGGAGCATGGTGAGGGGCTGGTTAAGGAACATGAGAGATGTACCAGTAGTTACCTCCCAGCAACTGCTAACTGCCTATTAATACTCAGGGAGGAGTTGATTTTGAGTATTTCACTTCTCCAGAAGAGCTGCAGGACCAGTAAGCGGTGATGGTAGCAAAAAGGAAGCAGGATGCACTTTTACTTTTATAGTCATTGAAACTAATAAAGTCACAAACGACCTCCATGAAGGAATAACAGCGGAAGCTTTGGGAACCCCAAACAGAGAGGCCTCTCAGCCTTAGCCTGGAAACCGAACACATTCTTTCTCAAAGGGCTTCAGCTCCTGGAATGACTGTTAACAGGTTCCAAACACTTAGGACACCCCGGCCCCAAATCCTTACAGCAACCGTAGGAAGGAAACAGGTAAAGGAGAAGACACACCAAACTTGCATTTAGTGCGAAGTCAAAAGTTACCTTATAACGAGTCTGTTCCACGTCGTAGATCTTCTTCTCTGATACCATTTTTGGGGCAAAGAATTTGGCTAGCTTTGCAAGGTAGACTCCATTCCGCAGCCCTTCTTCCAGTTCAGTGGTTGGTGGCAATTCTTCAACCAAGCAGACTTCCATCCATCTGAAAAGACCATAAAACACTGAAGTGATTCCAGGCAGGTAACGTTCTAGAAAAGAGACACACAATGTTTCCCTGTGTGCTGGACACACTGTGGGTGAAAAACAGGCCTCAAGGATCTTTCTGGAAGGGTGGACTTTCTGGGCATAACAAGGATTCAGGACAGGAGCTGAACGAGAGGGTTTTTAGTTCAGGGGCACAGTGCTCACTAGTGTGCCAGAGTTTGTCAAGCTCACCTTTGAACCTTTGCTAATTCCTGTCAGTGTCGGGGGAGTGGGGGGAGGCCAAATCATTTTGTAAGGGTGGAATTAGTCCCGCTGGCATGGACTGTTGGCATGTCATGAAAACTGACTTGGGGCTTATGAGTTGGGCAATTTCTGTAGGAGCTGTGCCTTAGGGAGAGGACAGTCCAGAATACCACACTCAGTGCAGCTGACTCGGTGCAGAGTGGCCACCGAGGAAGT
Source organism: Ondatra zibethicus (assembly GCA_004026605.1). Taxonomy (NCBI): domain Eukaryota; kingdom Metazoa; phylum Chordata; class Mammalia; order Rodentia; family Cricetidae; genus Ondatra; species Ondatra zibethicus. The sequence goes on along the minus strand of PVIU01000933.1, from coordinate 109,831 downwards.
CAGGACCATGGGAAATTCAGCAAGTTGCTCAAATAATACACAGGAATACATTAAACATACCCACATTTTGGACGAAGATATAATTCCCACTGCCCTTTAAAAAACATTTTTTTATAGATCAGATTAAATCTTAGGGCATGGTGCCAGTACTTAAGAAAGCAAAGCGCCAAGGTCATTGCTGGTCTAAGGACACACAGTGGGCCAGAGGCCAGGGTAGTTCATGCTTCACATTGTGTGCCGGAAATCTTAATTATGAAGAAAATACTCCTTCTGTCCCCTCCTGAGTCACACCTGCCAAGACTCACCGTTCTCAGCAGAAGAGTCCCTGACTCCACCCCCCTCACCACTGATCCACACGCAAATCCAGCTGTTGGTGTGAGCCACAGAACTCCACAGGCCTGTTCCTAGAGACTATGGGCACAGCAACCTCAGGTTCCTTCAACACGTGGTAGACAGGGAGCACTGTACTGTGATCCTAACACCTGACCTGACCCAAACTGCAAATGCTGGAAACAGCTGTTCTTCCTGCTGTTCTGAACAGCAGTTTTGAAAAACTCGACAGACTCCTAATAAGTAAGGGGTAATTCCTGGCTGGTTATTAGGCACATCGAAAATAGAATATATGAGAAAATACAAATAAAAACCCTTGTTTCAAGAGCAAAATTTCTTAGGCTGATTCCTGCAGCATTTCAAAATATACATATACATGTATATGTCTACTCACACATAAATATGCAAGACAAATTAGTGCATGTGTATATAATAATACACACAATAACTGAGAATACAATGCATTATCAAGGAAAAATATGAGAACCATGTAGAGATGCATAAAGAGCAGCATAGGGTTATCCCCGGAGTGACCAGGGTAAACTTAAAGATGGGATAAAGGCCTGATTTGGCCTACATTGGCAGGCAGGGAAAAGGTGTGCAGCTGGGCTCCGGATGAACCCTAAACTTAAAAGCTACCTGGCTGACTCATGGGGAAAGCTCAGAGAAGCCTCTGGGCCCTTGAGGCCCACTAGGAAAAGGGAAATAAGGCTATATATATATATATAAAACGCTGGGTTTTGGAGGACCTCAAGCATGAGACAAGATGACATCTGTTGCCATAGGAAGCAGGGAGCTCCTGGCAGCTCTACAGAAGAGGCGTGACATGTTGACAGGGGGAATTATAACCAATTAATCTGTATAATAGATGCCTCGGAGACACTGCTGAGGGACTGGATGAGATGGAGGGAACTGGGAAGGGAAGAAAGGCAGGAAACAGTTCAAGGAAAGCATGACACAGCTGGGGAGAGCTTCGGAAAGGGGTCAAAAAGGAACTTCTACATTATCAGCCAGGGAGAGGGGCACGGCAGGCTCGGTAGTCTCCAACGTCTGGCGGGCCTCTTCTCTCCTCTGCTAATGGGAGGGGGACAGACCTAAATGATAAAGGCCTCTCTGTCCTGATATCTCAGGGTCCTGTGAAGCTAGAAGAGCGGGGGGGGGGGGGGGGGGGGGGGGGGGGGGGGGGGGAAGGTAAAAGCAGATGAGAATGACTTTGCTTTCTACATCTCACACACAAGGTGAACAGGAGATAGTTGTTATATAAACCTTGCTTCATAAACCTAAACCAATATAAGGGACTTAGGAAGAGAAAGGAATGAAAAGAAAGGAAGGAAGTGTTGAGTTTAAAGAAAAAAATCGGGCCCTATTAAGAGCTACTATACAAGAGCAAGCATGCTCATCAAGCTAGCTTCCTGGCACTGTAACAAAAACCTGGTAGAAGCAGCTTCTGAAGAGGAAAGGCCTGACCCCGTGATGAATGTCTGCAATCCCAGCTCTTTTGAAGGCTGAGGCAGAAGGATAGGGAGGAGTTCAAGGCCAGCCTAAGCTACATACTAAGATCTTGCTTCCAAAATAGAGACGGGTAGGGTATACAATAAAAATAGAAAAAGGTTTAATCTGGCTCAATTTTGGAGATATCAGTCCACGACTGGGTAGAGCTGGGGGTGGGTGGGTGTGGACCTTTTTTAGGGGACCAGATAGCAACATCAGAGAGTGTATGACGAAACAAATTGCTCAGCTCAAGGATAGGGAACACAACAGAGAGACCAAGGGGCTACTGTTCCACCATGTCACACACACACCCCCTCCACACACACACACACAGTAAAGCTTTTCCGAATACAGGTGCAGAGCAAGTCCCAATGCACCCATTCTGGGAACTGAGCCTTTCATGCATGGGCCTCTGTGGGATAGTCTGCATCAAACGTCAGCATCGAGTTTCTAACTTAGATAAACTAATTAGGGCATGAAGTTATTTCACAACAAAGTACAATCTGTTTCCAACTAATTATGTTTCCAAATAATTACCCTGAAAAATACTGTTTTTCATATAGCAATATATAAGTGCTTTGTAACAACTCGGTAATTGGGGTGCAGAGGGGGTACAATATATTGACAACTGGTAGGTGGAATACAGGGAGATATGTTGACAGTTGGGAGCAAGGGGAAGAATTCTAAAATAAAACCAACACTAAGTATAATATTTTAGATTTGAGCTTGCTTAAAAAGGGAGATAATTGCACTTGTTTTTTCTGTTATTATATGCATGCAGTTGCCTTAAAATACTTATGATATAAAAAACTTAGGTTAGGTACAGCCTTTCAAAATCTAGCTATGACAGGCTGGGGATGTTGCTCATTTGGTAGAGTGCCTACCTCTGACGTGAATGGAGCCCTGGGTTTGATCTGCAGCTCTGGGGTAGGGTGGCTAATGCCTGTAATCTCAGCATTTGAGAGGTGAAGGCAGGAAGATCAGAAGTTCAAAGTCATCCTTGGCTACATAGAGAATTTAATGTAAGTGTGGGATCCATCAGAATTGGCTCTACAACCAGAGAGTGGCTGGAGAGGAGGGATAGAGAGCGCACATGCTAATGTTCATAGCATTAGAGGCAGGGCTAATTTATCTTTTTCCTTTATAGTCCTTCTATGCCTGGCAACCTATTTACACAACCAACATACATTTGTTTATTGATAATGTCTCTCTGATTTGCCGAGCATCACATTACCCTGCAGAATCTTTAAAGAGCTGTTGAATCCTGGACTTCATGCTTCAAAGGGAATACCACCCAGGCTTCATGTCCAGCCTGGAAAGAGGAGCTGGGGTTACCCATGGCAGATGAGTTTTGGCATTTTTTTCTTGAATCCTGACAATGTTCTGAGAAAACTTAGCTTTTCTGAAGCTCCTTAGACCCCCCAAGGACACATTGCTGGAACATGAAGCAACTTGATAAAGTGGCCAAGGGCTTCTGCTAGTGTATCTCCTACTTTGAACTTCCCTGAACTCATCAGCAGAAGAATGTACCCTACAGTCCAGGCCCACAGCTTATTAACATGTGTTAACAAGATGTTCTCAGCTTCGTCCATGGCAGAAGTCATGAGTGTCATGCCTTGAAAACACGGTGTGCTATGCTCCCAGCATAAGGTCAGAATGCTACATCACTGTTGGAGTGAACAAGTTCCTGGGGTTCATCTAGTTGCTCAGTCTCCATCTGCCACACTTAGTAACAGGCATGGTGAATGGCCCAGGCTACCTCTTGAGGGAGCAAATGCGACAAGATAGAGGCTGTCTATTGTTCGGCTGAGAGAATATCAAAAGGAGTGCCTAGTAGGAACTGCCACAAACCTACATAGCACCTCATAGCTGCTCTGGCAGGATGCAGCTTGGAGACAGCCACCAGTCAGTGCATGATCAATCCACATGAGACCCTTCTATTGGAACAAGTGGCAGGCTTTGCCGACAGAATCACTAGTTAGATTGGGTACCTGAGAGTGATCTAAAAGTGTTAAAATTCTTCATGAAGAAGTAGGAACTAGGACATGAACATTTCTAAAGAATGCATGCCATCTTGGGGTAGATATCCTAGAGATCTTGTAGATGAGAACTTTATGCACAGACACAATCTTGTTCAACCCAAAGGCTAGGGGACAGCTATTCGTAGTTCAGGGTCTATATCGCAGCCCACTGTAAAAGGGTAGGGCTGGGGTGTGACATACAGGGTGAGGGAAATGATGGGCACCCACCCTAGGCCTGGCTCATACAAACCTTCCAGGGAGGTTTTTTGAAACACAATGTTTTAATTAATTCTTTGAGAATTTTATACATGCATACAACGTATTTTAATCAAATCCACCCTTCACTTCCTCCCCTAACTTTTCCTGGATCCATCCCTTGCTTCCCTACCCTCTCCCAACTTTCTTTGCTGAGTAATTCGAACGTGATACCTATCACATTTTATCTACCTGTTCTTCAGTTTGTGGACAATGGTTCTCATCTTTCAATGTTTTGGCCATTACTGCTACAAAACATTATTAAAGGTGTTGTCATCAGGATACACGGTCTCATTTCTCTTGTGTATCTATTTGAGTAGAATTGCTAAGTCATATGGTATGATGGTTGATCTCGATTGACAGCTTGGTAGGGTTAAGAATCACCATAGAAACAAATCTCTGAGCATGTTCCTGAGGAATTATCTAGATCAGGTTAATTGAGGTAGGAAAACCCACCCTCAGTGTAGGCACTACCAATCCATGGGCTTCAGTCTCTGACTGAATGAGGAAGCAATAGTAGAATATAAGCATTCCTGGCTTCCTGGTTTGGACACAATGTGTCCAGCAACCTCCTGCTCCTACCACCAGACCTTCCCTGCCATGAAGGGAACTTTAAGCCCCCCAAAACTCTTCTTTACGGCACTTTTATCACAGTGACAAGACAAGTGCATACAGTGACTGTATGTTTATCTTCTAGGGTCTTATGCCTGTTTTCTAAAGCAGCTATACATGATTGCAGGAGGGGCTAGGATTCTCTTGGATGTGGATATAGCTATCTCAGCATCGTATGTTAAAAAGATTACTTCTGTCAAATTACCTTGGTACCTTCTGGACAGGTCAGTTATCTGTAAGAGTGGTAGTGTTGGTTTCTATCCTCAGTTCATCTGCAGTGACATATCAAGTCTGCAGTTTATGTATGGACAGTATATAAAGCTGGTAAATAATCAATTTGCCCAGACTTCCTGTGCTATTGAGAAGTGGTATCAAACTTGGCTCAGACACCCACAGCATTGAAACTAGAACTGGCTCGCCTCCTTTCTGCTGCCTCTGACTTCCCTGGGCATACCTGCTCTTTCTGTTGGTGACTTTTACTGACCCAAAGCAGTAATGTGTGAACATCTCATCTCAAAACACAGGTTGAAGCCAGGCATGGTAGTGTATGCCTTTAATCCCAGTACTTGGAAAGGGAGGCAGAGGCGGGAAGACCTCTGTGGGTTTGAGGCCAGCTTGATCTTTACAGTGAGTTTTAGGGCAGCAGGGGCTACATAGCGAGACCCCGTCTTTTAAAAAACAACAACTACAAAAACTAAAACCAAAACCAACAACCACAATACATATGTGTTGAAGCTACTTCTTATGAACACCAGAGGGCTACTGGGGATCACCCTGCTTCCAGCTGTGTTTCCTGTGTTTGCTGCTCCATGGGGAAACCCCAAATCACGTCCAAGCACAGAGGAGCGAGGACGAAGGGCAGCAAGAGGACCTCTCTGGCTGTCATTCCAAAAGAGGTTTTGGAGTTAGCCTCGTTGCTGGAAGCAGCTCTGGGTGTTCATATGCAGCCACTGCACACTGTAGGTGAGAGCAGAGGAAGGCTCTAGAAGAGGGGTGGGGGCAAGTCAGGAGATAAGGAGAGGAGAAAGAAAAAGGTTTTCCTGCTTCCTGTTAAGGCCAAAAGACAAACAAACAAACAAAACAAAAACAAAAACACCACTATCATTTGTCTTGCAAGAGACAAAAACAAAGAAATAAAACAAAAGGAACCTACAAAAATCCAGGGGCAAAGAGTCCATCCTTCTTCACTGGCCGTGCCTTGAACAGTACATGGAAGAGGCTGAGACATTTGCTATGGTTTCTACTCAGGAAATCGGAGATCTATAAATCTTGGTCTCTCTCATGCAGCAGTGGACAAAATAAATGTCCCTAAGGTAGGACTGCTGGCCAAGAACAGAAAATACATTGTTTTTCCTGCAAAAATCCTACTTCATGAAGTACCTTTTTCCATAAACTTTCAAGAGTCTCAAGTCTATTTCTCCCCCCATTGTCTAGGAAAAGAAAAAGCAGCAAGTGGAACATTTTCTTTAGAAAGAACACAAAAAGCTCTCTTCTTTGCTCTTATATGTAAAATAATTGGTCACTCTTTACTGTTTGTGCCCACGGGAAGCAAAAACATCAAAAATACAAAATTATGGTCCCATGGAAAACCTTCTTATTAGCTGCTGGCCGGTGTACAATTGTCCCCACAATTCTGTCAGCATTATTAGCTCAGAGGAATGTGGGCGTAAGAAAACAACTGAACTCGGGGCACCCACGGGTCACCTTCCTACTCTCTTAAAAACTTGCTCAGTTCATTATAAGAAAGTGACATAAATCCAGTTATTTTTTTTTAAACCTAAGCACACAAATGCCATGAAAAGAAGTAGCAGGGCTGCTGGGGTCGGACATGCCTGCAAGCCCAGTTCCCTCAAGCCCAGGCAGGAGGACCCTAAGTCTGAGGTCAACCTGGTCTACATAGAGAAATCATATTCAAGTTAAAAAAAAAAAAGAACAAATAGGCAACTCTGGTGTCTATGAGGAATAGACTAGGCTTTAGGAAAACGATTTAGCAGAATTTGTTGAGTTTGACAAACCTTTCCCAACACTGTTCCATGGAACACTGGCTTGGTTAGATGCTAATAGAGACAGCGGTAGACAAACAGGTATAAAGGGTAGGAAGGTAAGGTCTCAGAGGCACATGAAGAATGATATTAGACACTGAATAAAGGCGGCCTTCATTATCAACTGGCAAAGCACTAGACTGACCTCATTCTGGTATTTTGTGTAAGGTAGCATTTCTGTGTTATGACCTTGAATGTTCATTTGAGGAGAATGTTAAGTATTGACATCACAGCCTGGGTCCTCATTTAGAGTAGGAACAAAAGGAGAAGAAATGAAAAATAAAGTGAAAGAATTGCTAATCCAATTCTAAACTAAAGAGAACATGAAGACTTGAAAAGACCGTAGCCAGTCCATAGTTGCAAGAGATGTTAGGGTTTTCGGGAAAGAACACCAGTGGTGTGCTTAGACACGGACAGTCATTGCATAGAAAGATGGCCGGCACATCAGCTGAACAGCATACACCAACAGAAGCATTACCAGCTTGAACCAAAGGAGACAGAGACAGGACAAGAATAAAAGAAAAGCCCTCACTTCCTGTGAGGGGACAGTCAGAGTTTCTGACTGTGAACAGACTTGATAGGAGGCTTGGACTCCTCTCCCATGAAGGCTCAGGGATAAGGCTGTCTCTCCCTCACTTCGACTGTCACCCAGGGCCTTGAAAAGGTGCTGTTCTGCCAGCCACTGAAGACAGCGCATCAAGTAGAGGGCTATTCTCAAGCCTTAGGCTTGACGTAACCCACCCTGTGAGGTTTGTGACTTCCTCTGGATCCGTGACCTTTGTCTTCTTTCTCCTTTGTGGAGAGGGAATGCCATCTTCCACCTGTCTCATAACGGCATTCTGAAACAGATAACTCACCGGTTTTATAAATTTAATGGGATTATAACTTACTGGGCTTATAAATTTATAAAGAGAAACTTTTTTTTTTTTTTGCCTCACGATGAATCATACCTAAAGCTTCACCTTCCCTTGATTCAGATGATATTTAGATGAGGTTTGAGATTAGCTGAATTTACAATGGTTTGAAACTTAAGTGAACTAGACACAGTGGCTCACCCCGAAAATGCTACAACTCAGCAGGCTGAAACCTGGAAGAAAGCTGAGTTCAGGGCCAGCCTGGGTTATATAAATGAGTTCCTGTTTCAAAGACAAACACAAGCTTGGAGGATCGGATGTGAGTCAATGCATTTATTCTTAAGGATTTATTTATTTTTATTTTATGAGTGTTTTGCCAGTATGTATGTGCATCACTCATGTGCCTGTTGTCCGTGGAGGCCAGAAGAGGGCACTGGAGCCCCTGGAACTGCAGTTATGAATTGTTGTGAGCTGCTGCATAGGTGCTGGAAACTGAACTGGGTCCTCTGTGAGAGCATTAAGTACTCTGCACTTCTGAGCCAGGCTTCAGCCACATGGTTAATGCATTTTGATTGTGCAAAGAACACAGTTCTTGAGGGTGTCTATGAGTACTTCTTCCAAATCATATTTTGGAGTCTTAATGTCTGGTATCTCCAAGTGTGACTGTATTTGGAGATAGATTCTTTAAAGAGATAAACTAAAATGAGGGGTCTTAATCTAATCTGTCTGATGTCTAATAAGAAGGGGAATTCAGGACGATCACGTGGAGAGAAGAAGAGAGTCCTCAGAAGAAACCAACTGCACAGGCAGCACACCATGGTCTTGGATCTTCAGCCCTGTTTTAAGCACAAAATCCATGCATGTTTCACTACGCCTTCTGCATGTAGTTTAAAGGTAATTTCTAGTGCGCATTTCTAGTGCGCCTGGATTTTAATTGTGACTAATACACGAGGAAGAGTGGGGCTTTTCCGTTTGTGGCATTACATCAGAGCTCAAAAAGTTTTAGGCTTTGGAGTGTTCCACATTTTTGATTAAGGGTTTTGGATTATTGGTTGGGCTTTGTCACTCAGAGTGCGACTCTGTGAGGACCTTGTTTGTCTTGAGAGGCACACAACACAAACTCATACATTAGATTAGACCCACGCTCTGCCACTTATGAGTATGTGTCCCCTGGCTAACACCCGAGTCTCAGTTCCTCACCTGAAACATGGGGATAACAATGGGGTTGATGTGAGTTTATTGGCTCCAGTTCCCAGAGCATGGGAGTACCACCAGTGGCAGCTCTAGCTTGTCAAACCCTAGGACCTTCCTCTCCCAGCTGCCGGCCCTGCCAGACAGATTCCAGGTAGCAATTAGGCTAGCAAATGACTTAGTCAAACCGCTCCTTTACCACAGCCTGCCCATCCCTAGCGAATCCACTCCTCCCTACGTATTCAATTGCTTATACAAATTATCTACTTCACCAGCAATTAGTAGGGCAATGTAAATATTTGCATATGTTTGTGACAGCCGGGTTTTCTCTAGAATAAGCCAATTGCAGTAGGGTGATGCCAAATGCAAACAACTGCCATCCACAGTTACTTAGCAAACTGGCTAATGCTTAGCAGGTAGTTGGCACTTACAGGGCACATTCTTTTACCAGCTCAAGAAGAAAGAGGCTTAGGGAGGCCAGTAAGTAGTGGGGCTATGATTCAAATTCAGCCTGTCACCCCTGCAGGACACATCTCCGCCATACTCCACTTGGTTCTGACAAATGATTTAAGATTAATGTGGCATAAGCTCGCTCCCTAGAAATAACCAGTGATTAAGCAGAAACTTACTGTGAAGCCCTGTCTAAATGATTCACATCTAAACGTCACTCTCCTAAAGCAAGGTGTTCCTGCATTTTAATACGATGTTAAATTGAACACACTATTTGTGACTAGCGGATACTTCTAGAACAGTGATTCTCAACCTATGGGTCACGACCCCTTTGAGGGTCAAACAAGCCTTTCACAGGGATCACATATCAGATATCCTGCATATATCAGACATTTGCATTATGATTCATAACAGTAGCAAAATTACAGTTATAAAGCAACAAAAATAATTTTATAGATGGGGGATCATCACACAATGAGGAACTGTATTAAGGGATCGCAGAACTAGGGAGATTGAGAACTATTGCTCTAGAACCCTCTGTGGAGTATTATAAAAATGCACTGGACTTTAGGTGCCTGAAAAGCTGCCTTCAGACATGGTTCTGCAGTTTTGTCATGCTCTCTTTGGTTTGCAACAATCTCCCCTGGCCTCATCACTCCCTTTCAGAATTTGGGTATAATACAGCTACATCCCAGAGCTGTCATGAAAATGAAGAAAGATATCACATATGGAATCAGCTTGCAACAGGTGCTTAAGAGACAGTCATTCCTCAGAAATACACAGGAAGTAGGAAGCTGAGCTTAAAAGTGTGATGCTCCAAAGGACCTCCCACGCTGCCCTCGACGGTGCAACCTGACCACAGGTCCCTCAAAAATCTATGAGCTAAAGAGTTCTAGGTGGAGATTGCTGGGACAGAGGATTCCCCGCAGGAAACACACTGTCCACAGAGCTTCAGAATCTAAGCTCCAAAGTCTGAGTGTGTCCTGGGGTTTCCCTAACACTTGCTACAAGGGAGACTGAAGTGCCTGGTGCATTTGGAGTACAAACCTCTTCCCATACTGTAAAATAACCATAGCTGGGTGCAGAGGAAAAGTCACGAGGAGAGGCAAAAGCGCAGTGGCAGCCTCCTGGCATGTGGACCGCACAAATACGGTGGAAATAGGACGTGATGAAGCAAATTCTCCCTCCTGCGTTTGTGTGGGTTACATCATCTAACCAATCGCGGTCTCTCTGCTTGCACTCTTTTGAACACTTCTACACAGGAAAAGGACGGGAACATGCAACACGCTGCCTAAGACTATCAGCTAATTTGCCTGGATTCCTCCCCACCCTTTAGTCCTCTTGACAGTCACCTTTCTGCTTCCCAACTAAATCTTCAGCATGGACTTGTTACTAAGTCATGGTCATTCTGGAAAGTCGAAAAGAAAAAAAAAAAGCCACAGCAAAAGCCAGGTCACATTTCATCAGGGAAGAAAGTTAACAGGCAGGAACTCATCCAGGTCACATTTCATCAGGGAAGAAAGTTAACAGGCAGGAACTCATCCAGGTCTCTCTTCTCGTCCTCCCTTCAACTACAGGTGTTTTCTTTTACAGTTAACCCTCTCTTGGAGGTGGAGAAGTAAACAAGAGCCATGAACAGACTCCTCCGGAGTCTAAGGGACAAAGAGGCAACCGCTCTGGGCAGGTGGGCTGAACTGTTCAGCTGTGAGCAATGATTTTAATGTCATCGTCACAGCCCTTTCCTCCTCTAGCTACATCCTGCGGCCTTTCCCTAGCCCTTATTGATTTTCCCCACCCCCACCACCAGCTGTACTAAGGAAGTGACAAACAGGGACTCACTAGATGCCATCAATCATTGTCACCAAGAGGAGAATGAAAAGAACCCAACATATGTTCCTTCCAATGCCGCCCACGCTCCTCTCCCACCGCCCTCCTCCTCTTCTCTAATATGCACCCTCTCTACAAGCAGTCAGCCACTTTTTAGTTCCCTTTCCATGGAAACATAGGAAGAACAGAGAGCCTCCAAGTACGATTTTTTTCCTTTCCCCACATTTGTTCACATGTATAAGTTCATAGTTCACGAAGGCCAGACCACGAGTAGGGCTGCCCACCTGGCAGCGCCAATCACCGAGCAGAACCACTAAGGGTGAAGCCAGTGATTCTCTGGCACCAGGTGGGATGGCTGAAGAGAAAGGGTACACAATGCAGGTGGCAGATGGCACTCTCTACAGCGTGTTCTGGAGACGGAGAATAGGAGTTCCCCGTTGCTCTGCTGACCACCGTGACACTTGATAGAGCAATTCCTATGGCAACAGTTCTGAACACAATGCACTAAAAATAAACCCAGGATGTTTTAAATGGAAGATAGATGCTTATGATTGTCTCTGGGAATGATGCAAGAAGCAGAATGTGGCCACTGGCATCACAGGCCATAGACAGATTTCTCTTTCACTCTGTAATTCCCTACTGGGCATCTAATCTGGTTAAACAATAGGAGAAAATCTCTATCAATATGGAGCAGCTTTGAGAACCAACTGTCGGAGGGTATTAATCACAAAGGCATTTAAAAACAAGCAACTTTCAAGTTCAGTGGCAGGTGAAATGTTACACACCTTTACTACTTGTAACAGTAAAAGGAAGGCAAGACGATGATGTAAAAGCGAAAACATTTGTAACACTTGGAAGGTTTTGTTATTTGAATCCACATAGAAGAGGCATAACTGGTGGTTAAGATAGTAGAATTCAAGGGTTTGCTACTGAATAGACTAGCCAAACCTTTGTATGGAAGAAACACTGTAAGAAGACAAACCAACCTAGATGATACACTTTTCATATGCCAGGAAAAAGGAATCTAAGGGAATCACTTTTAAGGGGCCTCACGTAAACCAGTGTCCACCGTGTCCCCAGTGGCAGTGCCCTGAGGAGTGAGCTCAGCCTCTGCCCTGGCATCCTCCAGCAGGGCTGGGCATGGCTTCCAGGGTGTCAAAAATGCTGTATGAAAGCAGCAGACGTCTCCTCTCCATGACGTGCCCTCCTGTTCTTAGTTGCCTTACATGACACTGTCCCTGCTTGGAGCATGCTCTAAATTCCCTTCGGTCTCAAAGCAGAAGATGAGGCTGAAGGAAACTGTCATCGCTGAGAGCTATTTAATCATGTTGCCAACTGTGCACACAACTACATTACACAACAGCATAGTAATCGCATGGCTTTATATACAGTCGTGTGTGGATAGAACCATGTTTACATAGGGGATTCTATTATGTGATGGGAATGCGTTACACTCACCCACAATTGTCTATTGGTATCCATGAAAGATTAGTTCCAGGATGCCCCCAAATCCCTAAATCCACAGATGATCAACTCCCTTTTATGAAATATTTGCATATTTACAAATAAATATTTGCATATAAAAAGTATGCAAAAGGATGCTTTTTATATGGAGTAGTGTGCATTCTCTTCAAGTCACCTCTAGAATACTTAAAATAAATAACATACATACAGATGGTATGAAAATGTTTATATTTAATAACTTAGGGGACTACAAGAAGAAAAGTCTATAAGTGGCTCTCAACCTTCCTAATGCTGTGACCCTTTCCTCATGTTGTGGTGGCCCCCAACCATAAAATTATTTAGTAGCGCCTCATAACTGTAGTTTTGCTAGTGTTATGAACTATAATGTAAATATCTGATATGCGACCCCTATGAAAAGGTCATTAGATTCCCAAGGGGGTTATGACCCACAAGTTGAGAACCACTGGTTTAGAGGCTCTTTTCTCCAAAATATTTTTGAGCCAAAGTTGGTAGAATTTGCACAGAACCCATAGAAAAAAGAGCCAACTGTGTGTCATCACATCACTGTGAGGTTGCCATTCTGTATCTATCAACATAGTTAAGATATCTACTCAGAAATTATCCCTAGCAGGCTACAAAAGAACTGGGCAAGAAAACCTAATTTTCCCTGTGTGCCCTTCTTTTGGACCTTTCAAATTTAATAAAATGTGTAGATATGCAAGAAAATGTTACTTAATTAAAGCAGCCACCCACTCTGTACATAGGATATAAAATAAGCCTAAGAAGTGAGATGCTCCCGTTCCATGGGAACTAGAGGAAAGCCGGTCAGACCCTCCTCTCCATGCATTCATGCGTAACTTTTCCTCACAGGGCCTCTTCACCCAACTCACCCCAAACAGCTCACCAGGGGGCAGCATTTACCGCTGGGCGCAACTTGTTTATACTTCTTGATTTTATATATAGATTAATAATTAATAACAGCCCTGCCACACAGAGTACCTTCCAAGGACCAAAGTCATCTATCCGGAGAGTGCCTTCTCTGTCACATGCCTCTGCCTTGCTGTCTTTATCCATCTTTGTTCCTGGAGTATGGACTCTCTGGTCTGTGCTGGGCTGCAAGAGCCCTGGAGGCTACAGAGTCCCCACACCTTAGGACATTATTCTAATATTTTTGTAATTAATGAATTGCTTTTTCCTGTCAGCCTTTTAACTGTCTGCCAGCTTGGCAGTCGTAACGGCAGCTCCCTGGGGCTGAGAAGTCGTCAGAGCAGGAAAGGACGGCAAACCCAACCTTGGACTGGCACAACCAGGACCTGACACCTTAGTGGCTAACCGCCACGGATTCTCACTGTGGACACTCTCCAGACAACGAGGCATTGTTTCCCTTGTCCATGCAGCCAGCATTGCCCTGCATTAAACAGACATCAGAAACAGAAAACTTGTTCCTGAGGCATCTTCTTACAGATGGAGGAAATGGAAGCTTCTCAACTTGTCTTGGGGGAAAAGACGGCCAGGGCTTTTCTGAGGGAGGGGCAAAAAGGGACCAGAAAATAAGCTTCTAGGTCATAAGAAGTTCAAAATGACAGCTCTGTTACTGGAGAGTACGCCTAGTTAGAAAGAGACAGAGAGGGCCAGCAAGATGGCTCCATTGATAAAAGCTCTTGCTGCCAAGACTCACAACCAAGTTCCACCCCCAGAACCACATGAGGTGAGGAGAGGACCGGCTCTCACCTCAGACTTCACTTTCTCTCTCTCTCTTTCTCTCTCTCTCTCTCTCTGTGTGTGTGTGTGTGCACATGAACACATATGAGTAAATAAAAATGTAAAAGGGAAGACAAAAAGAAATTGGCTGAGATAAATGGAACAGTATGCTGTGCTCACACCTTGGGGAGCACAATTATGGGGACTGCCTGCCTTTGTGCATGACAGCAAGGTTTCTAGCTTGGTTGCACAGACAAATGACCAATAGAGTTTCAGAGAAGAAACCCGCAGAAGAACCCCTCCCTTGGGGAGTGGCTGGAGAAGGAGGACATCCACACACAGCACTGAGGTCCGCCTCACCTCTGGACTTCTCTGACAACCCTCAGGTAAGCCTCAGTGTCGCTCACAGGCTTCACCTTCAGTGAGGTACTTAGTGACCACACAGAGAAGGGCTGAGACCATGTGACAGTCACACGAAGGCTTGAGGGAACAGGAGCTGGTTACAAGAGCACTCTACTCCACTCTGGCTTCTTAGGTTTCAGGAAATAAGGCTGGAGTGACAGCACAGCCAGCGTTGTATAATAACAAATCATGCCGCGAGGGTGTTCTGGGGCAGCTCGGGTTTCACAATGCCTCCTCCCCCACCCTTCCCCATACTGCGTATGTATAAGCCACAAAAGCTGAACGGGGCCAATGCGCAGCTACACAGTCACAGACACTCCTCTTTCTCAACAGACACAAGTGACATGAATTTAAGCCACAGAACACACTCTCACCCACGCATCTTTACAGATGGGAAAAGTAGCTATCCCAAGAGCATTGTCCTTGCTAGAGGAAAACAACAGGTAGGGATGACTAAGGAAAGGGCCACTAAGTCATCCTGACGGTTTCAGGTTCATGGCAAGGACTCAGTAGAGGGAGTTATAGAGAAGGCCCGGAGACCTTGAACTCCTATTGCTACAGGCAATTGGGCACATTCATAGACACCCCCTGGCACCTTCCTAAAGGACAATGGCGCATACCTGAAAACAGATCTAAAACACCAGCTCAAATTATTCTAGGAAAGACAAAATAAATGTAAAGAGATTTTCAACCAGTAGGATCTGCTCAAGACTGGCTGCCACCAGGCTGGAGGCACGTGCACAGGTAAGATTTCAGATGCTTACGGGGAAGAACTTGTCAGTGGAGGGTCCTGAGCAGCAATATAAAGGCATTTGTCATAGCTAATCACCTAAATTATTTATATAACTTGGAATAAATCCAGACTAACTTTAGCCTCAGAAAATCTACCCCAGTAGGATGTGCAAACAGATACCTACTGGGGTGAGGCAGGCCTGGAAGGAGGGAACTGGCTGGGTGGGGACTGCACAGGACAGCTCCTCCTTCTCACAAACGCAATTCAAGGAACACAACCTTTGGGCTTCCTTAGAACTGGGGAGTTAGGGTTTCAAATGTTCATTACTAGCTCTCAACTAATCATGACACAGCTAAATACTGTATGTTGAATGAAAGACACCTGAAATCATGTTTACACTATTTCAAAAGGAAGTGAAAACATGTATTTCCCCCCCATATGCACATGTTTTCATACAAGTGCAGGTTGATCATGAGTTCGCAGGGGAAGAGCTGCTCTTTCATTCTTGAAAAGGACAGCTTTCTTACTGACAAAAGCACAATAAAAGAAAGTGGCTAAAACTAAATCAGCGAAATCCAGGCACACACCAAAACCACACTGAGATAGCAGTCCACATTCAAAGGCATAGCTGACTTAAAAGAAGGCGAACACAGTAAATGTGGCTGAGGATGCAGTGAATCTGAAACCCTCCAGCCCTGTTTCCTTCCAGGTCAGAACCTGGCCCTCAAGCCTGGACACTGAGCCAGGGGGCCGGAGCGCCTAGGCTTCAGGCAGCTGCCTTAAGTGCCAATAACCAGATAATCATTCCTGTTTCCCTGCTTTCTCTCTTGTTTCTGCTGAATAGATGACCTGGACTACACTTTACTCAGCCCAATTCACACCCAATTGTCAACTCTGCTATTTAAAGTAACCCTACCCAAGTTCACGGGGATTGTTGGACAAGGAAGGCCCAGCAACTGGAACAGTCCACCCAAGAAAACATACCTTTGTAGCTCCAGGTTGCTGGCAGGGAGTTAGCAGGAAGTCAAAGAAAACTTAGAGGAACATGAATCTCTTATCCTTATGCATAATTAAAATAATGCCCATAGTGACCCCCATAACATCTTCCTAAAGTAAATATATTTGAAGTCCAGCATTCAAATTTGACACAAGTACTTGTGAATGGCAGCCTGGCCCTGCCCTCTCTGATAACAAGATAGGATGTACAAAGGGCATATTCCAGGCATTGAGTTCAGGCAGTGACATAGAACACCACGGATGTAAAAGGGATACTATGGAGTGGGACTCCTTCCTTAGAACTACAGCCAAGCCAAAGTCGAGGGTACTGGGAACAGATATTGCCCCCCCCTATGGCTTGCCAAGAGGTCAGAGGACCAGTCTAATTCTCGATGATAGTTCTTCCTAGTGAGGACTGCAAGTTTCTAGTCCAGGCTACTGCTCACTTCTCAACAAGTTAAGGCCACGGGACAGTGGTCCCTAAAGAACCACTGGGGACATCAAGTCCCCTGTGAGAAAGGAGGCTGGCTACCCTGTTCCTTGTCTGGCTGCTGCTGAGCTGCAAACCTTAGGCCCGCCCTGGTTTAAAGACAGTATGTGAAGGAGTTGGAACTATTTAACCTCCTTCTCGAGACTGGCAGGGGAGTGGGGGGCAGGGTACTCATGACAGAAGATTGGTACCTGCTTCTGAACTAGACATTTAGAAGGTGGAGGACTTAGTGGAGGATCCCTATGTGAAGAGCTTATGGGGAACACATCAGACATGGACTACAGGAATGAAGAATACCATGCCACTCCAATGCCACAAGCCCCAGGCAGAGCAAGAGAACATAGTAAACAGGGCTGCTTTTGAAGGACTAGAGAGGTTGCAGGGGTAGGAACTCCATGGCTTCCAAGCAGCTGCTGATCAAGAAAAGACCCTCACTCAGAAGAGGAGCTGGAGGCACAATTGTGGCATCAACGCCTAGGAATGCAAACAGGACCCTGCTTTACCTCAGAAAAGATTCTTCAGAGAGGAAGCAGGGTCCCCAGGAAAGTCACACACACCTGAGCAGTGACACTGGCTTCAGAATGAAGCCCACAGAAGTGCGGACTGATGAGAGGCTCTCACTACTGCTCAGTGAATCAAATGTCTACCTGCCGCTTGTTCCGGTTCCCCATCCTGTCCACTCTGCCCCCGTACCTGCAGAGCTAAAGCTCAGAAGAGAAGAGGAGAGGAGAATTAAATTAGCTGTGAGCAGCGGAGCTGGTTTGTTTGGAGACATTCTAGCTCTGTAGCTCAGGCTGGTCTCAAACTCCTGGCTGTCCTACCTTAGCATCCCGAGTGCTGGGATAACAGGCATGACTCACCATACCTGGGAGGTAAGGAGTTTTATAAGATGCCCAGTGTGTCATTCAGAACCTGGAAAGAGGGGACAAAGCAGAGCAGAGCTGGGAGAGAAGATCAACCCGCTTTTATATTGTCACGTCAACAAACCAAATCAGTGACATGAAGAGCAGGGCCAAATGCACAGCCACTGAGTTCTCCCTGATGAAGCTGTGTGCCTCAGAGACAGTCTATTAGGGCTGTTGGGTAGCTTGAAGAAGTCAGAGGTCAGCAGTGGGTCACTGGTGGCCTCTGTTTGAGGCAGGATGTCTTGACAACTCTCATGGTTTGAGAAGAGAAAGGTTGGCGGGGGGTGGGGGGCTGATTCACAGCGCTCTGTTCCCAAGCCTCCGGGTAAGTTAACACATGTCCCATATGCATTAGGAAGTGGGCAACATGTGCTCCTTCACCTAACAGCTCTCCCTGGGAGGAGCTGCACCCACGTTGGAGAAGATATTTCATCTGAGCGTAACACCCATGGTCCAGATGGCAGCCCAGGATTCCAACGCTGCTCCCCTCTAAAGGAAAATGCAGCCTGGCTCTGCCTACAGTGCTGACCCGGCTGCTGAGGAGAGCCAGCAGTCAAGTGGGCACAGATAGTGATGAGTGTTCACAGTGATTTCAGAACCCACATCTGCTCACAAGGAGCTGGAAGTTGTAAACTATTATATTGCTAAATCTATAAAATCTGGCCTCACGCAAGGTGGATAAAAACATAAACACTGAATCAACCCATCCACTCTGTTCCTTAGGAACTCTGGGAAGGGAACACCAGTACTTGACAACTCCAGTCTGACCTTTAGCGGAAAGACAAAAGCACTATTGAAGGGAAAAAAACGAGTTCTGAACAGAATGCACCAGAACTCCAACTTGCCAAGCTGGCTGCACTTTGGAATTTTGCAGTGTTTAATGTCAACTGTCCCTAACTGGTCCTGTGGGTCTCTCTGAAATTCCACCATGATAACCCAGCTCTATATGAGAGTTTAGACAATCAGAACTCCCTAGGAACCTCTGCACAGCAGGGAACTCAGATCGCTCCTGTTAACCATTGGAAAAAGCTTACACCAGGAGCTTATCTTAACTAAACTATCAAAGCAGTGAGCCTGCTGGCTGCTGAATCACTATGCAAATACCAGGGCTCCAGCCATTGAAAATGGCAGAAGGGACAAGGTTTGGTGAACACTGAAGGTGTCCTTCATTCTGATCTCCACAAGGGGACAGAGACTCACCAAGTCAACTTGCTACAGAGGGCAATGACAGGGTCTGATTTCTGAAGACCCAGAGCTATTAAAGTTCCCCAGTTGCTAGTCTTCCCTGTGTGACACTAACAGGTAACATGTATGTGCTATATCTGTTTTTCTGTGTACTCTTCTAGTTCTTAGACTTAAGAAACTCTATGTTTCATACATCTCTTAAAAGTGTAGCCTTCTGAATCATTTTCCCAAAGGAATAAAATAAACAGAGATGAGTCTCAACATTAAAATAGCAATGAAAGTTTGGGTTTTTGAATCTTTATTATTCTTTAAAAAAAGCATAGTCAACAAGATGGCTCAAAGAGTAAAAGTACTTGTGTAAATTTGGTGACCTTAGTATGATCCACATAAATGTCAAAGGGGACAAAAGACTCCATAATGTTGTCATCGGACCGCTATACATATGCCATGACATACATGTGCACACACATGTTATAAATAACATCTTTTTGTTGCTGTTTTTGAGACAAGGCCTCACTACATAGGTTTGGTTGTCCTGGAACTCATTCCGTAGTTCAGACTGGCCTTGAACTCACAGAGATCTACCTGTTTCTGCCTCCCTCTGTTGGGATTAAGGGAGTATGCCATGTGTCATCTCTCCTGGCTTGTTCTTGTTTTTTTGCATATAACTCAACAGGAAACTCTATCCAAGTCAGTATTCCTTTAAGCTCTTCAAGAACATGGTGCTGGGAAGCTACTTACGTGGCTTCTCGTTAAGAAAGAAATAGTTCTAGGAGACAGATTTGACAGAATGTCATTCCTTTTCCTCAGTTGATCTTTTCATTAACCACATTTAGGGGAAACAAAGAAGAAACATTAAAGCAAGGCTGTCAATTCCCATCACCATTCAGTACACTCATGCGATCATAAGCGTTTACTCTATAACTAGATAATTTATAAAATGCACAGTTTTAACAAGGACTTTCAGCTACCTATGGTGACACTGTCACTCAGCAGAGACCCCAAGGAGCTCTCAAGCTTTATCTGGAAGACGAAGGTTTTCTAGGGAGTGACCTCGCCCTTTCCCACAAAGCCCCAACCAGGTTCCATGTCACCACAAACCCACAGGCCCCTCTTTGCTCCCACTGTCTTGCCATCTGGCATCTGAATGGAGGGAGTTATTTATCAGGATTGTTCAAAAGACATCCACATGGTTGCCTTCAGAGGTAGTAGGCAAGTCCCTATTGTGGAAAATATTATGCACATCAGACCTGAATGTCGCCTCCCTGAGGACTAGCTATCATGGTACCAGAAGGTGGCATGCAAGTTTCTAAAGGAGGGAAGCAACCAATAGTCCTACCCAGCCACAATGCCTATGAACAATAACAATGACCTGCAAGGAACAACAACCCAAAGCATGCAGTAGTAGCATGCAGACCTTGGCATTAACAGCTTTCTAACTGGACTTAAGACCCACTCAGGAAGAGGGAAATTGTAGACAGGAGCAAATATACTCTACTTGGAGCTAATTTTCTTCTTGGCAAAACTGGCCTCTGGGCAAAGAACGCCCTAGCCTTGACTACTGACAATATGCATGTTGTTCAAACTGGACAAGCAGGAGACAAGCAAAAATGACTGCCAAACCTTGCCAAAACAGTAGGGTCATCTTTCAAATTTTCCTGCCTCAGAAAATGGTCTGTCAGAGACTCTAGGCCTCAGTCAAACTTGGTTGTCCCAAAGTTGCAAAGGAGACTTTGGGTGATTTCCCAGGTGACCAGCTGTCTCTGTCATCTCTTGTACCTTTTGGAAGTTGCTTGCTGCATTTCCTGCTTACTCAGGTAATATTATTTTCCTTCTCAGGTCTGTAATGGGGTTGAAGACTAGATAGTCATAGCTACTTTCCTGTCATAACTTAGCTAACACATTTTAGTATAAGACTTAGATTCCTCAGGATAGATCAGCTATTGAAATAATCTCTGTTATTGCTAATTACCTTACACTGGACATTTAGCATGTATTTCTTGCTTGATGTTGGTCATGTTGGTTGTAGTTCTATTTTTGTATATGTTTTTGCCTTTTCTTTTTCCTGGACAATACTTGAAATTTGTTCCTATTGTATATAATTTTGTATTAGGTTTAAAACCATCTTATTTAGGCAAAAGGGGGAGGTGTTGTGGGAATTCATTCAGCCAATAGCCTCTTGGGTATCAGCCCATTAGGGCATGGTCTGAGGTACTATAAGCACAGACAGGACGCGTGCTTGCTCTCTCTTGTTTGCTGGTTGGAGTTTGGCTCACAGCTTCCAGTGCACACAGAGGACTACAGCTCTCTACCCTTATTGTTTTTCCTCAAATAAATAAATAAATACTTGTTATCTTTTATTCTGGACTCTCATGGACCTCCCTAATTACACCTACAGGAAATCATGCCTGGTACTGGAATCATACCCATTGATAGTGAAGTCATGGATCTTGGAGGAGAACTTACAACCACTACTTTACTAAACCAACATAATCCTTAACTACATTCTAAATATTTGTCCTTATACACACGGATAAGCGTAGTTCTCACCCCTCATCAAGGAAACTTCTCTTTGCAATAGATAGAGATAGTTACAGAAAGCCACAACTGATCAAAATGCAGAGTGTAAAGCCCAGTCCCAAATGATACATCAACAACAAAACTCCTGTACTTAAGACTCAGGGATCACTGCAGAAGAGAGGGTGGGAAAACTGTAAGAGCCAGAAGACCAGGAAGTTTGTTGTGAGATTGTGTCTCCTATGAATGGCAGAGAAGCTACACCCACAAAGTCTCACCAACACGGCTGCCTAAACAGGATCAGAACAAGGTTGGCACTAATAGATATGCCAATGCGGGGGGTGGGGAAACACTCAGGAGGACTCAACACTACACAAAGAATACAAGCAACTAAAGTTGAAAGCAGGAAAGAGTCTTCCCCAGGATAGAGCACACCAATTGGTTATACAATACCTAACTGGCAGTCAGCAGGTTGTATTTATATATTTAGGAACACACACACATACAAACCACCACCATCACCACCAACAGCAACAACAAGTAAAGAAAACAGAGGCCATGAATTAAGAGAGAGAAAGAGGAAGATCACATGGGGGTGCTGAAAGGAGGAGAAGGAAGGGAGTAATGATGCAGTTATACTATTACCTCAACAAAGCCTCAATATGAATAATCATTTCAAAGGCCATCTATGATTCCTACCAACTTTGGCATTAGGTCCAGCCTTCCAATCTCAGGGGCCTCTTCCAACTTCTAGCACATGTCATGTATCTGTGCTTTCTATGTCTAATCAGCTCTATCTGAAGAACATATATTTTAATCTAACACCAAGGATTCAGACAAAATCAGACAAAACTCCCGGATCCCAGTTAACATCAACCCCACTAACTCTTTAATGCAAGAGCGTCTTCAAGGGTCACAGTTCTGTTCTCAGTTCTGTCAGGCTTTGTGCTGCCTTCCCAGGAAACCCAGGGCAAGAATGGGGGAAAACTGTGAGTTCAAGGCCAGCCTGGTCTACAAGAGCTAGTTCCCGGACAGGCCCCAAAGCTACAGAGAAACTCTGTCTTGAGAAGGAAGGAAGGAAGGAAGGAAGGAAGGAAGGAAGGAAGGAAGGAAGGAAGGAAGGAAGGAAGGAAGGAAGGAAGGAGACAACTCACGTGTGCTCTTTGCAGGGAGATAAAAGACTCAGACCAAAAAAAGAAAAAAAAGTGAAATCTTTTGTTGTTCAGAAAAAATAAAAACTGGTTACGCTTCCTGCAACTGTCCTCTCATGAGGTACAGATGCCCACTGACACACAAGATTTCATTTCTGACTTTATTGAAATGTTCTGAGAGTAAACTAGTCAAGAGTTTCTGTGTGTCCATTCCTGGGAGGGGCGCTCTGGATTGAGAAGTCTGGCTCCTATGAACTGCCACCTTTCCGCGCCATGCCCGCCGACCACCCTTGGGTTCCTCTTGCTCTAGTTGCCACAGCGCATGGTGTTGGCTTTACACAAAGTGGCCCTGGGCCAAGATGCTCTCTATTGGGGAAAAAATTAAGTTGGAGTCTACACTGTTCATAAGCTATTCCAGACAGATGAAGGCTAACTATCTGACGATTTCAGCTATTAGAACACTAGGGGGTTGGAGACTTGACTCGTTGCATTAGTGCTTACCATACAAATATGAAGCAGCATTCAGATCACAGAATCCATGTAAATGCCGAGAGGGTGTGGCAGCTCACCTACCATCCCAGCACTCTGGAGACAAAGTATCCATGAAACAAGCTGGCCAGCTACACTAGCTTAATCTCTGAGCTCTAGGTCCAAGTGAGAGACTCTGCCTCAATATATAAAATGATGAATGATCAAAACACCTGACGTTAACCTCTGGCCTCTACATGCATATGCACACATGTACATTCCACATACATGTGCACCAGGAATTACACACAATGTGAATACACATCTACCTATACACATACACCATATATACACACACAGAAAAATATTAGAATATAGGGGAATATATTTATAACTTTGGAGAAAGAAGGCCCCTTAAGCCAGATACAACCAATAAGGGGGGTGTGATTATTTGTGGGCTTTTGATTAAAGCCCAATTTCTAGTTGGCCAAGGTTAGGGACGACATTAGCTACAGAGCAAATAAGTTTTCAGGAAATACGAAAATACCACAAAGCAAGAAAGTCAATTTATTAAATGGGCAAATGATGTTAACAGGTAATTTACACACAAAGAGCTAAGATTGAAATGCTTAGTAAATATGTGAAGAACTACTTTGTAAATTAAAAATAAGATGAGATAGTGAGATGTATGTAGAACTCTGTTCTTTGAAAGACTGGCCAGAAACTTAAACATCAGCTTTCTGAAGTGCTGGGATCTGTGTGGCATATGCATAAAACCTTATTGGTGACAGATGCTGGGATCTGCGTGGTGTATGCATAAAACCCTATCAGTGACAGATGCTGGGATGGGCGTGGCATATGCATAAAACTCTATTTTGGCGACCAATGTAAGGACGTTCTACTTTATGATCTCTATGATCCAAGAATCTCACTTGTAAGTTTCTAAAGTGTAAAGAAAAACTCACACACAGGTGGCCAGGGGCTACACTGGAAGCTTTGTGGACACCACAAAATTCTAGTGACCTAGACGACACCAGGGTTATCAAACATCCTCCCCTAGAAAGCATGCAAAAGTGGGAGGACTGGAGGCTTGTGCCCCTTTCCTGAAGGAAAAGTGAAGGCCCAGAAAGAGTGGAGGGACAGCGAATGGGGACATCAGTGTCTTATCACACAGGGGGAGTTTTAACTGGATCAGTTAGGACTTCCAGTTGAGTCCTCCACATATAGGGAGACACAGAGCTAGTGCTGGATTTCTAGAGTGTAAGAGGATGGGGAGCTAGCTGCCTTGGCAGCCAAGGAACGATGGACAGGGGCAGCTGCTTGGGTCTGTCCTATCTTCTCAAAGCTTAGCAGAGTAGGTGGATTGAAGCTCCCTGCGCCACACAGAAAAGGATGAGCTAGTACAGGGGTAGTGTTAGGGCCGAGTCTAGAGGAGCAGTGTGACCTCAGGAGGCAGAATTGGAGGCATTGTACTCCATGGGCTGAGAAGGAGGAGAGGGCTTGGAATCTTTGCAGGGACCCCCATGAGAACCCCTTTAGAGAGTCTGCAGTAAACTTTGATCGAGTCTCTGACAGGAGGCCACTCAGCACAACTAAGCTGTGAGAAGATTTTCCAGTTCCTTTTTGTCACCCTTCCACCTCCCTTCCCAGGAAACTATGACAAAAGAAAGATGCTGACCCACGTTCCCCGAGATATGCAGTGTAGATACGGGGTGATTTTTGTTGGAAGAGAGCCGTTTGTTCGTCCTGGCTGCCCAGAACTGAAATAATCACACAGAAACTGTATTAATTAAATCACTGCTTAGCCCATTAGCTCTAGCTTCTTATTGGCTAACTCTTACATCTTAATTTAACCCATCTCCATTAATCTGTGCATCACCATGAGGTCGTGGCCTACTAGCAAAGTTTCAGCATGTCTATCTCCTGCAGTGGCTCCATGGAGTCTCTCTGACTCTGCCCTTCTTCCTCCCAGCATCCAGCCTAGCTTTCCCTGCCTACCCAAGTTCTGCCTTGCTATAGATCCAAAGCAATTTCTTTATTCATTAATGGTAATTACAGCATACAGAGGGGACTCCCACATCAGATTTTCATTATAACCCATGTGGTTTATGCTAATAAGCAGACTTTATGGATGCTTTACAGAATATATAAACACATAGTAAATGTATAGAAAGACACAAAAATGGGTAACAAAGGCAACATGAAATAACAAGGCGCTGAGCATAGGGGACTGCCCAGTGCACAGCCCGAAACAAGACATTTGTACCCTCCCTGCCATGGCTTGGGAACATGCCAAAGAGGGATCTGAAAGAGTGTAGGAGCTGAAAGACAGGGATAAGAGCTGCTAAATGAATCTTCTGTACAACACACAGCCATTGCTATCACAAACTCTCGACAACTACAGATGACCGGACTGGCTCTGCACAAGGATGATCCCATCAATGGCCGGCTAAGAGTGGAGGAAGGACTCAGAGGGCCCTACCCCTCATGGCTGAATCACTCCCTATGGATGGAGTCAGGGAAAAGTGGCAATGCCTTCCATTGTGTACCTCTCTGCTGGTACTCCACCAAGCTGCAATGGATAGTCCCATGCTAATGCTTACACTGATAGCCCTGGTTAAATGAAATGGGGCACAGAACAAAACTGAAACTCACAAATCTGGGAAAGGGACAGGTAGAGAGGAGGAGGGGTGGACAGAGATGAGAGAGAAATGGTGGGGAGGAGGGTAAACAGAATGCATCACACATATGTATGAAATTGCCAAGTACAAATAGAAATATCTCTCCTATGTGTATATTATTCCTAACGATGTGAGCTTCCAAACTTAAAGAAAACTTAGTGAACTTAAAGATAACTAATTCATAATGTCCCTGATTTGTGCACAAAGTCATTAATCAAGCCAGCTTCACAAAAAATAAGAAATTAATCTGATAGCACCGATCCTTTCCTCTCAGCATTCTGACCTCCCCAAGCATCTTTCCACATTAGACCCACGCCATAAAAAATACTGTTCTGGTTCTACTCATTCTCTTCGATTGCTATTCTCTGCTGGATCCACGCACTCCATTAGTCCCCTACTGCTGGTTAAGTCTCAGCCAACACCATTGCCAAAGCTTTCCTCCAGGCAACGACTTACTAAAGAAAATGTATTATATTTTGTGTAAAAGCGTTTTGCCTGCATGTATGTCTGAACACCACTTGCATGCCTAGTACCTGTGGAGGCCAGAAGAGAACATCAGATCCCCTAAAACTGGAGTTACAGACAGTTGTGAGCTACCATAGAGCTATTTGGAATTGAACCTAGGTCCTCTGAAAGAGTAGCCAGCGTTCTTACCCAGTGAGCTATCTCTCTATTACCCCAAGGCCTTTTTAAAAAATATTTATTTATTTTATTTTACATATCTGATTGTATACCCATATGTGTTTCTCATGCCCAAGGATGTCAGAAGAGTTACAGATAGTTATGTGCTACTATGGAGGGCTGGGAATAGAATCCAAGTCCTCTTCTAGAACACCAAACACTCTAAACCTCTGCAACTCTCCAGGCCCCATGCCCAATGCCTTTTGATTGTGTTTTGTTTATTTGTTTGGACTTTCCTCTCGCTTCTCAAACAAACCAAATCTGGACTTTGGAATGTCACCAACCAGATTTTATCCCTAGGTTTATAGAATACCCTTCAGTTATTAAGAGGTAATTTATGAGGAGGACACAAAACTAAAAGGTAAGAGCTTGACATGGTATCCTTGCAGTCCAGGTGGCACATTCTAGGCTTCAGAGCTTATTAAAACAAACCACTGTAGCCAGCAATGGCCCTGGACTTACCTTATGGAAGCCTGTCAGCAGGGAAAGGGTCCTCTGACTGGCTGATGCAGATATCAGGACTACCTGTTTATTGAACATTTATTATGTGCTGATGTTTTACATCACAATATATTACAACCTATACAGAACACAATTATAATCTATTAAGGCACATTAGCCTCCCAAAGAAACAAGTCGTGTGAAATGATGAAAGATCAATACAAGCATAAAATACAACCAAGCTGTGGAGGAGAAAGCGGAAGAAGCAGTGTGGCTGGCAGGCAGTCTGGGCCTAGAATAGATATAGAAGTCAGCCAAGAAGAAAACGTCACAAATGAGAGGCCATAAAGCCATGAGGGGGATCTGAAAATGGAAAAAAAAATGACCTTGAGTCAGGCCTGGTGGTGTGTTCAACTAGTCCCAGCTGTTTGTAAGATTGAGACCAGCCTCGATACATAGTGATTCTGAGGCTAGCCTGGACATACCAGTGAAACCCTGTCTCAAAATGAAAACAGGGCATTTGCCTCACATGCACCTCCACTACTGCCAAAACAAAGCAAAATGTCTTAATGGAGTCAAAGGTTAATGATTTGGAAGCAAAGGACCAGGTAGGTTAAGATATGAATACATATCACATCAGATCAAGATGGCCAGACAAGTTGAGAAGCAAATGGGAAATCTTTAAACAAGACCAAGCCTTTAATTCCTGCACTCAGGAAGCAGAGACAAGCAGATTTCTGAGTTCCAGGACAGCCAGGATGACACAGAGAAACCAAAATTCTAAACAGTAAAATAAATAAAATAAAAGATGACATCATCGTACAACATGAAGAATATTCAATCTTTCTTTAGCTTGGACAGTTTGGGATAGAAGGAAGAAAACCATAAAACAAAGATATTATTTGGCAAGTTAACAGATGATAGAGCTAAGGTATTCAGAAGCATAGACTAGTGAAAGAAAGGGCAAGCCAACTTTAAACAGCCAAGAAACACAGAGAAGCCATGTCTTCTCTTTCCTTGTTTACATTGCTTACACTCTACACAGCCACCCAAGCGTTCAGCCTCAGAAGATGACCACAACGATGGTGAAGAGGGCAAAGGCAGTCCTACCTATACCCTCAGACAACAGTATCACTATTACAGACCTCACCTCGGTGGCTCCATAAGTCATTTTATGCTGAAGGTCGGCATATCTGGTAACTGTAAACTGCAGCTCCCATTTCCCTTGCCATCCATTCCAGGGAATGACTTGCAATCTCTATTTTATTCCATTTACTTCCGCATTCAAAAGTATCCAAGAACAGCAGCAAACAGAGTGTGTTTTCAGGGGTGCTTGGCTGACAGAGAGTCTTTGGGAGGGATGGGGAAGCCCTTCAGGTCCCCAAGTAGCTCCTGATGTGAGCAGACCTCAGGAGACAGAAGCTACTATACACCTTTCCCATGCTGTTTAGACACTGAGTCCATCTGTCCCCCTGCACAGCTTCCTTCTACAAAGCCAATGTTCTCCTTTCTTATCTGGCTTGAGTGTCTGCCAGGCTGTTTTCATAAACATCACTAGCTTGGCCAGACACTGGGAAATAAGTGAGATGACAAACATGGTTTTGATGAAAAGGAGACGCTAGATGAAGTGTTAGCCCTGACCCCAAGGGACAAGGAGATCCTGAGACTCCATTGCTTCGCTGACTTCACACCCACTCTGAGGAGGTGGATTACTTACAGCAGACTGCCTTTATATCCAGAGATGAAGGAAGGCTTGCCTAGCTCTGAGCCCACACTGTTCAGTGGCCAGCTGGGAAAAGAAGATAGTCTTGCGTAGGTATGACTGCCTAAAGAAATACTCAAACAGAACCAGGGTAGCCACTCTTCGGAGGTTACTCCAAAGTCAAGCCATAAATCTGGGCCACAGTTATGTATTAACCAGGCTTTGGTGGGTTCTTCCATGTGTAGTGATCAGAGAAGGTGGTGGTCCTTCCCCTTCAAGGAACAGCCCAAACACACCCTGCAGTCAATCAGCTCTCAGGGAACCCACTCTTCAAATGAAACAACAAAATAAAAGCTTGTGCCCAAGAGTCTGGGTGGCAATGCCATTTCCAGTTACTTTCCCAAAACCTTTATGCTGAGCAAAAGGTTAGTTCTTTGTAAGAAAAGTGTGGTAGTTATAATGTAATTGGCCCCCATAAGCTCATAGAGAGTAGCACTATTAGGCGATGTGGGCTTTGTTGCAATAGGTGTGGTCTTGTTAGAGGAAGTGTATCACTGTAGGGGTGGGCTTTGAGGTCTCATATATGCTCAAGTCATGCTCAGTGTCCCAGACCACTTCCTGTTGCCTGTGGGTCTAGATGTAGGACTCTCAGCTCCTTATCCAGTACCTTGTCTGCCTGCATGCTGCCATGCTTCCTGCCGTGATGAAAATGGACTAAATCTCTGAACTGTAAGTCAGCCCCAAATAAATGTTTTCCTTGATAAGAGCTATCATGGTCATGGTGTCTCTTCACAGCACTAGAAACCCTAACTAAGACAAAAAGACTTTGGATTGATCAGGAGAGATTAATAAATTCCTGGCTGCATGTTTCCCAGTGCTTTCTCTTCCCACCTTAGCCCCATCTGTTCTATTCCTAAAGGTTCAACAACTCTTAAGACAGGGTGACGTAAGAGATTTGGGCTCTGGTCCTAAACATCTGTGTCCCCACCTCTCATCACATACAGCAAATGCTAAAAGAAAGCCAGTCAGAGGAGCCATTGTCCCCAAGTCACTGTCTTCACACAAGGAGTCCAGCAAGGCATGGTGTTCCACGGTCTTCCAACAATCCTGGTAATAGGGCAATGGAACGGACAGGAAATTTAAAAAAAAAATATTTGTTTTATTTTTAATTACGTGTATGTCTGTGTGAGTATATGCACCCAGAGGCTAGAGCTAGGAGATGCCCTGAAAATGGAGTTACAACGAGTTGTAAGCTGCCCAACATGGGTACTTGGAACTGAACTCTCATGCATTAACCATTTAGCCATCTCCTACCACTCCCTGCCCTTTTTTGATGGCAAAGGTTTTTTTAAGACCGTAATTCATCCAATGTCATATAACCATTACAAGACCAAGTTAATATTTTAACTAAGTTCCTTTAACTCAGGGGGTTTTAATCCCAAATTCATGGGCTCTTAGTCACAGACTAGGATAGGAAAACAATTATGTTTTATCACTTTTCATTAACTTTAACTAAAATATAGCATTTTATTCAATTATTAATGTAAGCAACTGAGCACAGCATGAAATTTATGAATGCCTATGATTTTGTCACCAATAGACTAATTAATTATATTTTGTGTCACTTTATAGTTAGGGATAATTTTAAAATATTATTTATGCTCATTATTATTGAAAATAATAGTAGTCATAAGATTCCCCAATAGCCAATTTTAGGAATGTACACTAATACATGATGTTTGCCTCCTTAGTCTGAGGATTTTTTTCAACATCTTGGGCTCTCACTGTCATTTCATTGATCTTATTTACATATTTATTATTTCTTTTATTCTTTAAATCCAAGCTAAATTTTAACACTCAATCCTCCTACTTCAGACTCCTGAGTACAGGGATTACAGGCAGGCATCATCATACCTGCATTATTTTATATACCAAACAACAGTTTTTCAAAGGAGTTCCATAGACTTTTCTGCCTGCTGGCTACGCAGAAATGATACAAACTCCTATCCTACCTCCAAACCCCACATCCTTTTCCATCTCCTCACCAAGCCTGCTTTGTAATATGTTTTCCATCCTGTCTCTCAGCTTCAAACTACATTAAAATATTCCTGCACAGAAATTTTAAGTCCCTGAAGATTCAAGCAGTAAATTAACAAATGGCCTGTCTCCTATTAAACAGTGCTTATAAATCTACAGGTCTCCAGATTTTAAGCCCTGGGTCAGTTTTAAGTATGGGGGAAAGTTATTCAACTTATCATTTTGCTGACACAAATGATGGTGGGTACTCCATTTCTCAGAAACCCAAGAATCACTTAAGAAACTGCCAGCCAGCATGCAACAATTTCCATCAGCAAACAATGGCATGAACGAAAAAGCAAAGTGTCATAAAACCAACAGTAAATTAACCCAGAAAGGGCTATCAAACTTCAACCAAACTTCACTGAATATCAGGTAACCATCCCACTTCCTTTGGAAAATGCCAAGACACAGTCCCCACCCCAGGTCCCCCACAGATCCAGACATGCAACGGTGTTACACAGTCCTACGGGAGCACTTACACAAGACCCCAGCGCCAGATGCATAATGCATAGGCGTTGGTCACCCCCATGGAAAGAAGAGAGAGGAAGGGGATGCTTTCTCACTATGGGGACTGGCCCAAGGCATGCATCTGGGATAGGTTCTGGTGAAATCCCAGGGGGTACTGTCTTGATGTTACCATAAACACAGACAAGATTAGCAAAAATGAAAAACATATTTCACATTTGAAATAATGAGTGCTACATTATAAAACCATCCCTCAGTCTTTAATGAGGCTATTTATACTCACTTTCTTTGCAAATGAATCCCTCATTCAATCCACTCAAGAATGGAATGCCCTGGTTAGAAGGTTAAAGAATTTCTTTAACATAAGAATATTTCTTGGTTGATTCAAATAAACCATGATATCATTTGTTCCTTGGGCTTGTTCAACGCTGTGTTCTGATTTTTAACAAAGAAATTCTTTGTGGATTTATATTAAAAGTGAAGTGAGAAATCATGTACCCCATTATGCCCAAACATGTAGCTTGACCAATCAACACCACTTCTGATTATGTTTTCCCACAATCACAAATTTTAGTTTGTGCGTCATTTGGTTGGTATTAGCTGATTTTCCGAATACAGAGTGCCTTGGGAGAATTACAGCCACAGAGGCCTTCCCAAAGATCCTAGCTAGTTAAAACTTCCTTAGGGGGCTTTGAACCAAACTGCCCAACCACAGTCATCTCCGGATGGTCAAATGCAGCTAAGCAGGTCACAGTACAAAGGCCATCAGGCACAGATTAGAAGCCAGGCTGCTGGGTAAGGGACAACATTTAATCTAAGACCAAGGCTTTGAGCTTTTTTTTTTTTCCAGGAAAAATGAATTTGAAGGTGAAATGTCCTATGTTTTTCTTGGAGTGGGTGACTCCAAGAGATGTACACTCATCTGAAAGCACATTTCTATATTCACAGACTCCTATTAGATCCTGTAAGCATTCCTACCTGAGTTTAAGACTTACTGTTTTTTTGCAGGTAAAATGTCATAGGGCAAAGGGCACTTGGGACCTGTCTAATCCTATCTTTCTAAACAAACAAACCAACCCCAGGATGTCCTAAGTCTGGAAGATCCTGAAGCTTCCTCTCCCCACCATTGCTTTTTCCTAGTCAACTCAATTGAGCCCAATTCAAAGAAATATGACTAAGAGTCAGGGACTCTTCACTATTTATGGGTAGAATCTCTTCTCTTCAAAGTTCTTTAGAAGAGTGTGCTTCAGAATGGACCCTGGCAATTCCCCATCCAATTCAGGATGCATGATTGACATCTCTGCCCAGCTGATGGGCAGAAAGAGCTTAGAAACTTGCTGGGGATGGGTCTGGCTTCAAGACAAGTGGAACAAAGACCTCAACATAAATCCAGTTACACTGAATCTGATAGAAGAGAAAGTGGGAAGTAGCCTTGAATGCATTGGCACAGGAGACCACTTCGTAAATATAACACCAGTAGCACAGACACTGAGAGCAACAATCAATAAATGGAACCTCCTGAAACTGAAAAGCTTCTGTAAGGCAAAAGACACAGTCAATAAGATAAAACGGCAGCCTATAGAACAGGAAAAGATCGAACCCCATGTTCGATCTCCAAAATATATAAAGAACTCAAGAAACTAGACATCAAAATACCAAATAATCCAATTAAAAATGGGATACAGAGCTAAACAGAGACTTCTCAACTGAAGAATCTCAAATGGCCGAAAGACATTTAAGGAATTGCTCAATATCCTTAGTCATCAGGGAAATGCAAATCAAAATGACACTGAGATACCATCTTACAGCTGTCAGAATGGCTAAGATCAAAAACACTGATGACAGCACATGCTGGAGAGGATATAGAGTAAGGGGAACACTCCTCCACTGCTGGTGGGAGTGCAAACTTGTACAGCCACTTTGGAAATCAGTATGGCAGTTTCTCAGAAAATTGGGGAACACTCTACCTCAAGAGCCAGCATATGTTCACTCTTGGGCATATACACAAAGGATCCTCAATCATACCACAGGGACATGTGTTCAACTATGTTCATAACAGCATAATTCATAATAGCTAGAACCTGGAAACAACCTAGATACTTCTCAACTGAAGAATGGATAAGGAAAATGTGAGACATTTACACAATGGAGTACTACTAAGCTGCAGAAAACAATGACATCATGAAATTTTCAGGCAAATGAATGGAACTAGAAAAAGTCATCCTGACTGAGGTAACCCAGACCTAGGAAAACAAACACGGTGTGCACTCACTCATAAGTGGATACTAGATATAAAGCAAAGGATAGCCAGGCTACAATCCACAGTTTCAGAGAAGCTAGGGAACAAGGAGGATCCTAAGAGGGACACATGGGTCACCTTGGGAAGGAGAAATAGATGAGATCTCCTGGATAAACTGGGGGCAGGCAGGATGGTAGAGAGGAGGGGATGAGAACATGAGGAAATAGGATGGTCAAGTTGGGGGAGGGGGAGGGAGGGAGAGCAATGAAAGGGATATCTTGATAGAGGAGCCATTATGGGGTTAGGGAGAAACCTGGTGCTAGGGAAATTCCCAGGAATCCACAAGGATGACCCCAGCTAAGACTCCTAGCAATACTGGAGAGGGTACCTGAACTGGCCATCCCCTGTAATCAGATTGGGGACTACCCTAACTGTCATCATAGGACCTTCATCCAGTAACTAATGGAAGCAGATGCAGAGAGATCCACAGCCAAGCACCAGACTTAGCTCTGGGAGTCCAGTAGAAGAGAGGAAGAAGGGATTATATGAGCAAGGGGTGGGAGGTCAAGATCATGACGGGGAAACCCACGGAGACAGCTGACCCAAGCTCGTGAGAGTTCATGGACTCCAGACCAACAGCTGGGAAGTCTGCATGGGACAGAACTAGGCCCTCTGTATGTGGGTGGCAGTTGTGTAACTTGGTCTGTTTGTGGACCCCTGGCAGTGGGACTAAGGACCCATCCCTGGTGCATGAGCTGGTTTGTTGGAGACCATTCCCTATGGTGAATGCTTTGCTTAGCCTTGATGCAGGGAGAAGGGGGTTTGGTCCTTCCTCAATGCGCCAGGCTTTGTTGACTCCCCATGAGAGGCCCTTCTGAGGAGTGGATATGGGAGATGGGTTGGGGGAGGGAAGTGAGAGAAGGGGAGGAGGGGAGACAGGAAGAACTGTGGTTGGTATGCAAAATGAGTAAAAAATTTAAAATAGAAAATAATCAATCAAAAAAAAAAAAGAAAAAGAAAAAAAGAAACTCGCCCCACTGACTACACTTGCGACATGCTTCATCCCCAGCTCCTATGCTGCCATCCTAGGCCATCTGACATTTGTGGAGAAAAGTGAGGCGGCGTATACTGCAGGCATACACAATCCCTGTTTCAGCCTGGGCAGCAAGAACGCCAAGGAACTGAGCACAGAACTTGAACCACAGATATACTGTTGTGAAATTGAGATAGAAAAGAAAGAGAGCCAGGTGGTGGTGCTACACACCTTTAATCCCAGCACTCGGGAGGCAGAGACAGGAGGATCTCTGTGAGTTCCAGGCCAACCTGGTCTACAGAGTGAGTTCAGGATAGCCAGAGTGGTTACACAGAGAAAGCCTGCCAAAAAAAAAAAAAAGAGAGAGAGAGAGAAGGAAGGCCATGCTAATTGTTTCCTCCACTTTTGCCCTAAGGACAAATGGTAGACAAGGAGACATCATTCATGTGGTGGACAACAGAGAGACACACAGACATAGACAATTTAAAATGATCATGTGTTCCCAAAGTACTCTGCTGCAGGGTAAGCAAATTTACCAATAACCTAACTGAATCTTCTGAACCTGCTACTGAGAGTCCACAGCACACAGAACGCAGATTTACTTGACTAAAAATAGACCTTGCCACTCAACCCTACTATTTCTGATCCTTCAAGACATATAGGAATAAATCTGTCAGTCAGTGGTAAGATTTTTATCTTGTTACATTTTAAAAATTGATTTATTAAAGGCTAGAGAGATGGTTTAGCAGTTAAGAACACTTGCTGTTCTTCTAGAAAACCCGAGTTTGGTTCCCAGCACCCATTTCAGGCAGTTCACAGCTGCCTGTATCTCTAGCTACAGGGATTCAGACACCCTATTCTGACCTCCATGGACACCTACAAACACACACACACACACATCTCCCCTCACATGTGCCATGGAACGCAGGTAGAGGTCAGAGGAAAACTTGAAGAAGTCACTTCTCTCTTTTGACCTTGTGGGTTACTAAGATCAAACTTGGGCTAGCAGGTTAATCAGGAGGCACCTTTACCTACTTGGCCATACTCAGTCAGAGGTAAGCATTTTAGAAGGAGTCATACACAGTTCTATTGCAGATCTCTTTCGAGTGCTCAGTTCTTCCTGCATACAGGCTGAGTTTGCTTTCATGCTATAAAATTCAGCACATACACAGCAAAGAAACTCAAGCATCTTGGGCCTTCTTGAGTGAAAAAAAAGAGACTCGGTTTTCTATGAATAATAAGCAGTTGAATTTCCAAGGACCCGTTCCATCCCAGTTATATGAGAGAAGGCTGCAGAAGGCAGCGTGCCCCAACTTTCCTTTTTCCCCCTCTGCTTGGATGATGGGTGGGGCTCCCTGGAGGTCCTGCTTCCACGTGGGAACCTGAAAACAGATCCACCCCATCTTCTTACCTGCAAGGATGGCTTTACTGACATGTCTTTAAGATTACTGATTCTTACTTGTGACATAAACAGACAAACTACAAGAAGGGGTCTTCAAGAAGTCTCCATCTAGCAGCCCCTTTGAACTGCTGGAAACACAGCTTCAGACCACCCCGGATCTGAGGGGCCAGAAGTTCTGGGAACAGCCCATGGCAGGTCATGTTTCATTAGCTCTCCAGGTGATTTTTGAGGCAGCTAACATTTGAGAACAACCGACTAGAACATTCCAAAACGCTCCACGTGATGTGTGCCAATGGACTGATAAGCCTGGCACACACACGAGCTGACGGCTGCCAGCTCAGAATGCCTTCTCTACAGGGGCTGCGAAACTTCTACAAACCGTCAACCTTATCCTAGTTAGATCACTTCCTGGCAAGCAGCAACAGCAGACGCTGCCTAAAAATGAGTCATTTTCCAAAGTATGGAGGAGTTTTATGAAGACAGAATTTGTGACTCAGTTTTCTATTGTTTAAGCGGACAACTAGTTCTTAGCCGTTACAAATTAGATTTTGCCTGCCTTTCACCAAACAGAGTCCGCAGCTGGAAATGAGGAGGAGGGAAATAGGAAAAGTGGAGCGAGTTTTGTCTTATGGGGAGCTGCCCTGATCAATGGAAGTGGCACACAAGGCCACCAGGGTCCTGGGCAAGAAATGTTTGGCTTCCTTAGTAACCCTGCCACAGTAAAAACTGAGAAGGAAGAAAGAAGCCCTCATATCAATCAGCTCTTTACAAGCATCTTTGTTAGGAAATAAAAAATGCTCACTGACAGACCCATCATGTTCACGGACTGCAGGACTTACCACAATTAAGGCACCAGGTCCCCTCAAACTGACCTGTGGATTTCACATGATAGCAGTTAAAATCCCAGAGGAATTCTTTTGAAGGTACAGGTAAGCCAGTAAGATGTCATAGAAAGACAAAACAATTGAAAAAAATGTATTATTATTATTGTTGTTGTTGTTGTTATTCTATTTAAAGGACACATGACCTAATTTTAAGACTTAGTGTAGCATTGGTGAGAGGGTAGAGACCTAGATCAATGGGTAAGGACAGAGTCCAGAAACATTCAACTGAGTACTGACAGAGGTATTAAGGCAACTTCAGGAAGAAAGGCCAACCTTTTCCACAATGGTTCTAGTGTAGTTAGAAGTCCACACGCAAAACTCAACTGGTATCTTAAATCATATCCCAAAATTAGCTTGCCAGCTGTGACAGTAGACACCAGCAATCCTAGTGCCTGGGAGGCTGAGGCAGGAGAACTGGGGGTTCAAGACCAGCTAGGGCTATATGGCAAAACTCCGTTTCCAAAATAAAATAACTCAAACTGATATAAATGCAAAACATAAAACTACACAAGCTTTCGGAGGAAAATGATGATGGAAAGTTCATGACCTTGGACCAGGTAGAGGTTTTAGATACGACACCAAAAACCAAACCATAACGGGGAAAAACTTGTAAAACTGGACTTCATCAAAAATTCAAGACATCAATTCCAACAATGGACCCATATCTAAAGATTTTGGAGAACCACAAAACTCAATGACATTGAAGCTAGGCTTTTTTAAAAATGAGCAAAATTTTTCAGTAGATCCCCTACTCAAGGTGTACGTGGAAAGGTCTGCCATAAAGAAAATACACTAACAAGTTCTCACAGCTGTGTCCACCCATCTACCAGAACCATTCAAAACACACGCAGAACACCTGCAGACATCTAGAGCTGAGAGGCACAAAATAGCCACGAGGCACCATCACAGAAAAGGGGTTGATGGCTTCCTACCGACATTAACCAGACACTTTTCCCATGACCCAGCAGGCATGCCTACATAGTTATTCTGTAGAAATAAAAAGCACTATCTATTTTAAAAAATGTACACGAGTGCATGGAATATCTCAATTTCTGACCATCAACAACTAAAAATACCCCATGGCTTTCCCAATGCACTACATTAGCTTCCTCCTGTGGAATATTATGCAGCAGTATAAAAGGAAGTAAATTATCACCACACACAATATGAATATGTTTCCAGTGCAGTGTGAAGAGTAAAGAAGCCAGTCTTTATAATTTATGTGATTGATAATCCCATTCATCTGAAATCCCAAGAAAGTAAACAAAACTATAGCTCAGTAGCTGCCAGGGACAGAGTTGTGTTTGACACACAGGGAGATTTGAGGAATGACGTAACAGCTCTGAGAACTAATAAATGCAAATGTTAAAGCTTGTAGGATTTGATACTAAAAAGTGAGTTAATGAATATAAACCTAACAGTAATAAAAAGATATCTGAAATTTATGCCTGTGCTGGGTTCCCTTGGGACAGCAGACTCAAGTCTTGCTTTCTCT
Organism: Ondatra zibethicus; assembly: GCA_004026605.1. NCBI lineage: Eukaryota > Metazoa > Chordata > Mammalia > Rodentia > Cricetidae > Ondatra > Ondatra zibethicus. The sequence goes on along the minus strand of PVIU01000933.1, from coordinate 71,644 downwards.
GCTGTAGAAATGGATCTTGCTTTTTAAATGATACATTTCCAATTGGAATTTTCTGGCTCATCCAGATTTAAATATGCATAAAATACAAAATTAAAACAACCCAGTAACTCTGAACTACAAAGTCAGTTTTTACTAAAGTAATAAAGTGTCTTTAATGAATTTTTAATATCTCCCAAAATATTTGGAAGTGAAAACTTGCAAAGACTCTCCTCTGTGGGTCCACCTGCAGTTTCTGAGCAGGAGCTGCTAATGCTACCGGGACCTGTGCAAATAACCCCTGTCCTGTGGCCAGCAAAAATCAGAAGCAGAGTCACCGCACAGCGAAGTATGTCAAGGATGATGTCTAAGCTTGCCCTGCTTACATGCTTCTTCTACTTCATTGTCTTCTGAGAATAGTTACATTAGGATTTTAGTGAGTCCTACTATGAAATTGGGGCATTTGATAAGGTTTTAAAATTTGCAAACTTATATTGTAATTAACAAATGATAATTGTGTGTGTGTGAGAGAGAGAGAGAGAAAAGAGAAAGAAAGAGAGAGTAGAAACAAAGAAATCTTTGAAGTATACATTCTAGAAAGACTCAAGAAATAGAGTAAGATTCCTTACTCAGCAACTTCTTTCTCCTTTCTGTATGATGAGATCAGTTTTTATAACATCTTTTTAATTATTTTTTTAAAAAACAAGTTATCATTTTTTATTTTACATACCAATCCCAGTTCCTACTCCCTCCCCTCCTCCCATCCCCTCCACCTACCTCCCATCTCACCCCCCTATCTGCTCCTCAGAGAGGGTAAGGTACATTGCTTTGGGGAAGGTCCAAGGCCCTCCCTACTCTATCTAGGCTGAGCAAGGTATCCACCCAAAGAGAATAGGTTAGAAAAAGCCAGTACAAGCAGTAGGGTAAATCCTGGTGTCACTGCCAGCGGCCCCACAGTCTGCCCCAGCCGTACAACTGTCACCACATTCAGAGGGACTAGTTTGGACCTATGCTGTTTCCTTCCCTGTCTGGCTGGAGTGGGTGAGCTCCCATTAGCTCAGGTAAGCTGTTTTAGTGGGTGTCCCCATCATGGTCTTGACCTCTTCACTCATATTCTCACTCCTCCCACTCTTCAACTGGACATTGGGAGCTCAGCCCAGTGCTCCAATGCAGGTCTCTGCCTCTGTTTCCATCAGTTGCTGGATGAAGGTTCTATGGTGATATTTAAGATATTCATCAGTCTGGACTACAGGGAAAGGCCAGTTCAGGAAAGCAGGATCCATCCTTCTGCTTTATACAAGAAACACACCTCAACCTCAAAGACAGACATCACCTCAGAGTAAAGGGCTGGGAAAAGATTTTCCAATCAAATGGACCTAAGAAGCAAGCAGGTATAGCTATCCTAATATCTAACAAAATAGACTTCAAACTAAAATCAATCAAAAGAGATGGAGGAGGACACTTTAACTCATAACAGGAACAATCCATCAAGATGCAGTCTCAATTCTGAACATCTATGCCCCTAATACAAGAGCACCCACATATGTAAAAGAAACATTACTATAGCTTAAATTGCACATCAAACCCCACACACTAATAGTAGGAGACTTCAACACCCTATTCTCACCAATGGACAGATCTGCGGACGGAAACCTAACAGAGAAATGAGAGAACTAACAGATATGACTCTATTGGAATTATAACATCTTTCTCACTAGTGCACTAGCTGGGTATCTTACGTTTTGTCATGTCACCCTCCTTCCTTCTCCTGCTGGCCCCCTCTCTCAAACAGTGCCTGGAAGACACTATTTTCACTTGACCTCTAATGCGCCTTAGTTTCTGGCTGAGGAAACTGCAATCCCACAATTCATTTGTGTGCACCCAACTTCTAGTTCCTCTTACCCAAGGATTCTTTCTTCAGATGCCAAAATCTCCAGTAAACAGAGAGAATAAGAAACCTCTGCTTCCCCTTGTCTACCAGATTCAGTAATTCCCGAAACAGAACACAGTAGAATGTGAAACCAAGCCAACAGTTACTCACAGCAACACACATATTACTTACTTATATGTTATGTCTTCTGTCTAGTCATGAACAGAACAGAGGAATACAGGTACGGAGGACCAGAGTTCACAGTAACTGAGAGCCAGTTCATTAGGAGTCTGAGCTTATGCCCACTTATACCACTGAAGACACATCACATGGAGGTATGTGCATATAGTGGCATACATACAAAGTCAGAAATACCCCTGAAGCAGCAACCTGCCTCAGAGGAAACGTCTTCCATCTTCCTTGGTGGATTACACAAGTTGCCAGAGTCATTATTGACCACCATTGCTAGACTCTCGATTTCAAATTCTCTCTGCCTTTCTTAATCAGCTATTTCCGTATGGCTGCCTTGGCGCTCACGCTGACAGAGGAGGGTCTGCAGAATCTCTCCTCTCCCCTCTCACTACTCTCCTTCCTTCTCAACACTTTCCAAACAGGAATGTCTTCCTCAGTCATTAAAATATAATGTTTTCCAACACTGCGAACAGCGTTTTAAGATGGCAGCACTCCTTCAGAGAGCAACAGGATCCCAAGCATCACCACACAGTATGTTTTTTTCTGTAAAGCACTAGTACTTTTGGTGTGCATGGGGGATCTATTTGCACACATTCAAAGAGTTCACTGTATGCCCACCCCAGCCTAACTTCATGCACTAGGAATGTGTGTTTAACCCTTCCATCTTCTCAATTCCCCGACATACACTAGTCCCTTTTCTAGGGAGCTCATCATAAACCCTCGTAGAATATGTTTCTATTCGCTTGGAAAATTAATAACTTTTTATTGAGATATAACCCAACAAGAAACTGAAGTAATTCTATCTGCTACATTGTTAGAAGACAAATGCCACAGGGTTACAGCGCCACAGATTTGGCGTTTTCCTTGGCTTGAAAATCTGTAGCACCAGATACCCTCAGAAGATGTTTCATTTCCCCTCCAAACAATGGAACATATTAAGTGACTGGATTTCAACCACAATGCCTTCTGGATTCAGTCATTTGCAGTTGATTAAAATCCCAAGCCTATTTTCTGCATATCACCATGAGAGGCCAGCACCTTTTCCAAAGATTAGCCCTGTTTCTCCGTGAAGACTTTGAGGGCTCCAAATCGACTTCTGTTCAGATTTTCCTGCTGGTATCTACTCTGGCCTTTTACTGTTAAAGAAATAAAACAAAACAAAAACCATTTGCTTCTTTCCAAAGAGCAACACATTTAGCATTTGGAACCTTGCCATTAACATCTGGACATCTCTCAAGTTGAAATCCAGCTTGGTGAAATGTGCTTTGCTCAGGCAATTTTTGAAGCATCCAAGGAACAAATCTGTTCCTATGGAAGCATGTTTCATGGAGACAGGGGTGAGAAGGAGATGAAGCCGTATTCCTCAAAGTTGACTGGTTTTCCTTAAGTGAAACTGTTCCATCAAAGGGGAGATCTGTGATACCAAGCATTTCTAGCTCACTGACACGTTTTCTTGGTTGAAAGCCTTCAGCGGAATTTAGTCACAAGTGGCTTAACAACAAAACATGGACAATAAACCTCAGAAGGAAAACTGTTAACAAATTTGTCACGAGATTCCTCAACTGTCTAAGAACATATGGTCTGCAACCACAGCAACACCATCATCTAAATGTCACCCCGAATCTAAAAGGACAGACAGGAATGGCACCAGGTCATCATGGACTAAGAATTTCTTTTGGCCAGACATTTGAGCGGCTCAAGATGTACTGGTTACAGATGAATGCCAACGGAAACTGTGAACTCAAGGCACGGCACAGCCAAAGGAGGGGTAAAAACCTCAGGAAACGTGCCAGTGATCAAACAGCAATCTCCCAGTAGCCCCAGATCAGAAGCAACTCAGTTATGGAACTGTAGCTCACAGTAACCACCACATAGTAGGTTCCTCCTCCATTTCGCCAATGGCTAAAGAGACGGAAATGGATACACATGTCCTCGAGGGCATTCCTTAAGGGCCTGCCGTGTTCTGAGCACTAGAATGACTCAGAAACAAAGGTGGAGGGAAAGCTTGGTCTTAGTCCAGTTGGTGGGAGGAGGAGGCAAGCACAACTCAAAAAAAAAAAAAAAGATAGAAAAAAAATCAATGAACGATTGTAAGAACCAGTGTCAACAAATTTACTGTAATATGCTATGGATAGAACAATTCTGATGTCAGCAAACAACTGCTTTTCTTCATGGTGTCTAAGCTGGTGGGTAAAATGAGATGTGAGAAGGGCACACACAATGTATTTGGACTGGAGATTGATCCAGTGGGTGCTAAGCTGTAGAGGACTCATCCCATGGCAGCCTGTAAGGACAGGCTGGGAGTGGGCGGACCACATGCCAGCATCCTGTGCCCTGACTGCTGGAAAGAGAGAATAGATAAGGACAGGTTCACCCACAGAGCAAAAGGAAAGACAGGGCTGAGGAGAAAGCTGGAAGATTTTTTTTCTTTTGGTTTTTCGAAGCAGGGTTTCTCTGTGTAGCCCTGGAACTCACTCTGTAGACCAGGCTGGCCTCAGACTCATTGAGATCCACCTGCCTCTGCCTCCTAAATGTTGGGATTAAATGCGTGTGCCACCATTGCCCGGCTTCTAGGAAGAATTTTAAACTAGTATTTTAGAGTCTGGAATTAGAAACTTCAAAACTGAAGGATACTCTAATATTGGAAGGAAAAGCTTAGGGGGTTTTGTTTGTTTTGTTTTTCAATTTTGGATTTATAGAAAGATTTTGGGAGAAGCACGGAGTTCCTTTATCTCTTCCAACTCTGCTCTCAGTTTCCCCCATCATTTACACCTTGCATTAGTGGCATCCATTTGTTACAAGGGTGAGCCAGTAGCAACACATCATTAGTAACTAAAGTCCCTAATTTCCATGAAGGTCCCATTCTGTGTTTTGGTGAATGTTTTATGTCATGAATGTGGCACTATATCGAACAGGATCCTGACAATCCTGGTGTCCCACTATTCATCCCTCCTCCCCTGTGATCAAGGCAATCACCTGTCTGTCTATTTTGTACCCAGTTTTATCTGTCCCTAAGGTATTTGGAATGTTACTACAGGGAGCAGTTGGAGGCTTAGCTTTTTCAGATGGCCAGCTGGCCCAACAGCTGCCACTAGCTCTGTCACTGTATCAGATGGGAGCATTTGGGACTCACCTGAAAGATAAGAAGTTAGGGATTCGGAGTCTTCTGGGAAATTAAGGTCTACACACAAACCAATAGAAGTGTCTGATGGTGCTGGCTCTTTGCACTTCCCAAGGGCATCGTCCTTGTTCTGTGTGATGTTATGATGGCAGGCAGGCCTGGCTCAAGCCCAGAGATTTCTCTTCTAGCTCTGACCCTAAGCAAGCTGGTCTTGGCATCTCATGGTTCCTCATGTATTTTGGGAACAGGATCCTAATCCTCGAAGGAGTGCTGCTGGGACTGAGACAAGATGCGTGAAATGTTTTCCATGATGCCTGGCATGGCGCAGCACCCCAAAGATGGTAGCTATTAATGGTCCACGATCCCAGTAAATTTCTTTTCAATGGAGAAGCACTGAATCTAGCCAAATCAAGTATAATATTTAATCATTGTTTGAAGGCAAAACACTACCACTGCTAGGATATATTTCCTGATAGTAGTAACTTATGAAATCTATGAGTCCAAAATTCAGGGTCCATGCATGTCCATGCCTGGATATATTTAGGAAATATCTAAAAGCACTCCAGTATCACTGTAGCTCTAATCAGCCCTCCCTGCCTAATTCAGTGGATTATATCACACCTCAGAGCTGGGTTTTCACAGAGATGGACACTAATAGGAACAAATTATCTCCTAATGGTCGCCAGTGAAGAGCACAATGAAAAGGCTTCAATTTCATGGAACTGAAAGTTTAGCAGTGGATGAACTTAGCACAGAGAAAGATCCGAAGAGCACAAGGAATAAAGGTTTCTAGGAGTTTCTAAGTTCTTCCAATGAGATGAAAGCCTTTCTCAGCATGTAAGCTCCACAGTTTACTTGTCTTACAACTTTGTGTGTGCATGGCCCAGAGGCGGTCTTGGCACAGGATCCTCTCCTTTAGTAGGTAATTCTACCTTCAGCAGAACCAAAAGTTCTGTCTTCAAATAGGTTCTAACTCAAACAGACAACAGAAAGAAGAATGAAAAAGAATACACTCTCTCTGGAACCTGCTAGAGATCTTCAAAACACATCCTATGCCAGCACATTAGGAAGATTTCCCCTTCTCCGATGTCTGTTTCCATTCTCCTATTAGTCTGTGGTAAGGGTGCCCTACCCTTGTGCAACGTGTCCTCCTTCTTTTACTCCCTGTCCAGACAGTTTGCATCTCTGGATGTATTTTGATGCTCTTTTACACGTATAATCTGAACCCTTTCATTTTACTCCCTATCTCTTCTTTGTTTCCTGATGGTAATATTGCCCAACTGTAGCTAAAACCTTTCTCTTAAAAAGAAAAGTGTTCACATTCTCCCCAAGCCTTCCACAGCAGACCCCACTTCACTGTGTGAAGAAGCAGACACCAACAAGGGATAAGTGCCAGGACAGAGTCCACATCTGGCCTTCCTCAACAACAGTCTCTAAGCTTTCTTGATCACATACCCCCAACTAGCAAAAATATTCTAAACATGTGTGGGTTTATTTACAAATCTTAGAAGAGAGGCTGGAACAAAGCTCTGGACCTGGTTTCCTGGAGTGTGGAAGCCTACTGCTATCAGCTGCATCAGCAAGCTGTTACACACGTGACTGCACACACATGCGTGCATATGTGTGTGCACACACATGCACATACAACACACACACACACACACACACACACACACACACGGCCATTTCCACATCTGCAAATGAGAACAATATCAGTATTTACTTTATAATTTTCTCATGATAGTTGATATCTGTAATACACTTAAAGCAGGGCTGACACACAGAACTGCATTAGAACTGCTTCTGCTACTGTATACTAAGGCTGGCTACATTTTTACAAACTGCCTTCTTTCTGGCACAGTTTAGTATCAAAGTTGAGTAGAAGGGTGCAGACTTCCCTTCCCGACAATGTGTAACTCCCTCCACCCTCAGGAACCCTATCTTTCTATAGCTGGTAAAGCTGCAGTGATCATTACAGCCCACAGCCCCTACTTGACATCAGGAACTCACCATAGTAGTTTGGAATTCTGTGTGTTTGTACAACTTTACATTGTCAAGTTTCTATTGTTAGGTTCCACAAAGAGGTATTTTCAAATCTTGTAAATCTTCCCATTCCTCTTATTCATGCCTCACACCCCAGCCCCGGGCAAGCCACTGTTGCTATAGTTTATCTTTTCTGTAACACTATGTAGTTAGAATAATATGTTGTCTTTTCAAGATTCTTTCTTTCACTAGGCAGAGTATATTTGTTTTGTTTGCCACCTCTTTGCAAAGAGTACATTTCTTTTTAGTGCTGGGTAATATTCCTTCACTTGGATGTACCACATTGTATTTGTTCATTCATTTAAAGATGTTTTGGATGCCTTTAGGTTTTGACAACAATGAACAAAGTCGCTTTAAACATCTGGTGCAGGTTTTTAAGTGGATGTAAACACCAAGGAGCATGATTGCTGGAGTATACATCACAACCACATCAAACTTTGTAAGCAATTGTCCAGCTGTCTTCCTACATGGTCATACTATCTGATACTCAACATCTGGGACTGAGATCCTATTGCTCCACACCTTTCCCAGCATTGGGTGGCATCCAGGTCACAGACTTTGACTTTCTAATAGATGCTTAAGTGATGCCTTGCTGTGGTTTAACTTTACATTTCCCTGGGGCTAAAGATGCAGAAAACTTTTTCACATATGTATTTGTCTTTTGCCATTTCTTTCCCTTACTGTCTATTTCCTTGAATCTTTAGCCAATTTTATTAAAGTTGGCTGTTTCATGGTCAGTTTTAAAGAGTTTTTGTACATTTTGCAGAACTGTCCTCTACCAAATACTTTCACAAATGTTTCTCCCAGTATGTAACTTGACTTCTCATTGTGTTGTACCCAGAAAGGAAGGTGTTGTGTGGAAGGTCATGACCAGACTACATTTTCTTCTATGTTACCTTCTAGGGGTTTCTGGTTTTGCATTTTATAATTAGGTTTCATCTGTTTTGTGTTAACTTTTGCGAAGGGCATAATCTCTGTCTTGGGTTCATTTTCTGCAATGCGGATGTCCCGTTGTTCCAGAACTACCATTGAAAACAACATTCTTTTCCTCGACTGGATTCTTCACTCCTTCATCAAAGATGAGCTCACTGTCTCTGGGTGGCTCTATCTGGGCTATATTCTGCCACACTGATATACTTGTCTCTTTCCCCCTACTGTAGTGTCATAAGCATTGCAATTTCACAGAAGTCTTAAAAATCAAGTTGCCAGCCCTTAAATTCTGTTTGTTTTCTTAATTTAGAGATCTTTGCCTCTGTATTTAAACTTTCAGGCAGTTTGTCAATGTCTACAAAGCATCTAATCCGTGTCACATGTGAGCTATATAGTTCAGGTTTGGGAGAACTCACATCTTTATAAAAATATTTTTATTTATTTGCATGAGTGTTTGCCTGCATGTGTATATGTACATCATGCAGGTATCTGCAGAGGTTAGAAGTTACAGATGGTTGTAAACCACCATGTGGGTACTGAGAACTAAACCCAAATCCTTTGCAAGAGCAACACAAATGTTCTTAGTTGCTGGACCATCTCACCAGCCCCCAAGAGCTGGCATCTTAACAACACTGAATAATTTATTTATGAACATGTGATCCTGGTTATTGATTTAGTGCCTCTTTGATTTCTTTTGTCAAAGTCTTATATATGTATTTTGTCAGATTTATACATAAGCACTTCATTTTGGAAGTGCTAATATAAATGGTATTGTGTTCATAATTTCAAATTCTATTTGTTCTTTTCTGGCATGCAAGAAAGCAATTGACTTGAATATTAATATTATGCTACAATTTTGCTATAATTGCTTCTCAGTTATAAAATATTTTCATACCTCTAGATAAAAGAAAAAAAGGAGAAACAGGAAATCATGAACAAAAGAATAAATGTCCTAACATTTTCTTTCTTCTTTCTGCTCTGGAGAACACTGCTTCTGTCTATTTTAGAGTTCTGTGGTCTTAACTACTGTCTTAACAAATTCAAACTGGATGGATTGATTTATGCTGAATGGCCATATTTTCCTTTAAGTTCAACTATAAGATAAAGCCACTGCTCTGTGAAGATAGACAGTGATACAGATTGCCTCCTAAGTGCATATTTTTACTGGTAGTGAACTGGATATGCTTGGAATAGGTTGGGGATGGGGTGAGAAGGTCAGAGAGGAAAACAAACCAGGTCATCCGCCTTCACATTAGGTTCCTTGAGTCACTTTTGTAGAGTCTTTCCCTAAGAATGGACCAGGCATCAGATATGTATAGAAGCTTGAAAACCTGCAGCACTTTGGTGTCTCCCCAAACACTGTAGATGCTTCCTAACTTCAAGAGAGTTCACCTGCCCATTCCTGCCTGGTTGATGGTGATGTATACAGGTCATGAGGGCCTGAATGAGTGTGTCTCTTCTTCAATGCCAGCTCTCACACAGTACCTGGTACACAACAAGTGTTCAATACATGTTTAAATGCTAAGATCTATAACTAACAATAGTCCTTTTGAAACCTGGGAGTTGATGAACAGAGCCCCAATGGTGGGAGCTAGTGACCAGGCTACCTCAAGGATTAGGACTGTGAATGTCACTTTGGCATCTGGTGACAAAGCTGTTGATCTAGCTTTATAGCTCATGCTCTCTATCTACATTTTTTTAATAAAGAGACTAACCAAGAAAATTGGCATTTATAAAATACAAGTTTCTTGCTTTGTGGAGCTAAGGATTAAAATCAAGGCCCTGTAGGCACTGGGCAGATACTCATAATCCACAGGCTTATCATCTCCTTAATTTCAGAGACACCTTGCCCCTTTCTCCCTTTGACACCACAGCTTTGTATCAAGTAACTCAAACAGCAGCATCTATTTCTGCCTCAGGGAAGCCAGACAGCAGAAATAGCCTGGCCACAGGCAAGAGCCCCACCATTGATGGACTGTCACTGTGCTTTCCTCCTGAGGGACCTTAGAAAGCTCCTTCATCTGAGCAATGCTTCAAGACGAAATCAGATGGTGTGTGTAAATTCCTTGGCACGGCGCCACACATTTATTCTCTCACCTGTATAATTCTTTACCCACCAAAGTCCTTGCATGTCAGGATATCAGGACACGACTGTTGTTCTACAGGCTGTAGTCTACTGAGGGCTCCACACAGACCCTATGCCCCAGAGAGTGGCCTCATCTGAGCACCAAGGGAAGGCTTCCCTAACAGCAGAAGAGTGCTGGGCAGTGGCCTGGGAGAAGGCACTTGCATGGAGGACTTGTACCAAGTCTCAGGATGAGAAGGTTCTCCCTAGGAGGTTGGAGACAGCTGAAATGAAGCAGGTGAGTGAGATTGTGCGAACCTTTAGAGTCACGCAAAAGGTAGGGACCATAGTTGGTCACATGTAGAGACTGCTGCCTTCTTAGAGGGGGGTGAAGGACAAACTACAGTGCTGACTCCCAGGTGGCAAGGCTCAGTGGATGATGGATAAAGGCTACATAGGAAAGAGGAGGGGAGATGCCTCAATCGGTAAACTGCTTGCTTTCCGGGCATTTGAACCTGAGTTTGGCCCTAGAACCCATGTTAAGAAGCCACGCATTTTGGTATGCACTTGTAATCCCAGGCCCAGGAAGGTTGAGACAGGAAAATCCCTGGGGCTCACCAGTCAGAAGTCTAGCCTATTTGGCAAGTTCCAGGCCATATGTCCTGTGTTTTTAAAATAATGATAATGATAATAATAATAATGAGGAGGAAGAGGAGGAGGAAGAAAAGCTGGGTAGCACCTGAGGCTTTCCTTGGACAGCAGATGCAAGCACACACACATGCAAACACAGCAAGCACACACACACACAAACACAGCAAGCACACACACACACGCAAACACAACAACCGTCTCCCCACAATAAAAGGGTACACAGAAGAGACCAACTTTGCTACTCTGTGACAAAGGCGAAGGTTAGAGGGAGCTACAAAGGCCTAAAGTATGTCATGCATGACAAGGAGGGTAAGTTCACAACTACACAAATCTGAACTCAGTGGCCACTGGGAGAGACATATGAAAGTTTCACCCACATCCACTTATCCCATGAGAAGAAAGCACAGACTGGGGAGACACAGACCTAGATCTGTGTCTTAACGAACTGCACTCCACTGAGACTTACACACCAAGGAGGGCAGAGTGGCAGGAAAAGTCGTAAGAAAGATTAGAAAGGCCGGGGCTGTATGAAGCAAGGACTCCAGCAATGAGGGCTGGGGTGCTGGTTTCCTGCCTTACTTTGAAGGCATTTGGTCATACTGTAGCTGGAAGCTGCTGCCCACTCCACAGCAGGCACTGTGAAGGTTACGGGTATTGGGCAAGAGGCAGGAATGCGCTCCACTGGCATGCCTGACGCCTGGAGAGCCGGCACTGTGAAGGTTACGGGTGTTGGGCAGGAGGTGGGAACGCGCTCTACTGGCATGCCTGGCGACTAGGCTTCATTTTGTCTCAGCTGGTGAGGTAAGCAGTTCTGTCAGACCCAGCTCTAAAAGTCAAGGCCACTGAGGAAGTCAGTTAGAGCTTTGATCATTTGGAAACTCAGCGGCTTTGGTAGGGCACCTGACAAAAACCAAACGGCCCAGCCAAGTCTGGAAGGACAACAGATTCCAGGAAGCTATCTCCCAAGAACACCCCAGTACTGGAGAACTACACCCCAAAAGACCATCAGTTCAGCCCAAGACAAAAAACAACCCATGAATCTTCCTTTCCTACTAAAATTCCACACTAACAAGGTACAACAGCCAACCATACTACCATAAAAATAGCTTAAAAATGAAAAGTAAATATTATAAAAAGCCCATCTGAAGTCTCTTTGGGTTTATCAAAGAGTAGCCTTCCATATGAAAAATATCCTGAGAATTACTAACTTAAAAAGAGATTAATTTAATTTTATGTGTATGAGTATTTTGCCTATTTGTATATATACACACCAGGTACATCCCTGCTGCTGGAGGAGGTCAGAAGAGGGCATGGGATTCCCTGGAACTGGAGTTGTAGAGAGTTGTGAGCTGCCATGTGGGTGTTGGGAACTGAACTCTGGTCTTCTATAAGAACAGCAAATGCTCTTAATGGCTGAGTCATCTCTCCAGTTTCAAGAATTACTTCCTTATTTTAAAGAGAATTTTTTATATACTTTATGAGTTCACACTATATAAATCCATGTCTCCTGTCCTATTATTCCCACAGTTAAACTTTAGGAAATTCATTTTGATCCAGGTATGATTGTGCTAAGCATTATTTAAAGTTAGATGCCGGTGTCAAACACCCACACAAATGATGGCTGACCGTCTTCCTCGGCCCCCTCTTCATCCTCAGCAAACGGCAGTGGCTGTTGGGACATTTAGCAGCCATTTGAAAAGAACAGTTCAACAGTGTTTTGCTCTGTCATTGGCAGTGAGTTTTCATACCCTGCAAAGACATGTGGCAGAGCGAACGGTGAAGCCTTAATTAGGAAACACATGGGTGAATCCAGCACTGTCACCTCAATACATTTAATGACACTATGTGAGAACCAACAATTGTACACAGAACCAATGCTTTTCTGTCTGAACAGCCCTAGCCTTATTCAGCTTGTCTTTTAATACACCTGTGCCACCCAGCATGGCCCCGTGACTACACCTGTGAAATATAATGAACAGGCCATGTCTGGCTGAGTCTCTCGCGTTCCACACAGAAGCAGCACAACTTTCTAGTCGATTTTGAGCCTGACAACATAGTTGCCACAGCAACCAGAACAAGCGTTTTATTCTCCTTGACCTAGCAAGGCAAATGTTTCCATGGGTAAAGCAAAGGGGAGTGCCCCTTCCCTAGACATACCACAGTTACAGATACACAATGAGAGAAAAATACAGCGGGAGCCTGCTTACCACATAAAAGCTTGGACTTCATAGGTGCATGGGAATGGTGGGAGCTGGAGGGTGATAGGACTGCAGACCCCCCACCCCCCAAATACAAGTCGACCTTTGCACGTAATACTGCTATGCTTACTATGAAAAAAAAAGAATTAAGGTTTTAAAAAAGACAGTTTCGGGCTGGAGAGATGGCTCAGAGGTTAAGTGCATTGCCTGCTCTTCAAAAGGTCCTGAGTTCAATTCCCAGCAACCACATGGTGGCTCACAACCATCTGTAATGAAGTCTGATGCCCTTTTCTGGCCTGCAGACATACACACAGACAGAATATTGTATACATAATAAATAAATAAATATTAAAAAAATGTTAAAAAAAAGCTGTTTTAAAAAAAAGACAGTTTCTTTTCTGAGTCTTACAGAAGTTTGTCTTCACTTGCATTTTTCTAGCACTTATATATAAAAAACAAACAAACAAAAACCATGTGTTATCCTTGCTTAGAAGCAGACAAAAACACTACATTTAACCAGCAGTTGTTTTAAGGCTCTTTGATTTTCTAACTTACTACCCAGAAAGAAAGTGTCCAGGGGTGGGAACGGCTGGGACTTGCAAGATTTAGATCTTAATCTTGGTTCTTCTGCAACATCATCTTGGCAATCTACTGAAACACTCTGAAACTCAGATTCCACATCTGTCAAGCTGGCAACACCTGCAGTTCGGAGGGTGACATAAAATTAAATGCTGCCTGTCAAAGAACAGGTCTCGGGTAGCAATTATCCAAGATAAGGCTAACCAATGACCTGTGATTTCTTGGGTAGCAATTATCATTAAGATAAGGCTAGCCCATGACCTGTTATTACCTTATCTTTTAAACATAAGAAAACAACCTAAAGTAATGTTAGTAAAGAAAAATGATTATGACAGAGTAGGGAAAGGAAGACAACATCAAACTACAAAAATAGAACCTAGTTCTCAAAAGCAAAAGAGGTTAAAAATTTCTGGCATGAAGGTGTTCTAGCTCCTGAGTTGGGTGAGGAAAATTTATATGTTCAGTGTTCCCCGAATAGTCGTACACCATCTATGCAATTCTGTAGACATGATGTACTTCTCTCTTTCTCTCTCTCTCCCTCCCTCTCTCTCATACACACGTACACACGTACACACGTACACACACACACACACACACACACACACACCCCAAAAACCAACCTAGAAGTCAAAGCAAGACAGCAAAGGCAACAAAGTGTGAACAATACGTGCTTCCCTATGCATTTGTCATTTCTTCAATGAATAAGACAAACACTTTAAAGTTGTGACAACATATGATGACAAGCCCTCACCACAGGGTTAAGCTGTGGGAAGAACTAGTCACTTTCTGGGTCCCCTGCCTCCATTAATGAGCCATCACTGGTATTCCAGGCCAGTGTCTTCATTCTCTGTGAATCACGAGGGAGACTCAGAAAGCAGTGCGTGCAACTGAACAACAGCAACACACACACACACACATACACACACACACGCACGCACACGCACACACACGCACGCACACGCACACACACACACACACATAGAAGGAAAAAAAAGAGGAAGAGCAACAAGTTTAGGGGAAAGAAAATTAACTTATGGATACTTGCTGTCCACTTACACCCTGTTCCCATGTATTCCTAGGCTACTAAAGCAATTAGCCCAAGAGTCAGGGTAAAAGGTAAACCTTTTCTGTACAGCTTGCTATTGTCTTGCCTTTACATTGTAGCCTTTCACTAAAAACTGGTGGGCAGGAGTACATGACACCATGCTTTAGGCAAGTTACAGTATTTAAAAGACCTGGGGGACAGACATTTTTTACAATCCATTAAGACCTCAAGCAGGAAGGTGGAGAACACTCTTTCTACAGGTTTGTTTTTGGTGTAGGAGAACAAGGGTAGGGGCAGGGACAACAATAGCTGCAGCACAGCTTAAGACTAAGTCTGCCAAGAGTTCTGCGGGAAGGTTTCTTCTATGTAATTCAAAGGCAGAAGGCAGAAAAAGGATCCAATTGCTTGAGTTCCAGAAAATTTTTCCCTGCGTATATTGTGGCGAGATGACCAACTGAATACATTGTAGTAGATATAGTTGCTGTTAGCTCAAGAGGTTTCTCTTGTGAGGGTCACAGAGGCTAAGTTCAATGTACTATAGTACAAGGCAAATCAGCACTAACTACCGCCAGGTGAGGAGACATCGCACAGTAGGGGACTGTTGTGGGATATTCCTTTACACTGTGTGAAGATGTGTCGTTGTGATTGGTTTAATAAAAAAACCTAAACGGCCAATAGCTAGGCAGGAGGTATTGGTGGGACTCTTGGGCAGAGAGAGCTCTGGGAAGAAGAAAGGCGGAGTTGCCGGCCATGTGGAGAGGGCGCAGGATGAGTAGTACAGAGAAAAGGTAACCAACCCATGTAAAAGAATGTTGGTTAAAAGATATGGGTTGTGCTAATGGCCATTCCTGAGAATGTTATTCCCTTGTCTTTAAGTGGGCTTTCCTCCCATTAGGACACAGTGAGAATTTAGTTTTCACCGAATGAGTGGAATATTGAAATAAATGGCATGATATGAGGGAAGAACAACCCAATGCTGAGGATTTGATTTCCAGGATGAAAGTCCGTCATGCTCTGTTAGAGTGGCTTGGATCAGCCATGTTGTGAAATGTGTTTTCCATAAAATGAAGACAATACCTATGTCCTGATTTTAGGCAACAAAGTCATGAAAACACTAAGTACTGTGGCAATGGTAATTCCTCTATCCACACTTGATACTTTCCATTTCTCTTGTTAGAGATGAATACTGATGTTGTTGGTTTTATAGCGATGGTGAGCATGCTAGAGCCCGGTGAAAATACATTATTTTGTCTACACTGCATTACTATCCCAAATGGTTCCGCTTCTTGAAAGTGTCATATAATGAATTTTAGTTCCTCTTAGCTTCTATTACCCATCTAATTCCTAACACTTCTTCTACTGAGACCCTTTTCACAATAAAGTCCCTTTCTGCTTTCAAAAAAAAGAGAAAGAGAGAAAGATGTGTTAAGTTATAAGAACAAGTTATGAACAAGCCTAAGCTAAGGCAGAGCTTTCATAATAAGAAGTCTACATGTTGTTTTTTGTGAGCCAGGAACTCAAAGAAAAATCTGCAGGGCAATGTCATCACATCCCCACACTCTATTTTTATTTATCAAGGAATCACTAATACACCTAAGTAACCAATCCAAGAACTTGCTGCCAGCCGCCCCGTGGTAATACTCTCCTTTGTTCATCTTCCTTCAGTCTTTCATCCCACAACACAACAACTCTCCTGCCTGGGAGACTAGCTAGAACCCCAGAGAACAAGCGGTGATCTGTGCAAAGCCCAGAGATGCCTTAGCATCCTCTTCTCCACAGACCAGGAGTTACAGGCTGAAAGTCCCTGAAGTCTTTCAGGGAGAGACACCAGTGAGCTCATTCACTGAGTGTTTGCTGGGTTTAGGGAACATAGCAAAACTTCCATTTAACCTCAACTCCTGGCTCCTCACTACGGCTCCTTATCAAAACGTGCCTGAGATTGGAAATGAGAAGGCTGAGGCTCTCTGTAACTTCCTGAGCCTCAGTTCCCCCATCTGTCAAGTGGATGTAATACTATCTGTCACGCAACCCCCCCCCCAATTTGGGGTGCATTCAGTGGAGAGGAGACAGAAAAGCAATCTGCAAAGTCAAACACTGTTAAACATGAGACATTAAGAAAGCGCTGAAGTCAAATTGTGAATTCAGGCACAATTTGCGTGAACGAAAATGGTGGGATCTCCCAGTTCTCACTGTTTGGTAATAAAGTGGGGAGGTTTGCTTTTACTATCAGGTGACTCATGACTTAACAGGGACTTGCTAAGATTCGCCAATTAGCACATGCTGAGTTGGGGGAGTTACGAAATATTCCAGAATCCACGTCTCCAAGCTTGCAGCCATGAGAAGTGAAAGATATGCCGGCCAGCGCACTTGGGCATAGCAGGGGATGGAGTCATCAGGGCTGCTTAGCCCTTTAAGTGCCAGTCATGCTTTCTTGTCTTCTAGATTACAACTGTGCTTCCCAGTCGTTACTTTGTTTTGTACTTCAGTGTGTACCCTTCACATAGCAATCTCAACTCGGCTTCTGCAATACCCGTGAGAGGCTTATCATTGTTCATCAACATTTTCCTAGGAACAAAAGACTGACTCAGTTAACTCTGAGCTAGGGTAAGGAGGAGCCAGCAGAGAACACCCAGGGTTAGAATGCCAGTTCAGAACAACCTCTAAAGGTTTGTTTTGTTTTGTTTTTCAACACAGAGAAAAATGAAAAGGTAAAGCTCAGAGATGACTCTGAGTGAAACAAGGCGATGCTTATTTGCACTGTTCCAGACACTCCAGACAATGGCAGGGGTGACTCCGGCACACTCGTAAGAACGGCTGAAATCATCTTGGAAGTGCTTTTAATTACTCATTCTTTACAAAGTGATTCCTGAGCCCCTGAAATACTCCCTTGATCGGAAGATCTTAGATAATAGGGTTTTTCCAGGAAGACAGCCATGGGCTCAATGTGTTCCCAATTGTGGAGGGCAGAAGGCAGTACTATCAGCCGTTCACAGTTAATTCTGAGCAAGCACAGTGTGGCTTCATCTTGTTCTCCAGCCAATGCTATTAAAATAGAAGCCAATGCTTTCCTCGGCCCTTCTCCACTGTTTTCTAAAGCAGCACATTTGCCTGCTCTGCGCTTGAAACACACATGAGTATCAGTGCTGTCTGCAGCAAAGGGAGGCTTTCTTCACCAGCCCCCAGGGAGGGAGGGCACACCTCCCCTGACCTGTGCTTGCCTCAACCTTCATTATGCTGCCAACGTAACAGACTGCCACTCTTGTAGACCAGGAACTACACTGATTGCCACTGTCTCTTGTCTTTCTTCCTTTCCCCTTTCCCTGGATTTGAAAGGCAAGTTGCCACGGACCCTGCCTCCTGGGGGAACTGAATCCACCACCCACAATGGGGACAGGACAAGAGGGATGCTTTGCTAGCAAAGCTTCCTAGAGAAAATCAACCTCAGTCACACTTTCGAGGTAGCCTCGAGAGACCCTAGGCACGCTGTAAACTGTGTCCAGATTGATCATCTACAGAAATAGCGCATTGAAAACAGCGACAATAAAATGCAAACTGTTAAAGTTTATGAGAGAGAAAACAAATACGCTATTACAAGGGCCCTCATAAAGTGACCAATCACTTGCCAAGTCACACTTTCCAAGTTTGATTCTTTTGAAAGAAAGATCATGCCTCTCCTGCAAGTATGTCCTCAGGCTGGCCATGGCGGTGCACACCTTTAATCCCAACACTAGGAAGGCAGAGGCAGGAGGATCTCTGTGAGTTCACAGCAGTCTGGTTAATATCAAAACAGTAAATTCCAGGCCAGGCAGAGCTACACAGTGAGACCCTGTCTCAGAGAGAGAGAGACAGAGAGAGACAGAGAGAGACAGAGAGAGACAGAAGCCATCAGACTACTGGGCTCCTATACACCACTGTAGCACTGCCCAACAGTGATCCTATGAGAAGAGAAATGACTAGCAGCATTTCATGAGTAGGGAATTTTCAGGTCCAAGGGCTTAAATAACCCATTAAATGTCACCACCACAACTAGGAGTCTAATTTGAGACCTTCTGACAGGGAAGTACTCACTCCTTTTACTATTCTACACCAATTCAATTTAGCTCATTGTTCCAATAACCTATAATATCGTGTAAATTAACACTGACAGCATTTTTATCAAACCTCTTGCCCTTTGTGAACCAGAAGGTAGACTTTTTAAAGAAAAGGCATCATTAAAGTATACTATATTATAATATATAATACTATATTATACTAATGGGTATTCTATTACATAGCTAAGAATTCTATTTCCATATGCCACGCTGTGCAATATTTAATACTTTTTCCTGAAAGTGCAAGTAATTTTTGTCTATTACAAAGACTCAAGGAATTCTGAAAAGTATTAAAAACCTTAGTTGCTTTGCCCAACAATAAATATAATCAACATTAAGCAAATTTACATTAGTTTATACAACATATAACTCCAGGTATTATTTTGTAAGACCATCAGTTATGCAAAATTACTGCCCTTCACAAACTTAATCCTCAATGACAAAAACACACCTTCATGTTGCACAATTCCATCACTTCCTCCTAAACATGCAGGTTGCTTATTTCTCACTGTAAACAATGTGGCAGTAAGCATGCTTGGAGAAGAATCTGCTGAGCCACACAGAAGCACCTCTGCCAAGCCACCCTCCCTCGGGAGTTGCTGTTTCTAACATTCCCACCTGAACGGTACGGATGCCTGGTTCCCTTTCTCTAACAGAAGCATCGTGTTTTAATTCTTGCCGATCTGACTGGCGAAATGGGATGGTATTTTATAATCTGTGTTACTCCACTTTGGCGAGTTTGCACGTGTTTCACGGCAGTGCTTTTTAGTGTGCACGATCTATTATTGAAGGAGATAAAAGAGGTCCCACAGAGTGGTCAATCCGTGCTGGAAGGAGGTTTCTTATGCATTGAGGAGATTGCTGTTGGCTTTACATGCAGAAATTTATCCTTATTCAGTCTTATTTCCTTCATAATTGATGGTCAGAAAATTTTAACTAAAAATTGCCAAAAAACATGTAAAAAGAAATAAGAACTTTCCACAGCCTGGAAACTATGGCTGGGTCACTGGAGATGCTGGGGAACTGGTGAAGATTACAGAGTCTTTATTGTCAAGCTTCTGGTCATCTAAAAGGGGGAGACCACAGGAGCTGCAAACACCGTCTCGGACATATCCCAAAAGGCTGGGTCCAGCTTTACTTTGCAGGCGTTAAGGCATTAGGCAAGCTTTGATTTAAGTCATTAGAAAACATTTTCAGGTGTGGTGGTGCATGCCTTTGATCCAAGCACTTAAGAGGCAGAAGCAGACAGATACAAACAAACAAAAAACTACCACAGCCAACAACAACAAAGCCTTGACAGTTTTTGTTCAAGTAGATGCTGAAAGGAACCTAAGTGGAAACCCCTCGGTGTCGATCATTACCCAGTACTCAAGCCAGGGATGGAAGCCTGCTGAGGCAGGTGAAGATCTTACACAAAGAACCCTGTCACAGCTTCCCATGGGACAGCCTCAGGTCAGCCTTGGGCCCAGGAAGGGGTGTGTTGACTCTTGGGTGGCACATCCTCCTGCTAGAGTAGGCAGCTAGGAAGACATGAGCAGGATGGAGGACAATGTCATGTAGCTCCACCCCTTTGGTGGTTAGGTACATCCTGATCAGATAGACAGATAGTTAGCTCGATGTGAAGTAACCAAGGAAACCATGGCTGTATTTTGGTAGCTGTGTCTCCTGATGGCTAAAATGTTTCATTGTGGCTTGATGTCCTTGAAACTAAGGTTAGGTTCTTTCAGTCATACCAGAAATGAAGGTGACAAGGCACTTTCCCGATAACTACATATGCCACAGTGGAACATTCTGAAAAGCAGCCAAGGAGAAATGGCAGGGACAGACATCTCAGCACCAGAGCATGCACGCAAAGTTAGGTGAACCAGCGTGGTACCCAAGGGGAGGAACTCAATGCTTAAATCACAAGCAAGGGCCGATGAGAGACCTCTTAAAAATCCCGCTATGCAGAGCACAAAGGGCTTACTACTTCCTTTGGGGACAGCCTGCTCTGATCTCTCTCTAGAGTGTACTGTGCTTTGCTTTTGATGAGTAAAATTCTATATTTCCAGTCTGGATTCCTTCCGTCCAGAAGACAGGAACCGGGGAGAACCCTCTCCAAGGGACAGCAGTCTCCTTGGGCTGCCACCACTGCTGGCCCAGGCTGCCCGTCCTCAGGGCCAGACCATCTACCCCACCAAGCTGCTTCGCACAGTTTTGTTTAGTCCAGGAGCAGAGTGCGGCTACCCATCTTTTATTCGAGTATGGAAGAGAAGTGGAAATGAGAAGATTGGTAATAGAAGGCGGGACCCCACCAGGACAGTCAAAGCTATACAGAGAAACCCTGTCTCGAAAAACCAAAAAGAAGGAGGAGGTGGAGGAAAAAGAGGGGACCCAAGGAGACAGCAACACAAAGACTTCAAAGGGAGCTAAGCCAATGGCAGAGTTTTAGAGTCAAGAGTACAACTTCCTGCTTCTGGTGGGGACAACCTACTTCTGCTGGCCATTTCCAACATTCTGTCCCTGTCCCCAAACTCTGCTGCTGACAGCTAGTCCCAGGAGCCCACCAGTGCCTTTCAAGACTTGAGTTGGCATGAGAAATTCTAAAGGCCCAATGGGTCTCCATTTTGATAAGCCTGTATTCTAATGCTCATGCCCTGGATGCAAATCTCCCCAATAGACTATCAAAAGCCCACACTCCTGTACTCTAATAGCCTGAGTGCAGAACACACCCTCAATGCTGAATCCCCCAGGACAGCTCAGACCACAGTCTGTTTCAGCTACCATTCCTACCTCCATCCCCTCTCCACCCTCATTTCCATCTTCAGGCAGATTCTGACTTTATGCTTAACTTTGCTGAAGCTTTTCTTTTTTTAAAAAAACAAAAACTCATAGACATATTGTACATCTATTTATGTACTCTGTGCATATCTATATTTTATACATCAAAAGAGTTTTTCTTTTCCCCTCCCAGGACCAATGTTTACACACCTAAAGGCGGTAACTGCTCTGAGAAATGGGTTACTGGGCTACGGTATGAAAACAGCTCTTAGAAAACACCCACGTGTTCTACAGGGAACCTTTGTGTACGGGAATGAAGGGCTGAAGCTGAGCAAGCTCTGGAAGTGACTCCACAGATTAAATCTAATTCAAAGCTCCCCAAAGCTACACCTGTCTTCAAGTTGTTTTCTCTGATCTCCTGAATTTCCTTAAATACCGTTCTTTAAAAAATGTAGTGTGTGTGTATGGAAGAGAGAGAGAGAGAGAGAGAGAGAGGAGAATGCATGAACCCATGTGTGTATTTGTGTGTGTGTTCACAAAACCTGGCTAGGTGGCAAGACATCCTGAAATACACAAAGCACCAACCAAAACCTTCTGCATCCTTTTCCAATTATTCTTTTCTCCATACTGTGTGCTTGTAGGGTCTTGGCGGGGGGGGGTACATGCTGGAATGCTAAGGAGCTAAGTAAAAAAGCCCCACAGGTGGACGCGATGGTGCTGTCAGTTTTCAGGACTATCAGAATGCCTCGTGACACTGAAATGGCCTTATCATCTCTTTACAAGGCATTGATATTCTACGATAGCCTTGTGGGGTATAAATACCTCACAATAAGAAATTTAATCCCTCTGTGAAGTGGGTTTTTCTTTAGAAAGCTGCCTTCATATTTTCTTCTCTAGCTATTCTACATATTTTACAAAACTGCCCTAAAAATTTGAGAGAGAAAATGGCATCTGAAGGGATGCAAAAATCTAACACATTTCTATACAGGCTATCATAAAGTTTGATCAAATGTTCTTTCTTATAATGAAAATCTACTCTGTAGGGGGAAGTTAACTAGATCACATTCATTATGGCAGATAAACCACAATTTACTCAGCCAGCATTGCCGGGCTTCTTTGAGCCAGCCTGACCTGAAAAGAAGAAACAGGTGCAAGTGATGTAGCTTTAGACACGGGCACCATGGGGTAGACGGGGCTGAGACCAGACACAGACAACATGGGGTAGACGGGGCTGAGTCTACACACAGACAACATGGGGTAGACGGGGCTGAGACCAGACACAGACAACATGGGGAAGACGGGGCTGAGACCAGACACAGACAACATGGGGTAGACGGGGCTGAGACTAGACACAGAAAACATGGGATAGACAGGGCTGAGTCTACACACAGACAACATGAAGTAGACGGGGCTGAGACCAGACACAGACAACATGGGGAAGAAGGGGCTGAGACACTGGAGCAGGAGGGCACAGAGTTCCAGTGATTTCAGTTGTTCCTGTTAAATTCTTTATAATATTTTTATTAATGCGACCTCTTTTTTGCCCTAAAAACTTTTACTTATTTAATTTAAATTTTCATACATGGCTGAGCAGGGTGGTATAGCTTTTCTTTCCAGCAGTTTGGAGGCAGAGGCAGGTGGAGCTCTGTGAGTTTGAGTCCAGCCTGGTCTACATAGTGAATTCTAGTCAAGGAAACATAGTAAGACTTGTCTCAAGTAATTAATTAATTTTCATACAGGCATATGTATTACATTGCACATACGCCCCATGCCCTCTCTTTTTTCTGCACTTTCCCCTCCCTCATTTGCCGTCTGTGTTCCTCTGAATGGTTCTGTTTCACTTTCGTTTAGAACACATGCACACATGATTTTTTTTTCTATGAACCACAAATGAAAGAAAACATATTTGTCTTTCTGAGACTGGCTCAATTCATTTCACAAACAATCCCTAATGGCATCCACTTTCCTGCAAACAACGTTACTTGATCCTTCTTCACGACTTGAGAAATCCCATTGTATCCAGAAAATTGTCACTGGGCATCTAGGTTGGGTTCATAGCTCAGCTGTTGGAAGAAACATTAATAGCCAAGTATCTCAGTGATGCTCTGGTATGGAGTCCTTCGGTGAAACCCAGGGGTAAAATAACCAGGGCATAAGAGAGATCTACTTTTAGATTTGGGAGTTCCAGTGTTAAGTAGGATGGTTGGATGACACGTGACTATCTGCTTCAGATACATGATAATCTGACTTGGTAACTGGCAAACTGAACAGGAAGGCCCAAGGAAAAGTGCTGTGGAACAGGAAGAGCCCAGAGGAGGCCCTTTGCCTGGAGCAGACGAACAGAGTGGGAGGAGACAAAGCCTGAAAGGTGATGGAGACAGACAGTGCCTTGCTACTACAAGTTTTCTTTTAAGATGGAGGGTAGCAGGGGTCATTGCGGGGCTGGAGACAGAGGTAATGTTCTCTGACTTGGGATCTAAAAAGATCTACTGGATACCTTGTGTGAGAGAGGATGGCGGGGAGAAGGAAGATGTGTGTGCGTGTGCGCACACATACACACACGCACACACACGCAGGACATAAAGAGCACTGTGCTCTGTGCAGGATCCAGGCTCCTGACCTTCCTGTGGCTTAGATCAGTTAGCTGGCACTGCACCCCGACCTGTGCAGTGGCTATTTCCTCACTGTTGGGGACAAGTGTCCTCACTGTTGGGGACAAGCGAAGTGGTTTTGTTTTCCCCTTTTCTTTTCACGGGACTTCTGGGTGCCTCTGAGTCCCCATTGCCAGCACACAACACTCAACTTCTTCAGACATGGCGGGCCCAGCACTTTGCTGAGCTGGGTCACCTCAGCCCAGACCACTCAGTGCCAGAATCTCTCTCAGCACGGTCTTCCACTCTGTTCCTCAGCACCCTCCTGGCTTCCATCTCTTGGAACCATGGGTAAAACCTAAACATTCCAGCCTGGCACTCATAGCTCTCCAGAACCACTTTCTGAACCCCTTCTCTGCTCTCCCTCACCACTGTATCTGGAACAGAAATCTCTACTCCAACCTTTTGCCCAAATACCCTGACCGGTGCAACACTAACTAATCTTTTCCTTGTGAGCCTTCCTTCCTTCCCCACAGTTCTCAGAAAGCCTATTCATCCCAAGGCAGTGTCTAGAGCCACCTTTTCACTCAAATTTGACTCCTGCCATCGATTTGTTCTCACCCCACACTCTGGGGACAGAGCCTCATTAGCCAAGATTTCCGTACCTCACACTTGGCAGAAGGCACGGTGCACAGCTCACGCAACGCTGGCCCACGGTACAGTCCCTCTGCTTCCCAGCACATCACCGTTCTTACTCTCTACTGTGGTAGAAAGCCATCAAGCTTCCCTGCCTCTCCTCCTCTAACTCACAAGTGTCACTAACATCACTGCATATCCAGACCAGCTTGCTTGGAGTTATTACTACAGCAGAGAGCAGGCTGCCTCAGTGCACTTTGTGGTACAGTGATGACTGCCCAGGGCAGCAAGCGACAAGAACAGTATCCTGGGAGCATCACACCCTCGTAGGCTTGGGGTGGGGCACGAGTACCAGGGAGCAGTGAGGAGAATTTTTGGAGGCCACTAAGCACAGCTTGAACGTCCTTTAGACATGTCAGAATCAGTCATACAAGGAAGAAGAGGGGTGCTGGAGAAAAGGCCCAGCACGTTCAGGGGTAGGCAAATGACAAATTATGCAGAGAACCTTCCAGGCACACTGGCTGCAAGCAGGAGGCAAGTGTGTGAGGAGGAAAGAGGAACGGAGCAACCAGAGTGGCTAGATATTCTTCTCTGTTTCAAGGGTTCAAGCGCAAGGCCAGGAGCACAAATGAACAGTTATGGAACAATAAGGAATGCTGTCAGGGGTTCTAAGTATCTTCTTAAACAGGTGGAAAGCCCCAGAAAACCAAACACTGTGTGAGCAGTTCTACTTGGTACAAATCACAGATAGGGTCATGCCACTGAATCGGTTCTTACTGCTCACGAAGTCTGTAATCAAAAGCAACCTCATATTTTCTTATCATATTTGTTCTAATGAGCTATCTCTTTTTTCCTTCTTTTTATTTTATTGAAATCGTCAATTTTTTCTCTTTAAAAGAAATTTTAGTTTTTGGAGATATACTATTTCCCTCTTTCCCTTTCCTCCTTCCAAGCCCACTCATGCACGCTCTTGCTCTCTCTCAAATTCATGGCCTCTTTTCCTTTAATAGTTGCTACATATATGCATATATACATATATTCCTAAATACATGAATACAACCTGCTCAACATTTAGCAGAGAACGAACACCCACATGCAGTTAGTGATACACATTAACAGAAGCAGCCACAATGACATCAGTTGGCTCCCCGTGACTACATGACCATGACATACAGCACAGCAAGGACAAGACCCAGGGAGAAGCCTGCCTTCCAGGAATAAAGGAGACAAGATGAGGCCATTTGAAATGACACTTGTTCCTGTGTAAATATACAAGCATGCCATTGAAAGCTTCCCAATGATAAACTCAAGGTCTTGGACAAAGAGGTTGTAGGGATCTCTAAGGCTACATACTCTAAACAGCATCTTCATTTCATAGGACTTCCTCTTCAGGGATGCTAAGAAATACACCTTCAAACTTGCATATTGAAAGCAAGACGTCCAAGAGTACTTGGCCCTGCAGTACTAACACCTTCAAGCAAACTGGTTCCCTTAAAGATACACTACCACATAGATTGCATGGTATTTTTTACCATGGAATGGTCAAGGCTGAAAGTCAGAGACAGAATACAGTAGTCATTAGCCGAAAATCTGTGTAAGGATATGCACTGCACAGAGCACTCCTGAAACAGCATGAGAGAATGGCTTCATGCACTGCACCGAGCACTGTGGGAACAGCAGCGAGAGATTGGCTACCTGCACTGCACAGAGCACTGCGGGAACAGCAGCGAGAGAATGGCTACATGCACTGCACAAAGCACTGCGGGAACAGCACAAGAGAATGGCTACACGCACTGCACAGAGCACTGTGGGAACAGCAGCGAGAGAATGGCTACATGCACTGCACAGAGCACTGTGGGAACAGCAGCGAGAGAATGGCTACATGCACTGCACAGAGCACTGTGGGAACAGCAGCGAGAGAATGGCTACATGCACTGCACAGAGCACTGCTGACATGGCTTTTTCTTATGGTCACATTTCTGCCTTAGGCCCCCACTTATCCATGCTGTCCCACTTCCGAACTTTGAAGTTTAATGCAATTCATATTGAGTCTCTCTCTCCCTCCCTGTCTACCTGAGGGCTTACAAGTCCCAATACCCTCGGAAAAGCACATGGTTGTTTTTAGATTTAAGGCATTGCTTGATGGATGGCTTCAGGTTGTTTATTGGTAGATGAGAGAAAACTGAAAACTGGTAATGGTGGCTTAGAGACTTGAGAACGAAGCTCAGATACTGTGAGAGCCAAAGTTACATTTTAAGTTTTAATTACTATGCCTAAGAGATCCATGAAAAAAATGCCTCTGACCTGCAAGTCCCTTACCCAAGGACAGAGAGTTCCTAAAAGGCTGGAGGCCATTGCTTATGAGAGATAACAAGCCACATTTTCATTGCCCTTAACAAGTTTGTTTGACCCATCTGCACCAAAAGTGCTTGATCACACGTGGGCGGGAGGGTCACAGGCTGGAGGTCCATCGGGATATATTCTTGCCTGTGACTGGATATAGGCTGGAGATACATCAGGATGTATGCTTGTCCCAGACTGGATCTGATGAGAAATGCAATGAATTATGGGTTTTCCTTCTTAAGCAGCTACACACTGTGAGGCTGGGTCATTTTCTTGGGAACCTGCATTTGGACCTGGCCAGAGCCCATCCACTTGGCCAGTATTTAATTAAAGCTTGCTTCAAATTTGGCTTTAAACTGTGGTAGTGGTCTTATTCTCGACTGGTGGGATTAACAATACAAAGTCATCTTCCACAAGCCACCACCAACACCCCACTGTTCAAATGTCCAAACTGGCTTCTATTGTGAGCAAAGTGCTTCGACAGTAGGCCTGGTGTGCCTTGGTGAATCATCTTCAATCTCGCTGAATGCTAAAACAGTAAAAGGGGAGGGAGAAAGTTCTCGTCGATGCTGGCAAGCTAACCAGTGTCTTCTTCCTGGGAAATCAGGAAGAATGAGAGGCTGCATGAGGTGATTTCCACTTCAACGGAAACCACCAGCTAGAGTTGACTGGACACTTCCACCCAGCCCTCTAGGCTGAGGCACACGGACTCTTCTCACCCAGTGTGTCACACCCAGTGTGTCACACCCAGTGTGTCAAGAGCATAGAAATGTCCCTGCTGCCGGATTAGCAAATTCCACTTCAGTGTGATTCATCTGGAAGGTGGGTGGTGCAGTGCCTGGTGTGTGTGCGGTGTGTACTCGGAGTGCCTGTGGCCGTGGGGGCGACAGGGAAATGAGAAGCGGGAGCCAGAATAATTTTTATGAAAGCCATAGCTTAATCAATTCAACATTTCTCAAGAAAAAACTACTGACTTCAAAACACAAGAGCAGGAGGAAAAGGAGGTAAAGGCAAAAGGTGAAAGGTCATCTTAACCAGCAGAAAATCCTTTCAGCCTGAGAAGCAGGCTTGAACACAGGAGTTAGGTCCAGAAAAGAAGACTGTAGGTTTCTTTGTTGATAAAAGTTTTATATAAAGGACTTACAGCTCAGTGGAAGAGTGTCTGCCTAGCAGGGGTGAAGCCTGGGTTCGTCCTCAACACACACACACACACACACACAAGCACATGCATGCTTTATTTACAATAACCCCAAATGACAGGAAACAACCCAAGTTGACCAGATCACTTAGGGATTTTGGCATAGTCACACAATTAAGCACCATTCCGGACCAAAAAGAAAAAAGTAGGCTAGGAAAGTTGTACACCAATGGTACAGCACTTGCTTGGCATGTAGAAGGCCCTCAGTTCCATTTCCTATACTGCTCAAAGAATGAGCAACAATAAAGAGCAAACTACTGAACAGTGCCTGCAACATCGTGAGCAAATCTCACAGAATGGTGGCTAGAAAAGGAAGCTGGACACACACACACTGGACTATCTTTGAACTATATAAAGCTCCAGAAACCTGATGGAGGTGACAGAAATTTAACTAGTGAGACTGGACACGGTTATGTACACCTGCAATGCCAGCGAACTTTTCTAAACGGCTTCAATGCAGTTTGGGGCTTCCTGTTCTTGAGGGGAGCTATACCCTTCAGCAATAACACCAGCACAGAAGGAAACCCCCATGTTCTAGTCTGAAAATATTGCCTAAGAGGAGAAAAAGAGAGGAAAGGGGAAAGGGAGGAAGGAAAGAAGAGAGAAAGGGAAGGGAAGAAATACTGATACTAATAGTTCGACTTTTGTCTTGGAGTAATCCTATCTGTACCCCTTATTCAAACTGGCAAACTAAATACCAATAAGCACAGAGAGATATCAAACCGTGAGTAAAACATAGCACCATCAAAAGTGACAGTGTTTGACAAGGAACACCCTGTTGTGATAGTGGCAGTGACTAAATAAGCATTTAGATATCTTATAGTCCAACTAAATCCGGGTTAGTGCTAGTGAGAAACGCACTCAGTGTGGGAAACAAGAAGAAAGAAGAAAAATAGCTTTTGCAGGGGTAAGCCTATAGAACTGGCAAAGTAATCCATACTTGATCGGGAAACTTGGACCTAATCAGCTAGTGGGTTTATAGGAATACTTAGTTAACACCATAATTCATCAATAATTGTGCCCCAGGGTCTGAAATGTGTGTGTCAAAGAAGAAAATGAATTTATTTCAACCTCAAGTAGAATATTAATGCAAGCCTGAAGCCTGAACTATAACTAATATTGTAAGCCAATCAATGAGAAAAAACATACAGGGGAGTAGAAAGAAATGAACTAGGCAGAATTTTAAATCCATGCTGTATAGATCAAGTAAAATCTAAGGTGATAATATTTATGTAACTAAATGAGACTGATTTTATTTTAAAGATGGCTAAAAATGTCCATGGCAAGTTATACAAGCTATAAACCTTGTATATTTTTAGTCCCTGGCAACTCTTTTCTTGAAGGTTCGGTGGATATCTTTATGCCAAAGTCAATTCTTCCTCTGCATTCTAAAGGAAATCTACTGCTCAAACTTATTGAACATATTTGCATTGGTACACAGGCTCAACACACCACAGTTGCCATAGCAACTCTTGTTAATTGGGCCTTGGCTTCATTTTTAAGGGTAAAAAAAGGTGAATCCAAACATGAAGGACTAAGTTTTTCACAGAAATTAAAACAGAATGAGTGTATGTGTTGGGGAGTCGTTGATAATAGGATGTAAAAAACTCTAAATTAAGCCACAAAGGCAAACCGCGTTTTAAATATATCAAACATCTAAAATATAATTAACTGGAAGTTAAACACAGTGGTACAGTCCTATAAGCCCAAGAGCTCAGAGGACTAAGGTGAGAGGGTGGTAAGGTTGAGACCCACCTGGGCTGTACAGTGAAACCTATCTCAAAATTACAATACAATACAATGCAGAAGCTCTAGGGAACAGGTTCTCACAGTGCACATCTTTCAACTCCTTCAGTTCACACTAGGGAATAGTGTGGAACAAACGGAGGCCAAGAAGAGCACGTTGGGACCTTCCCAGCAGCTCAGACCTCCAATTTTGGTTCCTTCTCTATGATCATGAAGACATGAGACCCCCACCCCCACCCTGCAATAGGGACTATGTTATACAGAGAGATGGTTTCTATTTAAAAATGACAAACATTCCATAAAGGAGGAATGAACACTAGATTTTGGAACTGGGGGGAAAAAAGCATCAAGTTGACAAACAGAAACCAGTTGGTACCCAGACAACCCTCCTCATAAGAGGGGCTTTCCAGAGCTTCTACTAGCAACTGGAGCCCCGCCTACACATGTACATCAGCTGGACTAGAGGATTCTGGGTCACCAGACAAGGGACTGGCACCCGTGTGAAACCACCCGCAGAAGCCTCGGTAGCGTATGCCACTGTTGCTTTCTTTGGGGACTTTGAAATCTTTCTTTGCTTTTTTTTTTTGGGACACGGTTCAGATGCACATTTGGGGGAAGAAAAGGACCTACACAATAAAATGCCTGGGGCCCCTGGTGGATTGAGTCCTGACCACTACATAGTTCCTGAGAACATGCTGGAACTCAGATGTCCCATAAGTGATAGAAGGAAAAACTATGCTCAATAAGATATCTCGGACCTCAAGCAAACCACAGTCCTTCTCCCAAAGTCAGGCAGGCATTTACTCTCTGCCCAAACTACAGCAGCTAGTTACTTTAAATAAAACATCCACATTATTCAGCTGCTAAAAAGCAAAAGATTTATAGGATAAGGAGAGAAAACAAAGTACTATTCAGCTGTTAAGAAAAACCTAACTAGGAGATTCACAGATAGACAGATGGAGAAATAGTGGATGGAAATAGTTATTCTGAGCATAGTAACCCAGCACAGTTATTCTTCTCTCGCTTACTGGATCTTCAAATATGTATGCTCCATTCAGAATATCACACAAGTCAGAAAATTAACAAGAGCCATGGAGGGGGTGCTCCCAAGGGAAGGGAGATAGAAACAGTGGTATAAACGGTCACAGGAGAATAATGAAGTTAGGTTAAATTGGGATGGGAGAAGAGAGAGGAGAATACAGTAGAGGGAAGAATACAGGAAGAATAATTAATGCAAAAGAAGTTTTGAAAAAGTCATACACAACTTACTACCTTAGAAGCTTCCTAAAAGATATGCATATATAAAAAGAATTTGAGTAGAGTTACCCTGTGAGGAGCCAACAATGTCCCTATTCCACAAGCTAACAAAGAGCCCAGAGGCAGGAATTGGTTAACTCTTTTAGACTTACTGGGCAATCAAGTCCCAGAGACCTACCCACCAAACATTAGAGGCTATTGCGTGTCAGAGGCCAGCTGGTCCAGATGTAGAGAAGAGCCTGCAAAATGCTCACTGCCAAATGGAATGTCTCTGTCACACCCCTCTTCCCAAGGCTTAGGGAGTATTGCAGAAGATGGAGAGCAAAGATGGTAAGAGGGAGAGTGGTAGATGACTCCAAGGAAACAGGAGTTTCTGGACACAGTAGGGTAGGTGCACTTCTGAACTCACAG
This sequence comes from Ondatra zibethicus, assembly GCA_004026605.1. Taxonomy (NCBI): domain Eukaryota; kingdom Metazoa; phylum Chordata; class Mammalia; order Rodentia; family Cricetidae; genus Ondatra; species Ondatra zibethicus. Next base: position 39,941 of record PVIU01000933.1, on the reverse strand, counting down.
CAGTTGTGGCAGCACGTGCAAGCTCTGTACAAACTCAAGCAGACAAATCCCAGCATGGCGGGGGGAGGGAGCATGCCTCCTTGAAGAGTATTGGCAACCAGTAGCTTGTAGGAGAGGGGAAACAGATCTCTTTAAGGTTATGGCCCTGTTATATGTTAACTATGCTCTAGTGGAAAACCATATATATCCAAAAGTATATGGGCAGCACAAGTTGGACTTAATGAGTTTTTAAACAGAGAGAGTTAGGTGGGTAGAGAAAGGGGGGTAGATCTGAGAGAAGTTGGGGGAGATTTAAGTATGGTCAAAATGCATTGCATGAGATTCTCGAAGAACTAATCATGACATAGCAAAAAGCAAAAGAGAAACAAATTAAGCATTCACAATTCCTGAAGCTGGAAGATTCTTGGGAGGAGAAAAAAGCTATTCACCAGATCCTCAGTCATCTATTCCTCTGATCCCACAGCTTCTGGGAGCTAAGGAGATATTTACTGAAGCCTTTGCATGGACCGTGCTGGACAGCAGGGTTATGGAGGCAAGGATGGGACAAAAATCTTACGAGTAGGCTGGGCAAAAGCAGGCACACACAGCCCGCCATGCAGGAGTGAGAACTTAAACACAAATGAGCTTTATAAGAATTCAGATACAGTCGCTATCCATGTGCTCCAGATATTCAGAAGGGAAACTTGCCACCTTGATGCCCCTGGCTCCAAGAAGCCCTGCTACCTGCTATCCAGGTTACCTGTGGCAGCTGTGACTAGCTTGCAGTTCTGCCTACGTTAGACCAACAAGCCACCTCCTTTCAATCACCCCACATTCCTTCCTGAAGGAGCTGATAATCTTGGCAGTAAGAACTTTATCTTGAGTGGAATTTCCTATTATTTGGTCTGAGAATTTCCTAGATAGATATTTTACCATGAAAAGGTATAATTAACCTTTTGCATGGATATCCAGGTCTAAACAAATACTTCCTTCTCTCTTGGTGCCATGAGAGTCCTGTACCCAGTGTCGAAAAGCACTGTTTACAGAAGGAAGATTGTACTTGTAGGGTGTCCCAATATTCTCCTCCCTCCCTTCATAAACCCACCCCACCTATATTTGTGCTAGACAGAAGCAAATGTGCAAACGGCACCAATAAAAAGCAGCTGAAGGTGCAGATTCTTGGGCTCTAATTAAGCAAGGATGCCTGATTCACAGCTGTTCCTACTACTGACAATGTTTTTATAATAAATACTGGAGCTTAAGAGTCATTTTCTTCTACGTTACCACCTGCTACAATTTACACCAACATACCGCTTGATTCCTGGCCTGGGAGTCACATTATGATGCTGCAACATAGATACATGGGGCAGGTATGTATTCTGGGGCCCACGTCACAAAGGTGGTCATCAGTGCAAGACTGCTCTCTTCAAGATCACACAACTCCTCAGAGAACCAAGAAAGAAATCTTCCAAGCTTCATCCATGGGTGAAAAGAACAAAGTCAACCTATAGACGCCACACCTTGTAATCAAGGCCAGATAAAACATGGTGCCTGATCATGTCATTTGCCTAACACTGCTCCCTATTTTCCATCGTTTCGGCAAAGGTACAGAGGGAATAACTGAGCCTTGCTCTTCCTGTGAATAAGATGTGGTTTTTAAGTTGGTACTACCCTCCTCCCTGCTCCAGTACCGCCCTCATAAAATTAAGTAGTGAGGACATGTCTTATCAAATTCCACCAGGTCTAAAAGGAAATGCTCAATTTGGTCACAGTGCATCACTAAGCCTTTTATTAAAAGAAAAGGACAAAAGGGACATAGGTTTGCTGCCAAGAAAGGTACCTGTTGACCCTGATGTGACTTTAGATCACGTCTTTATGAATATCATCCTAAAGGCAGATCTGGGCCCTCACCAGACACCAAGCCTGCTGGTCCCTTGATCTGGACTTCACTGTCCAGCCTCAGAGTTTTGTTTCAGCAGCACAGCAGGTAAGCTGGCCATGTACTGTGTATTTGCAATAAATTCTCTTATGTTCTCAGTCAAGGCACACCACATTTCATTGCCATGGTAACTTCTGTACCCAAGAAAAATCCCCTAAGAAAGGCGGGGGGCTGATAAGGTCATTTAGGAAGATGAGACAACTCACAGGAGATAGGGGGAGTCATAATATCTGAACCTGTATATGTATGAGACAACTCACAGGAGGTAGGGGGAGTCACAATATCTGAACCTGTATATGTATGACACAGGAAAGCCGAAGCTCCTCCACCTGCTATTTTATTAACAAATGTCCCAAGAGTTATATGGACTGTAAGTGCCCTGGGCACTGGGATGAGAGACCATTACTGCTTGAGTAGTCCAGAAACGCTGCAGAGAAAGTATGAGTTCTGTTATCATCGAAGATAAACTAGACTTTTCACAGGAGGAAATACTGGGAGGGAAATGGAGGGAGAAGAGAAGAAAGAAAATAATGCTAGAAAGAAGAGATTAGTGAAAAAAGAAAAAGAAAAAAGTTATGGTAATCAGGAAAGGGGGCTTTGGGAGATCTGCCTCTCCATTCATCCTGAGCCGTATATACGTCATCACCTATCATATGACCAGACTGACATTGGTCACCTTCTTATATACTCACTCTAAGAAAGTCTTTGCCAATTTCCCTGCCCAGCCCCTGTCCACACAGTCACACTCTGTTAGTATAGAAAACAACTCACATACCCCTTCACTTTTCTTCCTTCTAGACTCGGCTGAGCCTCTACATTTCCCATTTGTTCCCCATCAATACCCAGCCTGGGAGACCCACAGGAAAAAGGAAACAATACTCTGTCCACTCATTTTCACTCATTTTCCAAAGCCAACAGAAACATTCCATACCATGTCAATAAACTGATTTCGTTCTCCGACTCGGCTGCTAGATATCTGAGCACAAGCAATTTATTGTGTAAGCTTACACATCCTCAAATCTGTCTGCTTCACAATGAGAGAGGCTCTGATCTGACTTCAGTTCAGTGCTGGTCAAGGACCGGGACGCTATGCTCAGAGGGCCTCTGAAAAATTTATTTCAGAATGCACATGCAGAGTGGCTACCAGACATACTGCTTCCATGGACACACGCACCCAGTTCTCCAGAATCTATACCTGGGAGAGGCATCACGACATCACTTACTTATGGTGTGAGTATGGCCCCCAAATTTCACAACGTTGAGGTTACCCAATGTTGACCTCTGTCCGCTATACACATGTGCAGTGCATCTACATGCATATGTGTGTATACAAATGTGCACACAAATACAGAGTTTAACTCTGGATCATAAAGTTTCACAAATAATTTATTGAAAGTATATGCCCCAGCTGATGAGTTAAGTTATACATTTGGAAGACAGGCATCTGATGGGACCCTCACCTCAAAGGAAGCGAATCCTTCATGCTTTTCATCTAATCTGGGTCAGAAAACTGGGACCTGAGACAGTGTGAGCAATAGACACTGGCCCTTCCATCCAGACCAGTTCATTAGACTCTACCAGAGCAGCCTGTTGAAATGGAGACCTTCTCCTTTTGCGCCTTAGAGCTGGGCTTGCAGTCACCCAACTCAACTTGTTTTGGGATGGTTTCCACTTCTAACTTTTAGCTCCAGTAGAAAAGCTGACCCAAGCCTCTTCTAGATACACTCATTTGGATCACTCAGTCCTTCTTAGTCCCACTCAAAATCGACCACCTCCTATCCAAGTACCTCTGTAACCCCCGACCTGTACAAATATACAACTGTCGTTTTCAATTGTTTAAGCTTGCTCTGCCTACTTAAGAGATCTGGCTTTCCCTTCAGAAGAAGCACTTCAGCCCACTTCAGAGGCAGTTGTTCCCCAAATCCTTTGACTCACAGGACTGAAGTACAGACACCACTGTCTTCCCCAGCATTCTCCTAGAACACACCGCCTGCATTCAGGACTGACTGACTAGTAACCGTCAATCCCAATCTCAACTCCTGCACTTTCCTTTCTTGCCACAGTAACTGTGTTCCTTCCAGGTCTACTTCTGTCTGGGGGCTTTCAGAAGGTGGGTGGCCTTGGCAGCACCCACAGGCCTAGCTGGGAGATTTCCTCCTTCCCTCTCACCTCTGCGGCATTACAGTTCCACATTGGCTCCACCACACCTTGAACTTTATCACTACAGAAAATACTCCACCTTTGCATTACAGGCTTCCAAACCTCTGGCTACAGCCTCTGTTTACTGGTCTCCACTTCCTTGTTCTTAAGGATCCTGCCCTTCATCCTCATCACCCCATCCCCCTCTTACCCATTCTGGCTTCACTCACCTCTGTAGCCAGATGGCTGCCTAATTTCAGTGATGTTTACATTACACCATGGAGTTTTGGTGTCCTAGGACTTTGTCAGAGTTATCATATTAACCTGAGACCTGGCTACCTTATTCATTTCCCCCTACATTGTTAAGGAAAGTTACATGAACCTGGTGGTTGGCTTTGAAAAAAAAAACCTGAAAACTTAGTTGTTTCCTTAGAACTGCTCTTTCTGTTCCTTCTGCTTCTTATTCCATCACCTTCCCATCCTGTCTTTGTAGCCCTCAATGCCCTGCCTCTCTCCTGCCATCCCAAAGTAAGGAGGAATTCTCTATTCTTTGGATCAAAGTCAGGTAGAAAAGCTGGGAGCAACAAACTGCGTCAACCAAAGGTGCTTCTGTCTTCACTCTCAAAAGCATAATCCTCAAACTGCAGGCAGCATCAAAATTCACCTGAGAAATTTATTAAAATATAGACTCCTAGCTGGGCAACTGTGGTGCACGCCAGCACTCTGGAGGCAGAGACAAGTGGATCTCTGTGAGTTCGAGGCCAGCCTGGTCTACAGGGTGGGTTTCAGGCTAGCCGGGGCTACACAGAGAAACCCTGTTTTGAAAAACCAAAAACCAAAACCAAACAAAAGTTAGTAGGTAGGTAGGCAGGCAGGCAGGCAGATAGCTAGACAGACAGACAGACAGATTCCATGGATCCACTCCTAAAAACTGCATTTATACCATCTGCTATAATATACCATCAAACTCCTAAGCACCCATGTAACCTTAATGTAGAATGTAACTGATTTAGGGATCACCTCCTGTGGTGGTTTGAAAGAAAATGACCCCAGAAGGGATTGGCACTAATGGGAGGTGTGGCCTTGTTGAAGTAGGTGTGGTCTTTTTAGAGGAAGTGTGTCATTATAAGGGCGGGCTTTGAGGAATCCTATGCTCAAGATACTGCCCAGTGTCTCAGACCACTTCCTGTTGCCTATGCAAGACATAGACTCTCAGCTACCTCTCCAGCACCATATCTGCCTGCAGGCCGTCATGTCCCACCATGATGATAATGGGCTGAATCTCTTAACTGTAAGCTACCCAATTAGATGCTTCCTTTCCAAGAGTTGCTGTTGTCATGGTGTCTCTTCACAGCAATAGAAACCCTAAGATACTGCCATAAATTTCTTTTCACAAATGATGTAGCTGCCTCACCATATGCCAGGCAAAATACCAAAGGTAGCCAAAAGTATGTATTACAAATTATGTGACAGGAAAAGAAAAAAAGTCAAGGGATATTTAACCAATCCGGGCAAGACTCAATGGGAGAGAGTTTGAAATAACTAGAGATATTAATTTCTAGACTCCTGTTCTAACACCTAAATGGATTTAAGTCTGTCAGAAAAAAAAAAGACAAATGGCAAAGACATATACACAGCTAACTCCCCATACTAGGAATTCAGCATCAAACTAAGAACTTAAATTGAATTAATCAAATAAATGTAATATCCATTTCTACTGTTGAGCTTTTTAACTAATATTTCCCTGTTAATATGACGTAGAGAGACTAACAGAGCAAAAGTGCATGGTCAAACAGCCAGAAGACATTTTCCTCAGCCCAAACCTACCACTGAAGCAACCATGGGATCTTATGAATTCCCCTGAGTCTAGGTGCTCTGCATGAGGAATGGGGACTTGGCACCATCTGAGGAACACGGTACTCATACTGAGAAAACCAGCAAAGGCCACTTGACATTCTGCAGCCCTTCTGAGATAGAAGACATGAGGATTGGCCCCGTAATAGTCATTCCTCCCCCAGCAGCTCCCCTTGGAGCCTGCGCTGTGAATGAAGACATTGTCTTATGAGTTTTAAGCATCGCAGCATGAGGCAGCATCTGGTTCACACAGGAAGGAAGAGACTGCAGTGGTGTTTGCTATTCATACCTTTTGATGTCTCAACAAAAAGCCAAGCACACTGTGAAGCCGGTCACAATAGAGGCAGAACCAAGATGACTGATGGACTGAGTGAGAAATCCAGACCTAACCAAGAATAGCAATGAATGAAGACTCTTTTGAATGAGGAGGAGAAAGTCTGCAGTACAGAAAACTGAAAAAAAAAATGCCTGTAAATATGTTTTAAAAACTAAGAGATGGGGGAGGAGAAGAAAGAAGCCATATATGAGGTAAAGCCCTCCACAGTGAATGGATCCCAACAGTACTACTCAGAACAAAACTGAGCCAAGAGTAAATAGTGGCACATGCTTGTAATCCCAACACTCAGGATACTGAAAATGTCTTCAGGATATGGAGGCATGAAGATCACGAAGTCAAGACCAGCATGGGCTATGATAGAGAGAGAAACAAATAATAGAAGCAACAGAAAAAGGGAGGGATGAAGGGAAAGGGAGAGAGAGAACCCTAAATGGTCAATGATACTAATCTCTAAACTTAAGAAGTAAGAAACCTTCAAGTATTGTGGGATGTTTTGATCATACTCTGACACTCCTGAGACTGCCATTAAGTTTGCTTTGAATCAGAGGGCGGAACAAGCAACTAATTGACCAAAATTAGTCATACAGGTTTTGGAGGACAGAGGACATAGAGAAAGACACAGAAAGTAGTAAGGTGGGGCTTAGAAATATTCTTGGCCCTTTTGGATTAAGGAAGGAGAGAGAAAGGAGGTCACTGGTCATTTCTCTGCCATCTCTCTAAACATTCAGGTTCTTACCCCATATCGACTCCCGAGTTTTTCTTGATAAAGAGTAATTAGATAAATGCTTTCATCAAGAGCTGGAAAGAGCTCATGAAGAATAAAATCCCAGACCAACATGAACTTACATCACCAAGTAGTAGGAGTCAGGTATGATCATGAATATCTGGAATCCCAGTACTTTAGAGACTAAAGCAGGAGGATACCAAGTTACAAGTCAACTGGGACTATATAGCAAACTTAAGGTCAGCCTTGGTAAAATAGCAGTACCATGACTCCAAAAATAAATAAATAAATAAATAAAAATAAAAAGGACGGAAGGAAAGAAGGAAGAGAGCAGCAATATTTTATGTTTTAATATATACAGTTGACATCAGATAGACCCGATTATGATACCTTTTCATGACTTGTTGACTGTAACACTGAACAAATACTGAAGTCTTTCTAGGACTTGGTGTCTTCATCTATAAACTGAGGCTTGCCCATCTCCCCAGGACGGCAGGGAGACTTGAGGCCATGTGGGGTGAGTGTTCAGAGTATGGTGCCTTGTGAACAGTCACTCATATGACCCCCTTGTTTGTAAAGAACATTTGAGACCATGTAAAGTTTCAAGCCCCTCCCAGGCCTCCAACTTTGAAGAACCTGAGAAACAAATACAAACACTAGAGTCAAATATCAGTTGCTTAACGTGTCCATGGCTTGAGATGATTAACACGAACATACAAATAGCTGTAGCTAGAACACACAACATGTGGACTAAAACCAAAGAAGACCCTTTGGAAGAGGTCTCCCATGGCCAGGCTTAGCTAGCTGATAGAGATCTCAAAGCAAGGTCCTCTGAGTCACAAATCAGTCAAGCATGCAATTTCCCAACTGCCCACACTTGGTCCTCCGCCAAATCCCAAGGCTTCTTCCTTTACATCTTTAATTGCCACTCCTTCCTTCAACTGCGACTCCATAATACCTCCCGCTAGTCACCACTCAGCTGGACCTCAGCACCAATGTCTACATCTGCCCTAAGTACCACAGGCTGGCAGCAGGGCGGGCCAGCATCTTGCCTCCTTTTGTCCCATGAAGATGTCCACTAAGACCATGTCTCATTCTTTTCCAAACTTCTCCAACTGAGTCCTATCTTCTAAAAGACTATTCCTATTACTAGGATGTACCTAGCTCTGGTGTGCCAGGAAGGGTAGAACCCTGCTACATGGGGCTGCCAAAGCAAACTGGTTGGAAAACAGCCCTCCAACAGGTCAGTGATCCTCGCAGCAGGCCCTCCTGTCACCTGGCAGCCAGACCTGAGAGCGGCCACCGCTGTGGACTGACCACCCTTCCTATTCCACCAGCTGCTACACAGAGTAACCCCATGTTCTTTCCCTTTCCCTCAGCACATCTGAGGGAATGGCTGGGGAGGAAAAAGAAGAGGGAGAGATATGGCTGCTATTGAAACAAGAAAGCCGTTTATGGGCTGCAAATACAATTAAGAAATTCCTTAAAATAACGTATAGAGCAACAAGTCTCTTAATAAACTGCATACCAAGGTATCGCCCTCCAAATCCCGAATTTTTATTAGCTGTGCTAGCGAAGGCATCCAAGGTCAGGGTGTCCTTAAGAATAAGGACAAAGAGGCCCACGCAGGAAGGGGGAATTCAGTAGAGTCTGTGAATTCAATGGAGCCTATTTCCCAGGCATGACTTCTTCTTTTTAAGTAAATTACTCATTGTATGCCAAAACCACACTTGTGGCTTCTACTTGCTTAGACATTTAAAGTGTGTCTCTTTTAATGTCTGACTCTATATTCTCTAGCCCACTGCTGTATCAGGTTAGCACTTAAGACTTTATTTAATCAAGAAAGTGTCCTTTCGGCTTCTGAATTATAAAACAAGACACAAAAGCACTCACACTCAAGTTTTGTTCTGTTTCCAGGGCACATTTAAAAACGAAAGCCCACCCCAGGCTTAGGCATACAGGGAACAGCTTGGCCACACCTGGCTCTATCAAGACATTATTTCTAAACAAGGCCTTCACAAAGAGAAGACTCCCCCCCCCCATTTAAACTCGGGGCAGAAAAGAGTAAGCATAGCAAAATCTGTGTGCGCATTTTCTCCTTCCTTAAAAAAGAAATAAGATACCACAGAGACCTTCCTTAATACAATAGTGGCTCCATTCATAACTGAGCGCTCAACTGTAATGTCCAAATTCCCTGTCCATTTCTTGCCAAGATTTCTTCTCCTGTTCTCTGACCTTCATAATGGCCCCAGTTGGATTTCCTTCTTCAGCCTAGAGTTCTCCCAAACTGAACCCTCAGTCTCAAGTTTGTTATAGTTGTCCCCAACAAAAGACTGATTTTCTTAAAATGTACTCATTTTCATGACTCAAAATACATTTTACATAAATTAGTAAGGAACACTCAGCAGTACTAATTCTTTAAATAAAGGGAGTAACTTTTCCAAACAGTGGGATTTCTGGCATCGGCAAGGACCTTCCAAAGCCCATAGGAGCAGCACAGGCTGCCCAGTTCTGTGTCAGCAAAATTTGCCCCACAAAGCAGCTATACAGCCAGTAAAAAAAACAGGGTATCCAAAAAGAAAACTTAAAAGTCTATTTAGCCTTAAGTTAGAAGACAGAAGAGCAAACTTGCTCAGGGCTGGGAGTGTGGCTCAGTGGGCAAGCACATGTGTAGCATGGAAGACAGGTCTTGGGCTCTCACTCCCACAACTAAAACAACAAAACCTCTCAAAATTTTTAAAAAAGGAATCAAGGCAGTTATGATCTTCATATCACAACCATGAGACCAAGACATCAACCAATTCCTGGCTGGAAGTCTGCCAGTAACAAAAGGATACGCGTTCTGTGGTCAGTAGCAAAGAAGATGGGCGCATGGTGTGGATGTAGCTTTCAGGGTGCCCCCCTACCCCCGCGACCAGGTTGCCTTGAATTCACAGCCCTGTTCATTCCCCTCACTCTGAACATGGCCTTGGTTCTAATCAGTAAGATACACCAGAAAGGGTCTGAAAATAGGTTATAGACTAACCTGCTTTCTACGCTCACTGAGACAGAAGATGCTTCCTAGATGCACCCCAGTGCCTGGCAACTGAGAGAAGGCAAGGCTCTAACCACCGGCACATCGGAACAAGGGGTCCTTGGTCCAGCGTAAGGAACTGAGTCCTGTCAACAGCACTAAACCAGCTTGAAACAGATGTGCCCCATCAGAAAGCACGAGATGACCACAGCCTGTGAGAAACCCAGGCATTCACTCAGGCTACGCCTGGATGGGATGTATCTGCTAAGGCCCAGCCCATCTGCTTTATGAGCCGCACTGAGGACCCTCTCCAAACCTGTCAGCCTGAAGGAGCTCCAATCACTTTTATTAAGATAACTGTCATACCAGATAGTGCAAAGTCTATAATTCAATGCTTTTTAAAGTTCTGCCACCATCACCACGGTCAATTTTAAAACATTTTTTATAATCCCCAATGGAAACCCCAGGGCCATCATCAGTCATTCACAATTCCATCCCCCAAGGCCTTACCAATAGCCTCCCCCTCCACAGATTTGTCTATTCTAATATTTTTGATGCTCATAAATATTGTACATGAATCTGTGCATCCTATTTTATAGCTGCATTTTATTGTAGTGCACAAGCATGCTATATTTTGTTTATTCATTAACTCACTGTGGATGGATTTGGGTTAATATTTTTCTTTTTACTAATATAAATAATGGTTTGGAGATATATTTTTGTGTGGACATAGGTTTTTCAGTGCTCAAGAGTGCATACCTGGGGTTGGGATTGTTAAATCACATGCTTAAAAATTTAATCTATGCTTTAAAAATCTATGCTTAAAAATTTAAAGACCTGCTAGATACTTCTAAAGTAGCAGCACCATTTAACAATCCAACCACCAATCCACAAGGCGCCAAATTCTGCACATCTTTGGGGACATTTGTTATAAACTGTCACTTGTGCTCCAGCTGGTAATAAGAAGTGGAAGCTCACTGTTTCCATTTGCAGGTCCCTAGCAACCAATATAGAATATCTTACCACATCTTTACTGGTCATTTGTTTATCTGCTTTAGAGAAGTCTTCCTAACTTTTGTCCATTTTCAAACTAGTGAGCTTTACTTGAATGCTTGTTGGTTTTGAGCCAGGGTCTTATTGTGTTGCCCTGGCTGGCCTGGAACTCTCTATGTATACCAGGCTGGCTTTGAACTCACAGAGATCATCAGCTTGTTCTGACTCCCAAAAGAAAGGGTTAAAGATGTGTGCTACCATGTCCAGTTTGTCCATTTTAAAATGAGGATCTTAACTTTTTATACTGTAAATCCTTAATCAGATATATTGTCTTTGTACTTCCTTTTTATTTTGATTTTACATACATGTTTTGGTTACAAGTTATACCTGTGCACCATGTACATGCCTGGTGCTCACCAAGGCCAGAAGAAGGAAATGGATTCCCCACCACCCCAGAACTGGAGTTACAGATGGTTGTTGTTATCCACTATGTCAGGGCTGCAAACAGAACCCGGATCCTCTATAAGAGCAGCAATTGTTTTTAACCATTGAGCATCTCTCCAGCACCTGTGCTTTCTTTATAGAACCCTCTTGTTAAAAAAACAACAACAAAACAGCAGCTTGAACTTAGCCAGGCATTCATTAAGTCTATAGAGCACTTTAGAAAGCCTTGTGTATATGTAGGTATGCAAATGTCATACCTACATATACACATATTGTACCAGAGGACAACCTGTGGGTTGGTCCTCACCTTCTTCTTTGGGACAGGTTTTGTGTTGTTTACCACTGAGCATGCCAGGCAAACTGGTCTGTGAGCGTCCAGGATTCTTTTATCTCAGCTTCCCATCTCACTCCTGGAGTGGCATCTGTCTCCAGCGGGGCTACATGGCTTCTCTCTGACTCTGTGTCGTTTCTCCCAGCATTCAGTTTAGTTTTTCCCGCCTACCTAAGTTCTGCCCTATCAACAGGCCAAGGGAGTTTTCTTTATTAATTAACCAATTGTATTCACAGCACACAGAGGGGAATCCCACATCACTTCCCATTTTCTGTTTAAATAAAAAAGGAAGGTTTTGACTTTAACATGGTAAATTTACATATAACAAAATAGGTATCAAGCAAGAATTACAGTTACAATATTTATATCTACTTTATCTTTTATCATAACTAAGGAAAACTGTAACTATCAATTCTTCAACTCCATCAAAGACTCCAGAAGGATATAGTATTACCTAAGTAAAAAGGAAGTGCATTGTAAGCAACTTCCAAAACTCTAGAATTGACAGAGACAGCTCGCTGCCTGAACAGTCACCCAAAGTTCTTCTGTACTGTTGGGCCATCCATCTTCAGCCTACAGACCCATAGTATCCAGCAACTTCCATGAAACAGGAAATTTCAAAGACAGTTCTGCCTATATTGGCAGTTTGCCAGTCACTTTCTTCTGTGCCCTGCAGAATGTCTGGCAGATTCATTCATGAAGCAGGAACTCCAAAGGACCATCTCACCTTTAGCCAAGTATAGCAATCATTTCTCTGTGGGTCCTGCATGTCCAGTTCATCAAGCATTCCAGGCAAGAGCAGTTTCTTGCCCAGGTGGCTAACCAACTCCATAAGGAGCCTCTTCAATGCCCATCTTCCTCTTGAAGTAGATTGGTGCTGCCCAGAGCAGATGTGTCTCACTGTTATGAAAAGTCCCAAGTTCTTAAACATTTTAAATGCCATATTCTGAAGGTCTCTGAAAGATTTGAAGAATACCTATCCAACTGAAATATATTTCTATATATCTAGAAAACCTAACTAACATGACTATAAGCTTGACTATTATAGATGATAATCTATTAACCTATATTTCTTAATTATACATTAAATTTTAAATGAGCTGCACATGGTACCATAATCAAGAGAAATACACATATAACAAAATTGACCTTAAATTTGTGTTAATAAATAAAGATCCATACCAATGCAAAGTATCCATCTCTATAGCAGGCGCCTAAGAATCTCTTCATTTATCTTGTTTTAAGCAAGAATTTGACTAAGAGTGTGAGTCCAACAATCTGGCAAGGACTCTTAGTGTCTTCTGGCCTAAATGCAGACTTTACAAGCATGTTTCCTAAAGGTTGATTATTAGAGCATAAAGTTGCATGGCACTGTTAAAAGATGAAACAATACTGAGAACCCCCAGCAAAGCAATGCTAATGCCAAATTCTACCACGCATTAGTATTTTATAAAATACAGAGTAAAATCCTCTTCTTTCTAGCTCTAGAGACAACTACTTATCAGTGACCCATGATAATTACCATCCATGACCACTGAGTTTTTAGCTGCAGTTAGGTAAGAAAACACCTAGCTCACCTGTCTCACAAAGCAGTATATCAGACACTAACTAGTAGCACTGGCTCAGCAAAGGGCAGAGTCCTAAGGAGGCGTTTGCACTTTGGACTCTCTATCTTCACTTTCTCTGAGGAGAACCCAGCCAGCATTTACTTCCGAAGAGTCTAAAAGAGTCGATGTGAGTTTATAGACAGCATACCCAAATGGCCACACACCCACAAGTTAAGGAGATTGCTGTTATAAACCTGCTTCATCGTTTAGCGACCCATGAACCTCAGTCACATAGGCCATTGTTTTACTGAACATTTATCATCATGGGCAGGAGGTCACAAAAAGATCGCCTGAGGACACTCTTGAGGAAAAGAAATTAGGTTTAAGTTATTTCTGCTGCTCTGTATCCAAGCCAGTGAGATGTAGAGTCTGAAATAATCTAATTTGTCTTGTAGTTTCCTGGGAGGCTCTAAGGAAAGGCAAAGGAAGATCTGCCTCCCTGGCCCCTTGACAATGACCTCTCTCAATTCTCCATGACCAAAAATGGTATCTCACAGCCTGCTACCAAAGACTGCAGCTGAATTATTACCTGCATATGCACAGATGAGTGTGGTGCCCATCCAGCTGTGACCAAGGGCTGACTGAATGAACCGAATCAGTTGGCACTGGCGTAACAAGGGTGTCCAAATCTAAATTATGGGTGACAGGAAGGAGTGTCACCCTGGCCATCCACGATCCTGACAATTCTTTGGAATTGTTGGCCCATTCAGGAAACTTCTGGTTGTCAGATCCCACAATCTTACCCCATGGCTAAGCTCCAAGAACAGGGATACACCAACAGACTGAACCTGGATCTTACCTCTTAGCTTCCTCCAGGTGGCACAGGTACTCATAGGCAATGTTCTGTCGCCGCCTCTCATCCATCTCCTCTGCAGACAGCCTTTCATCATCCACAATCGCTAGAAATACAGAAGAAGAATGTGTCACTTGAAAATGTTTTATTCACGTTAATAGTACAGTAAACTAGACGTCTACTTGGTGGTCTTGTCTATAAATATTCCTTACTTAGTGCATAAGTTTGTTCCACTTCATTTGGAAGGGACAAACCCTAGCTTAAGGCATGTTTTATGTCTTGTCCAGGAGTTGTGATAGGCTTAATTCTGTAGATAGCATACCAAAAATGGGTTTCATTATGACACATATGTCATTGCATGTTACAAATATCCATCCTCACTTCCCATTCTTCCTTTCTCCAGCTGGTTCACTTCCTTCCCACTTTTGCTTTCATCTTATACACACACACACACAGACACACACACACACAAATAAATAAATAAATAAATTTTAATTAAGTTTTTAAAAAAAGCAAGCCCACTAAGGGGCTAGAGAGATGGCTCAGGGGTTAGCAGTGCTTGCTGGTCTTGCAGAGAACTGCTTGGTACTCAGAATCCACAGGTAGGTCTGAAGTACCTGTAATTCCACTTATAAGAGATCCAACACCCTCTTCTGGCCTCCTTAAGTACTCTCATATACATGGTACATAAACATATACTCAAACACACACATACACATAAAAGTATATACAGTTTTAAAATAAATCCCTTTGCCTTTTATAGTAATGATTTTACTTGCTCTTTTAAAGATTTGTTTTTATAATATTTAATTGTGTGTGTGCACATGTGTTCCTGTGTGTCTCTGTGTGTGTGTGCACGAATGCCTGTGTGTGGGTATGTGTATGGTATATGCAGGTGCCTGCTGAGGAAAGAGGCATCAGATACCTCTGGTAGAGTTACAGGCACTATACACTATGAGTCACCTAACATAGGCTCTGGAAACCAAACTTAGGTCTTCTGCAAGAGCAGTATATGATCTTAATTCTTGAGCCACCTCTCTGGTCTCTGGCCTTTATGTAGTTTTGGGTTTGTTTGTTTGTGGGTTTTGATTTACTGATTTTCTTTTATGTGTATGTGTGTGTGTACAACATGAGTGTCTGGTGCCCACAGAGGCCAAAAGAATACATCTGATCAATACATCTGATCCCTTGGAACTGAAGCTACAGGTGTTTGTGAGCTGCCATGTAGGTGCTAAAAATTGAACCCAGGTCTTCTAGAAGAGAAGTGCTCTAACTGCTGAGCCATCTCTTTAGCTCATGGTATTATTTTTAACAGAATAAAAACAGGCCTGAAGTTAAGGGCTGACACCATCAGACTGACACTAGCAAACAGGTTTCAGTAGAGTAATTCGATGGAATTCAGACAGCCTGGAATCAATTAGAACCTGGCCTGCTAGTAACACCATCTGTAACAACACTCTAGAAGGTGTCTAGTGGCTAAGCTTGGAGGTGGTAACCTTATGATGCACCCTAGAAATTCTGGGGTTGAACACTGAACACACAAGTATTTGTCTCTTCTTATCCCCAAGGGAATTGCTACTGCTCATCCAACCCCAAATATCAATGAGTCCCTTTGTAGAACGAACAGAGTCTCTAAGACATCTCCCTTGCTACTTACAACCTTTCTGGTTAATAGGTGTGTAAAAGGCAAAACTAAAGGAGATAGGAAGGAAGTCAAGTTTACAAGCCTACACAGTTTATGCTAATACAGGCTTAGTTTATTAACTCGAACACCGTGTCCTAGGATTTCTGTGGAGAACACAGACTCATAATTTCCTGACCGCATTTCTTCTGCCCACTGCGTCCAGATATCCCTCCACCAAAGCCTTCATTGTTTATTTGCATGGCAACATTGCTTTCTCATAGAAAGGGCCCATCCTTTCATGTTTTTAGGTTGGTAATTACAGTTGGTCATTTTTACATGTGTGTTCATGTGGGGAGCAAGTGTAGCCCTGTGTGAATGAGAATTCGTGACATGAGCAAGGCCATGTCAAGGACCCCATTGTCTCAGGTCCATGGGAATGGCAAGGCCTTCCTCTGGTCGAGTATACGTGTTCACACGTACAGAAAATGTCAGCCACAGTGTCCTCCTTCCTCCTGGATGACTGCATCATCTCCATCAGGGCAAACAGCCCACCCGACTCTAGTTCTTCTATCCCTGTGCTTGCATTTCTTCATTCCAGTCGCCCCAGTCCTGACTAGCTCAATCCTACAGCTGTGCAGGCTGGGGCAGGACTGTTAGTCCCGGTAGAAACGGGAGGGACTGAAGAGCGTCTGTGGACTCTAGGAGGAACAGGCTAACTCCAGACCTGTCCAATGAGGAGTCAATCACAGAACCTTCATGGAAAAAGGAATTAAAGTCAAAATATGAATTCTTTTTCCTGCTGAGACAAGGTCTAACACTGCAGCTCAGGCTGTCATTAAACTCTTGATCCTCCTTCATCAGTCTTGCTCCTGTATTATGGTAATAGGTATATACCAACCACATCCCACCAACATTCGAATTTTACTACAGTATGTACAATGCTAAGTACTTAAGATCTAAAATTAATACTGAACCCCCAGGGAACTCAAAAGAAGGGAGATTATATTTGAAATAGTATAAAATTTGGCAGGATATACCATAATTACAGAAATATGCACTAGACACTTATTTACTGAGCACAATCTTTACTTCAAGGTCTTAGGGAATGTGTTGTCTATATTTTGTTTCAATTATACCGTGTGATTCTGTGAGCCAAGCAATTGCTCATTTAACACATACACAGGCTGAAATGTCTTTAGCACAAGCAAAGAGCAGAAACACAAGAAGCAAACACAGTGGGACAGAAAGGAATAAACTGCACAGGAACTTGGGAAATGTGTGTGTCGATGAGAAAGAAAGGGCTGCAGCAGAAGACGAGAGACATCTGGGAGGAGATGGGCAGCTCAGGCTGGATTGTTACAGAAGTGGTACCCAGAGGAGCAGGACTCTGCACACCCTTGTCTATCTGTTTCCCCACTATCCTTTCCCATTTTCCACCATGGCTTCCATTTCTTTGATAAGGACCTCATCCCAGACCAATGATACCAGGAAGGGACAGCAAAGGCTGACATTTGTCACAGCATCTCTTTTCTTAATAAACTCAATCTCATCTAAGTGTTATTGTCTGTTTGTTTGCTTGGTAGTTTAATATAGTGCTGGAGATCAAAAATCAAGGCTTTGTGTAAAGAGGTCCGCCACTGATCTACATCTGCAGTTCCTGACCTGAACTTTAAAAGAGTTAGTGCATTCCAGAAAAGTGCCAATGCCTCCCAGAAGCCTTCTGAATTCTGTACTGCCCTGCAGGTGCCCAGGCCTTCCTCATCTTGCCTTCTCTTGCAGTAGGTGTCCTCCCTCAATCACACTGCTCGGCCACTCATTCACCTGTTGTGAGGATCACCTTCTTAAACAACGGTCCTCTGACGTCATCACCTCTTTCTAAACTTTGGATGGCACCCTTTTTCCTATTAAAGAAAGTTCTAAACCAGTTTTCCTCTCCCCCATACACGGAGCCTACACAGCTTAGTCCAGGTAAATACTCTATCCCAGGATCTTGCTACTCCCTTTCAGGGGCTTCTGCTACTCCCCTTCTCTCTTCCTGGGAAGCCATTCTCCCACCTCTGTGTGTGACAAGACCTTCAACAGCTACTGAGGCACACACATGTGGATTTTAGAATCTGAGTTCAGCCCTCTCTTCCACACTTCAGATCACACCATTATCAGAGCACTCACCGGACAGGCCCCATGGGAGATCGCTCATGGCTCCCTCTCCAAACTGGTAGCTCTGGAAAGAAGGGGCTCAGTTTTGATTCACGTTCCTATCTCCCTCACACCTGTGATGGCTCCTTACGTAAACAGCTCTCTGACATTATCTTCAAGTAAATCCTTTCTAAGACAGTTAACTAATACCCCATAACAAACTTCCTTTGAATCAGATTATGATTTCTCTTATCTAGGTTCTTCCTAAAAGATACCTGACATGCTATGATAGTCAGCTGTCCAGTATTGTATCAACATACTTGAAACTAATCAACTTATATTTTGGGTCTCTGGTGGCATGATATATCATGTGAGAGCCCATGGCAGGCGAAGGGTGTTTACTTCATGGGTGATGAAAAGCAAAAGAGACAAACAGGAAGGAGATGGGGTTCCAATAGTCTGCTCAGGAACTCATTCGTGATAACCTAGCTTCATTCTATTAAGCCTCGCCTCTTAGGCTTCATCACCTAAGATAGTGGCCAAACTTCTAATACACGTGGCTTTGGGGGGACATTCAAAGTCAGACCATCGCACACAGCCACATACCAACATCTAATATTCAACTCCATCATTCCTAACAGATCCCTAGCTAACCCATCACTTCTGATCTCCCATTTTAACAACAGCTGAAAGCAAAGAGTGTTTACTCTTTCTGACAGGATATTTTTATTTTGTGGTACCCTCAGATACAGTAAAACCTGAAACCAACTTAAAATTCCTAGGGAGCGTCCATCTCTAACAATCTCTAACCTGTGTGTGAGCACTAGGGTTCTACTCAAAAGAAACACTCTCCAGCCTCAACCATCTGTCTAGAAGAGGCAGAAGCCTCCTGTGACCTTTCACCCTCAGACACTCTAGGAGGAGTTGGGGTAGAGATCCTCAGTCTCTACCCCAACTACTTCCATAACCGCCTTCTCGGGACCACTGCTAAGAACTCCTAGGCTCTGCTATAGCCCTATCCAGGAAAACAAACAAAAGCAAAATATAAATTACAAATACACACACACACACACATACTGTTTGAAAATTAAAATTGCAGCATGCTAAGCATCGTTGATGGCATCAGATCTTCAAATCAGAACACAATG
Organism: Ondatra zibethicus; assembly: GCA_004026605.1. Taxonomy (NCBI): domain Eukaryota; kingdom Metazoa; phylum Chordata; class Mammalia; order Rodentia; family Cricetidae; genus Ondatra; species Ondatra zibethicus. The sequence goes on along the minus strand of PVIU01000933.1, from coordinate 20,880 downwards.
GCTAGTTCCTAACTATCCTAACACAAGTTGGCCTCTCTCCCAACACTTCTAGTATTTTAGTTTAGTTTTAAAAATTAATTGACTGATTGATTGATTTAATATGTATGAATGTTTATTTGCATGCATATATATGCATCACATTTATGCAGTGCCTAAGGCCATAAGAGGGTGCTGATTCCCCTAGAAATGGAGTCATAGATGGTTGAAAGCCACATATGAGTGTTATAAACTGGACCCAGGTCCTCTCAAAGAGTGGTTGGTGCTCTTAACTGCTGAGCTATCTCTGCAGCCCCAAACTACCAATATTTTAATAACAAACTCGGAGAAGACACATTTTAAGTCATGGTAAACAGAATACATCTCATATGTTCTCCCATCCAAGTACTAACTAGTCCTGACCCTGCTTAGCTTCTGAGACCAGACAAGGGACTGGACAAGGTTCAGTGGTTAAGAGCACTGACTGCTCTTCTAGAGGATCTAGGTTCAATTCCCAGCACCCACATGGTGGCTCACACCTACCTGCAACTCCAGTTCCTGGGCTTCTGACACCCTCACACAAATATACATGCAGGCAAAACACCAATGAATATATAATGAAATAAAAATAAATTATAAAAAAGAAATAAGATTATATGTTCTCTGAAAATATTTGGTAAATAACCTCTTATCAGGAAGGCTAATAAAAGGGTCCCAAATATCTGTACGAAGTCAATTTACTTTTGCCTGTTTGCAGTGAGGAAAAGGGAGTAAAGCTGCAAGCACAGAGCCATCCTACAGGTATCCTCTACTGATGTTTAATCAGTGTGCTTAAGCCAAAACACCAGGTTGTGAACCAGACAAACAGAAGGGCTTTCCCTCAGGGCATCCCATATCCAGTCTCTTCCTTCCACCTTTCCATATGCCTGGCCCACTGCCCCTCTCATCAGACACTTCACCTGTCTTCCCTCAGGGTGGAGAAGGCCGGTGATGACCTGCCACCCAAGGAGAAGCCAAGGTTACGGTACTGGGAAAGTTTTCGCAGCCAAAGTAGATGCATCTGGACCCTGAAGGGTGCCCCAAAGACCTTTGCTCTACTCATTGCTCAGTGACTTCTGATAAGAGCTCTTGGCATGAACAACAGTCCTGCCGTTTAAACAGCCGTCACGAAGCTAATAATTCACGGCAGGCATGACTTTACTGCCTACAAAGCATTTTTCCACATGTTACTTATAGGCCCTATCGCTTATTAATTAGGAAGCCAAGGTCAGTGAGGGGAAAGGATGGCCCATGACTATTCTCTGGACCAGTAACACACTCAGGGCTGGAAGTGACATCCTTTGGGGCCACATCATCACCAAACGAAGAGTTACCATCAAAAGCAAAGAAATCCATCATTCAAGTAACTCTGGAGTTCATTTCGTTTGGAAAGAACTTGGCTGTCCATGATTTCCTCTGAGGCACCTCTTCCTTCACAGCCCTGAACTCCCTAAGGAACAGGACTTTGTGGAGGAGCATTTCCACAGGTATTAACAATTCACCAGTGCCATTAAGATCACTGGCCAGCTGGCTCAGTTGGTTAGAGAGTGGTGCAAATGAGAACAAAATGCCACTAATAAAATCAGCTGACACTGGCAAGAGATGGAAACAATCACAGTCTATGGCAGTCACATGACAGAGATTATGAAGAGGCAGAAGAAGCAGAACAAGAAAGAACTGAGAGGCAAGACGTAGAAACAGAAGTGTAAGAAGAGGAAGGAAACTGGAGTCAAGTGCAAAGAACGCCCACACAATCTAACATAAACTAGCCCAACACCTACCCTTTGGTAAGGTGTGGCCATGGCTAAAGGCCTCTTCCCACTACCTGCTTCCTTCACACAGATACCAAGGCCACCATATCCTCGCCATTCCATCCATCCGTTCGCAAATATTTGAATGGCTGCTTGGTGCTAGCCCGTTCGGATACAAAGTATGACTCACAAGGTCTCTTCTGGAATTTTTATTAGGGTTACACAATTGAGATTTGGCATAATGACAAGGTGCTTGAGTTTGGGAAATATACTCAAGGGAGGGTTGGCAAGAGAAACTAAAACCCTGGCTGGCTTCATAAAATGGTATTATCTAGGGTGTACTCCTTTAAGGAAAAGCAGATTAGAAGGATGATGGGAATCAACCAAGAGGTACACCCACCATTTAGTATTTTAAGTACACATTGTTATTCTGGGTGACTCAAATTCTCTACGAAGAATCCTAAATATCCTCAGGTATGTAATGCAGCTGGGTGTGAAACCATAGTCTATGGCTTGGGAACTGTATGGCCTTAAAGAGAGTACCCAAATCAGCAGTTCTCAACCTGTGGGTAGCGACCCCTTGGAGGGGGTATGGAAAGACCCTTTCACAGGAGTCGCATACCAGATAGTCTGCCTATCAGTTATTTACATTACAATTCATAACAGTAGCAAAATTACAGTTATGAAGTATCAATGAAACTAATTTTATAGTTGGGGGGTCACCACAAAATGAGGAACCCTTTTAAAGGCCACAACATTGAGAAGGTTGAGAACCACTGACCTAAATGGCTATGACCCACTCTCAATGTTTAAGGACTGGTCATAGGAGATAGCCCACACTGATACCCAGAGAAGACACTAGAAGAGAGAGAATTCAATCTAAGATCCTGGGGGCAGAGACATGAGGATGGGCTGAAAAGACAACAGAACCAAAAGGCCAACGCTTTAAGAAAACTGACGCATTGAGGAAATATGACCTGTGGAAAATTCTGGTTTCTTGCCAGCTTCCTGAAGCCTTCCATGGCTACTTAAACTGTAAAGGACCCCATGATCAGACTTCCCTAAACTGGATTTCCTTTTGAAAAACAGACAAGCTTGGGTTTGTGGTTGTTTGCGACCCTAACTAGAGTGCGAGGCTGTAATAAAGGTGGGCAACCCAGGTGTCTGGAAGCCTGTAGGCTACACCAAGTGAAGGGGATGCTGGGCGTACAGCTGCCAGGCCCAGACCCTTCCTCCTCTCTGTGTAGGGCCAACAAAACAGCAGAGACTCGTATGTTGGACCTTGGACTTGAAGGCAGGGGTAACAGGTCCTTCCAGTCCTCATGTTACCAAGCCTGCCACCGAGAGAAAGCACAGTCCTCTTTGCCATCTCCTGAGGGAAGGTGAGCTTTATTTAAAACCTGCTTTATACGCCATTCCCGGAATTTCTTCTCATCACACATTTCTAATATCTTTCCAGTGCTGCAAACCAGCACCAACCCGGGGCCATTTAGGTTAGGCAAAGCTGTAAGGGGCTCTAGGCCCATAGTATAATAAGAAAACCTCCTAAAGTTTCCAAATTTAGCATTGGAAATATTTCTGAGATGGGGCATGACTAGGCAATAATGGTAAGTAAAGCTACCAACACCAAGGCTTTACCAACAAGGGACGTAATCTCTTCTCATTCTAATGTCACTGGGGTTCAGAGGCATTAAGAAGCTCCTAGTGCCTATGTTACATCTAAACAGGTAAATGGAAGAGGAAATGGTTCAGGTCTTAGGAAAATAATTGATCCTTTTCTGGAAATACGGTTATACAGTATAGGATGCACAGAGGAGTTCAGGCATAATGAGAGCACATGACAACTATCCCAGCAACTAACTTGCAGCTGAGGCAGGAGGATCATGAGCTACACAATGAGCCCAAGGTTGGCCTGGGTGCCATTAAATAACTCTCTCTCTCTCTCTCTCTCTCTCTCTCTCTCTCTCTCTCTCTCTCCCCCTCTCTGTCTGTCTCTGTCTCTGTCTGTCTGTCGCTCTCTCTCTCTCTCTCTCTCTCTCTCACACACACACACACACACACACACACACGGAGCAGAAAGGAAAGGGAGGGAGAGACAGAGGCACAGAAACAGAGGGAAGGGAGGGTTCTTAGATTCAACTCATGCAAAAGGGCCCAACATTTAATGTAAACATCACACTTGATTACTTAGGTCTGAAAGGCAAAACCCAGGGCTCCTTTTCAGAGTAGAAATTCACTGCTAATTCTCAAACCAAAGGACAACCTGTCCACTGTAAGCCTAAACAGGAATATCTAACTTTTTCCAGAACTTAGAAACCCAAGGAGGATTGTGGCAGTGTTAAGGTGCATCGGGATGAGAAAGGGAGTCCTGGGATTTTGCTCAGTTTGGGAGAAGAACAAAAACCAATGATTCTTTGATTTGGGATTATTTACTAATATTTTTTATTTGCATAATGGCAATTTTCAAGAAATATTTTAGGAACCAAATCACCTCTGGCTGCCAAGAAGGCCCAGGAAATAATCCATATGGCTACTGCCTCCTCTCCACACCCCATCACCCACATTCCTCACAGATCTCAGTGATGAAGAGGAGGGTGTTGAGTTTCGAGGAGCTAGCTGAAAGGTGAGACTCCAGTTTCAGAGGGCAATTTTCAAATCTAAACAATGGGAAGGAGTTTAGCTCACCTCTGCTCTATATGAGCCCCGTGCTTGTGGGATTCATGGCAAAACGTCTCAAATTATTTAGATCCAGTCCTAAGATGGTTCTTTCTGCTCTCTATAAATAATGAATAAAGGCCCAAAGGTCAACTCGACTTAATGCCCCATTAAGAATGAGGCTAAGTTAGAACCACTAAATAAACTTAGCAAGTTAAATAGCAATGGTCTCCTGAGCTGATTCCAAGAAAGCCACTGCTAACATCTTGTTCCTGTTCTCTCAAAAGCTACCTAATGTGATGTGCATAGTGCTACACCCAGTACTCGGGAGCTCGAGACAGGAGCATTCTGAGTTTGAGAACATCCTGGGCTACATAGCTAGTCTTATACTAGTGTGGGATAGATGGTAAGACCCTGCCTAAAAACCAAGAAAACAGATAGCTACACATTTAAATAGCATAGGATATTTCCACAAAGCTGAAAGATCTAGAAGACAGTCATGGCATGTTCTTCCCTTGGTTCATGGGAGAAAATAAATAAATAAGGCACAAAAGGAAGAAGACAATTTCTTGGTTTGGAATGAATTTCTTCCCCTGTGCGTGTGACAGTCTGAAGGCTGTGTTCTTCCTTCCCCTGTGTGTGACAGTTTGAAAGCTGTGTTCTTTCTTCCCCTGTGTGTGACAGTCTGAAGGCTGTGTTCTTTCTTCCCCTGTGTGTGTGACAGTCTGAAGGTTGTGTTCTTTCTTTTCCTGTGTATTATAGTCTGAAGGCTGTGCTCTTGCATTAGTTTTTTTTTTATGTACACACGAAAACAAAAACACAGAAATGATTAACACTTAGTGAGGCAACACTTCATGTATGTTACCTCTTTGTTTCTACATCCCTCTTTAAATAGGAATCCCATTCTCTGATGTCCTGATGGGACATAAACTAAAGAGAGGCCAGGTAGTGTGCGCTTGGCCCATTCAAGACTATAGAGAAGTCAGGTGGTGTGGGCTTGGCCCATTCAAGATTATAGAGAGGTCAGGTAGTGTGGGCTTGGCCTATTCAAGATACAGAGAGGTCAATGAGAGAGCAGGAAGTGGGACAGCTCTGACTTCAAAGTTCACAGCCTTTTGTTCCTTGGTAGAGCTGCTGCCTCCCAGCACGGAGCACTGGCGCCTGTCACTCATAGTTACTGCTATCTCCCTAATCAGCAGATAGATGTATGTGACTTTATGGTTCCCACTGGAAACAATATAAAACTAGTGCTATACTAAGAATATCAAAGGCTAATTTCTCAGAGATACAAAAACCTCAAACATAGTCTGACAAAGAAAAAAAAGCTGTGAAGATAATATTTAGGATTCAAGCCAGACAATAGGAATGCAAGAACCATTACATAGACATGGCATGCCACATCAACAAAGCAAGGTCATTCATATGACCCATACATCTGCAGAAGGTTTAACACATTTGAGAGAATGTAACTTTTAAAATCTGAGGCATCCTTCTCTATGCTATGCCCATCTCTCACCAAAGGTGTAAATCTGTCTCACCTAGCAAAAATTGCTAAACAAAATGGGCTGTGGCTCAGCAGAAGAGGAGATAATGATTTGGGAGTTGAATGCATCTGCAAGAGGGGCAAAAACTGGACACTCATTTCCTCATCTATAAAACAAGATTAATGCTACCTACCTTATGAAGCTATTGTATAAGTATCACACTCACACACACAAAACACACACATGCACACATACACACAATACACTATATATGTATGTATATATGAATATGAAACATAGGGTCTCACTATGTCAACCAGTCTAGTTTTGAACTCACAGTGACCCACCTGCCGCTGCCTCCCAAGGGCTGGGATTAAAATAAAGGTTTAAGACAGCACACCTGGTCTAAGAATCATAGTTTTTCCAGTTTTTTACTTTTGGAATGGGAAGAAGGAAAGAGCCAGAGGATGGGGAGAATGCTGTGAACTGCTGGCTTCTGAACATGACAGAAGTTGTTGCACCCATGATCTCACAGCAGTAATGATTACTTTTAAATTAATAGCTACATTATTATATAAACAGTCATTACGTAAACAATTTATAAATGCAAAAACAGTTTACGGCTACCAACAGATTATTCTATGAACTATTTTTTCAAGAGTAATTACAATTATATTCAATGCTCTTACTTGATGACTTTAACATCTATCTCCCACATAACTTGCAAACAATGTACTTGTGGTGGTTTGAATGAGAATGGCCCCTATAGGTTTGAATACTTGGGCCCCAGTTAGTGGAACTGTTTGGGAAGGATTAGGAGGTAGGGCCTTGCTGAGAGAGGTGTGTCTCTGGGGGAGGGCTTTGAGCCCATGATAGTCCTGATTATCTTTCTCTGCCTCCTATATGAACTTAAGGATGTAAACTCTCAGCTCCTGCTTCAGCACCATGCCACCTGGCTGTTGCCACACTCCCTTCCATGATCAGCATGGACTCTAACCCTCTGTAACTGTGAGCCCCAAATTAAATATTTTCTTTGGAAGTTGCCTTGGTTCATGGTGTTTAGTTACAGCAATAAAAAAGTAACTAAGGTGGTATTTAGAGGCATAAATACACATACACAAGTTTAATTCCACACATCTACACACATATTAAATATATATTTTGTGTATATATTTAAAATATGTATTTTAAATAGAGGTATATAATGTTATATTACATGCATTGTAATTAAGCTGAAAGTCAATAAGGGAATGTCAAAATATAAGCAGAATGTTTCCAAGAAGGCATCTCCAAGATTTTTTCATATAAATATATATTTGTATATATATATTTATATATATATATACACACACACTCTCTCACACATCTTCTAAAAACTCTATACCATTGGCTAGACCATTGGCATATAGCCTTTTAGGATGTCAATATTAGAAATAAAAAAACCCTATTGTTAAACTGTTCAACTATGGAACAATGAGGTGAGGATAAAGTCCTAGTGATAAGTACGGTCCAAAAAAATGACTTTCCCACATCTAACTGACCCATCTGAACTTCCAGAAAAAGATTTTAGTCACTCAGAATGTGTGATGAATAATTTGTGTGCTTTACTGTGCAAAGAAAGGCAATGACGGAAATTCCAGGCAGCAGAGAAGACATGATCAGAATTCGCTGTTCTACTAAAAGGCCTGGAGAAAGGCTGGAGTGGTAAACCCAAGACAGAAAGCAGGGCGGGGGGGGGAGGACAAGGGAGTGGAATGAATGGAAGGGGATCTGATCTGAAGACTCCAGAGAAGGCTGCAACAAGCCTGTGCAACAGGAAACCCTGGGAGTCTAAATTCCAGAAGAAAGAAAAACATGGTAAGCTGTGGATGGGAAGGATCTGGCAAGGGGAGGGAAGGGTGAAGAAGAGTGCCTGGGTAGTTCCGGGGTAAGCAGAGGAAGCCAGCAAGCAGCAGCCAACTCATTTTGTGACTTCAGATGGTGGAGAGGGAAACTGCACATGACTCTGCACCAGAGTCACCCAGTGTGCCAATATGCATAGAGACACACTTGTGTGATTAAGGGAAGAGATATGGATGCATCCCACTGTTTTAAGGAACCAACTAAGCATTGAGACCTTCATTTGGAGGAGAAGTTGAGTCTGACAAGCAGTGAGGAGACTGCTGGACGCAGAAGGGCTTTACTAGCGCAAGCATATGTTGTTGTTAGTGAGAGAATTCGCACCTAATCTAGGGCAGTGGACTCTTAAAATACTGCCAAAAAATCCAGCCCTCAAATGCGCCATACCATGCAAATGGGAACTTGTTAACAAACAGTCATGGAGCAAACATAGATTTTAACATGACTATACCCTCGACCAATGCAGACCGGGCTGGTTCTCAAGACCCAGGAGCCTCTCCAGGCAGCACAGATGTAGGATTTACAGGAGACGGGGCTCATGAGAAATCATAACACAAGGCAGCTATGACTAGGCTCGAGCAGCAGGCCCTGGGCCTAGCAATGCCGAGCTCTTTACTTCCATGGGGTCATACGTTTATAAAGTTCTACACTTTATATGAACTCATATGATCAGACCAGCCTTCAGACAGGTGGGCAAGCTGCCTCCACTTGCCTAAGACAAAAACGTATTGGATATTTTGTTCCATGGCCAGGCCTAGTTGATTACAATGCTGGCTTGTGCTTTTGAACCTCTCCCGGGTTTTTGTTTACTTTTCAATGTCCTTTGTGTTTCCAGTGGTACACCACTGGAGCAGGGCAAGTGTTTTTATTGCTTTCGGTCATGAGCACAGGGAGCTGGAGGAGGACATGGAATGGCTGGTGTGGGGAGCGGAAATGGTAAGAATGGGTGAGGCTCGCGCGCAGTTTGCAGGCTCATGACAATGCATATAACCCTCTACTGTGTAAACTACTTGGAAAACATAGAGATGACACGGAGAACACTCTCTCATGGGAAAGCATTTGGGTGACAAACCTGCAGATATTTGGGATTAGGCTTATTCTAACAGGCCGTATAGCACTGTACTGAGAAAGTAGATGATCCCAGGTTTTGAAAAATGGATATTCTTGTAAGTAGAAGGCAGACGCAAAGGCTTTCACTGAGTCCTTCCAGAGTGCTGGCCACAGCACACAGAAGAATGCCACCACCTTAAATATAATTCCTGCTGCTTGGCCCCAGGCTCAGTCTGAAGATGCACCCCATCTCCCCGAGGCACTGCTTTCTTGGCTGAAGACCGGACCACAGTGGTGTACGTAAATGCCCCCTCACCATGTGTCTACTGCAGCCCAGAGGAGATAGCCAAGCTTCAACCTTCCTCTGGGTATCAGCCATGAGTCCCTCGGAGGATTTGAACACAATTTCAGAATTAAGTCATTGTTTCTACTCCAGACATTCGAGCCCTGCCAGCATTTGTGAAGCAGAAGTATCCACAATTATGGAGACAAGCAAGGATGGAAATTTTTTCTTATTGATGGTCTCCTAGGTGCAAAATGTTGGAAGAGAATCACAGAGACGCAGAGTGTTCGAACTCATTCCAAATGCCTTATAATTAAGGCTGATAGCCACAGCACAATGGATTTCTTTTGGTTCGCAGCAAAGTTCCTAACTCATGGCTTAATAGCCTTAATAGTCGGAAAGCACTTCAGCAGGGAGTGCAAAGGAGTGGGATGGGAAGAGTCTGGCAGCAACTGCTTTCTAATCCAGCAGGGGAAGGCACAACATTTCACAGTGGAGGAAAGTTACGTGGCTCCTTTGGAAAAGACACAAAAAAATTACAGCACAAAGACGGGGGACCGCCAAGGGAACAAGAGCCTGCTCGGTGATAGGATTAATCTGAGCTGGTTTTCTTGATGAATGGAGTGTGAAGGCAGGCTCCAAGGAGGGAGGGAACTGGGTGGGAAATATGCTTGGAAGGCAGGCATGGTGGCTCTTGTCTATAATCCCAGCACTCAGGAGGCATGGCAGAAGTTCAAGGTCAATAGACTACATACAGCCAGGGCTGTCCAGCAATGCCTGACAAAAAAAAAAAGAAAGAAAGAAAGAAAGGAAGGAATAAAGAAAGAAAGAAAAGAAAAGAAAAATGGAAAAGTGGTGGAAAGAATGAGAAAACCATGCTATGAAGGTTTAATTGGATGTGGGGTACACACATGTAAGGCCAGCACTTGGGAGACAAGAGGCAGGACGATCACACATTTAGGCCTCGCCTGGAACACTTAAAAAGGAAGAGGAAGAGGGAAGAAGTGGAGAGAAAGAAAAGAAAAAGAATCAAGAAATGGGAAACGAGCTAGAGAGATCGTTCAGCGGTTAAGAGCACTGACTGCTCTTCCAGTGGTCCTGAGTTCAATTCCCAGCAACCACATGGTGGCTCACAACCATCTGTAATGAGATCTGGTGCCCTCTTCTGGCCTGGAGGCATACATGCAGGCAGAGCACTGTACACATAATAAATAAATCAATCTAAAAAAAGAAAAAAAAGAAATAGAAAACAAACTTCAAGATGCACTTTTGTTCCTTCATTTCCAGGCTTTCTGAGCTGTTTCTCTGTATCCAGAGCTTGTTTAACGAAAACTGCTAAGGCATTCCGTACCTTCTCAGTCCTCACCAAAGTCTCTCAGCTTCCCAGGGCGGAGCACAGAACTGCTTAGGATACTTTCCAGCTGTTTCTAACGCATGGTGTGAGGCTACAGCCGTGAGATGACAAGACGACAGTGAGAAGACCAAGAGACGTCAGCTCCAAATCAAGGGGTCAAGCAGAGCTTGATTCTACTGTTTCATGTTCTTCCAACACAGATAACTCACCCCCCTTGCTAACACATGTCTCTGTAACAGAACCATGTGTAGTTCCTGGAGCAGTAATTATCACCATCACTATTAATTCAAACACATGGCTCAGTGGGTAAAGCACTTGCTGTGCAAGGATGAGGACCTGAGTTCGGATTCCCAGCATGGACAGGCAGATTCCAGAAGCTAGCTCTATAGCCAGTCCACCTGAAACAGGGAGCTCCAGGTTCAGGGAGAGACCCTGTCTCAAAAAGTAGGATGGAGAGCAATAGAGGAAGAAATCAGGCCTCCACATGTGTATGCACTAGTGCAGGCGCGAAGGCATGCAGGCACACATGCACGTGCACACACACACACATGCAAAATACATACTACATACTTAAAACAAATACTTCATTGGCCAGTTCACTAGTATCCACTCACAGTGCACGCCCTCAATTTTCACCGGCAACATGCTTAGAGCTGTATCCATGGGAAGTGAGGCTGAAGGAAATGGCCCTTGATCTGGTCTTAAAATGTGGGTTCTCATTCCCTTTCCTAGCTCTTCCTCTGCTGCCACCTCGCTGCCTCCGTCTATGTGTAGCCTTTCCTGTTCTGAGCTAGTCTTCTGGGTCATTCTAAATGATCCTCTGGGTCGTGGTAGGCCCATCTGAGCCAACCATCCTTCCCTCTTGCCATGACACCAGCAGGAGGAATTAGAGCCATTTTGCAAAAGCTGAAGGACAGGGAGGAGAGCAACAAGCTAAAGAAAGGCTGTGACTCTCAGGAGAGTCTTGCTGCAGGACTGAGGGGACAGAATGGCCAGGGAGGTTCAGAGAATAGCTGACGAGGTTCTCTGGTAGTTTGAATAGGAATGGCCCCTGCAGGCTCACATATTTGAATGCTTGGTCATTAAGGAGTAGCACTACTTGACAGGGATTAGGAGGTGTGGCCTTGCTGGAGTAGGTGTGGCCTTGTTGGAGAAAGTGTATCACTGGAGTGGGCTTCGGAGTTCTGAATTCTCAAACCAGGCCTAGCATTTCTCTCTCTTCTGCTAACTGTAGATCTTAATGTAGAACTCTTGGCTCTTCTCCAGCTCCATGTCTAGGCATGCTTCTTCCCATGCTGATAATGAATGAAACCTCTAAATCTGTAATCGAGCCCCAATTAAATGCTTTCCTTTATAAGAGTTGCTGTGGCTATAGAGTCTCATGATAGCAAAAGAACACTGACTAAAGCAGGTTCTATCTCCTTGATGCTCACACAGGCACAGACAAAGCTAGTGTCTGTCAAAACACGCGCACGCGCGTGCACACACACACACACACACACACACACACACACCTGCTCCAGCCTGTCCTCTCTGCACAGTTTTTCTTATGCAGGAATTAACCAAATTTCACTCACAAAACCCTACAACACTGGTTTGTTTCTATGTTAGATATAGACCCAGACTTGAGAGAACTTAATCATTTCTCCAAGGTCAGAGCTGACATATACTGGGCCCAGCCTATCAGTGGTTCTTATGGGAGACTCTAAGCAGCTATTCTGAATACCTTCTGCCCTCCACACAAGCCCAGCCTTCCTGAACTGTGAATTAAACTGCTGTCCTAAAAACAGGACCGAGTCAAGAACTGAGAAGAACCGAGATGAAGAAGATTATCTGAGGACACAGCTAAAAGCCCAGCTGGTAGGACTATCTTCTTATTGGCATCACCAATCGATGTTTCAGTATTTAGTAATAAGGGCTCCCTGCCTGCAAACCCGGATAAGCCAGCATTGTCAGTGTGCCTTGTATACCCGTGGGCTGGGTGGACCTGTACACCAGTGGTGTCTGGCTGAATGGTGCGGTGCATTTGAACAAACTTCACACCCAGCAAACCAGGTTTCAATTGCTCAAGTCACATCAGGCTATATATGTGAAGGGGATTAGCAAACTCAACTAGAAGGTAGCATTCCCAGGAAGCTCTTACCCCAGCCTCCTGAGCCATCTACAGGGCCTCCAGCACCTGATTAGCAATGACATGACCTCTTCACACACCAGCGTCCATGGTACCCAGAGTTCACAGAGGAAGGAAGCACACCAAGAAGAAAATGTATGAGCCAAGAAAGAACTGGAACTCTCTTAGATCATTAGTTTTTCCCTTGTTATTTCTCAGGGCTAGACTCCCTTCAAGTTGCGTAGTTGAGGCTTGTTCTGCCTTGAGTTTTACAAAGTGACTTGCAGTGTAAATTCTTTCCAAGTTATAGATAAAACTGAACAAGATCATTCTTCACACACTAGTACCTAAACCAAAGGGCCCTTTTTGTTCTACCTATCTTATCATGAACTTATTACCTGTAACTTGCTTTTCTCCTTCAAAGCAGGGAGCATTGAGTGTGGAGTGGGGGTGGGGAGCTCTCAGGCCTGGGAGAGGCTAAGCGAATCACAGAAGAAGGTTTCTGGTACATGCTGTGCTGGTAAACATCGATGAACTAGCATGTGATTAGCCAGACTTGGCTTATCCAAATGTTTTACTCCTCCTCTCTCTCTTTCAAAAGATCAAGACAGCAAATTAACAGACACTGTTTCTATAGATAAAATTACACATATAAAAAGGAAAGCAGGAAATAACAAGTATTGGCCAGGGTATAGAAAAAGTGAGCCGTGTGTGTGTGTGTGTGTGTGTGTGTGTGTGTGTGTGTGTAATATAAAATGGTGTAGCCTGTGAGGAGAGCCTGCACACTTTTCACTAAATTCAACATAAAATTGCCATAGGATCTAATGATCCCATCTCTAGGTATAGACCCCCTCCCCCAGAATTGATAGTGTGTGCTCTTTGAACACTCATGGTCACAATGGTGATATCCAGAATAGCCCAAAGAAGGAAGCAATAGAAGTCCACAAGCAAGCAGAACAACACAGTGTACTGCATACAGGCAATGGAATAAGTCCTTACTCCATGAGTAAGTCTTGAGGATATTACCCGAAGAGCAATAGGACAGTCGAAAAGCCAACTGCTGTATGACCAACTTGCATGAGGTACTTAGGGCAAATTCATAGAGACTGTAAGTATAAGAGATGCTTCAAAGAGTGGGGGAAGGGGGACAGAGGGATCAGTGGTGGTAGTACTGTGTCAACTTAATGACACTTAAACATGGCAAAACTGGTACCTCAATCTTCAAATGTCTCAATGGTATTTCCTATATCTCAAACACCAACTTCTCCACAAATGCCAACTCATTTGATCTTCTCAGCTTCGAGGGAGGGTGTAATGGTACCATTGTCCTCTCTTCCATCATCTCACTTGGAGCTACACAGCTGAGACTCAACTCCAACACCATGTCTTGAAATGCTGAGCAGCTCTTTACGACAGAGACCACTAGGCCTGGGGCATGACCAACTATACTGCATAGAAGCAGAACAGGAGAGCCCACTACTCCCACACTAACCAGAGGCCCTAGACACCAGACCCCTCAACTCTCAGGACAATGAATTCAGTTGCTTTCAGTAATTTCACAGGACCATGACTGCAAATTATAAAGAGAAGAACTCTGGTCTAATTCTCTTTTTAAGACAAATGACTGTCACATGACCGGGAAGGTCTGCTTGTTTTCTTATGTTTCATTTATTAACATTGCCATATATATTGGAAAAGTTCACAGGAGATCCCAGGAGGCCACAAGGATGAAGGTGCTACCTTTGACTGGAACCACACTGAATGAGTGAGCTGTGCTCACAAATAGAAGGGCATTCTGTCTTCTCTTCCCAAGTTCTGATAACTCACTATGAGTTTCTCATGCACAGAAACACGTTTAGAATGTAAAATGCTGTTCTCACAATTCCAGCCACCAGGAACCTAGGAACCAGGAAGACAGTTCAATTGCTAAAGTGCTTGCCTCAGCACCCAGGTCAGAAGCTGGGCACTACAATGTGCACTTGCAATCCCACTGTTCAGAGTGGAGACAGGTAGATCCCTAGAGTTTGATGACTAGCCTGTCTAGCCAACCAGTGAGCTCCAAGTTCAGAGAGTGACGTCATCTCAAAAACCAACAAAAATCAAAACCACACACACACACACACACACACACACACTAAATAAATAAACCTAAATTAGTTGGTTGACAAAGAGTTCAAGGATGATTACAGGCAGCTCTTAAGCATTGCTCCTGGAGCATCCGCTGTCACTGAGCTCTCTAGAAAGCAGTGAGGACACAGACACAGAACACACAGTATTTCACTTCTGCTCCAATTAAATACCTTTCTCTCACTGTCAGCATTCTGTGACTCTCTCCCCGACACCACACTGGAACAAGACTACAGCCAGCCAGATACAACAGTGTCATTGGCAATGTCTGCCCCTCTAGATCGGGGCTGCAAGTTCTCTGCCTTCTACAGTATATTTCATTTTATCATATTATTTAATAAAAACATTCTATTATGTAATCTCAGTACAATTACCCAAATCAGGAAATTTAATATTGAGACAACAATATGATCTATACTCGAGGGCTAATCCTTTCTGAGAAATGTCCTATCCACTTTTCCCTTCTTCCTTTCTTCTTTTATTTGCTTGTTTGTTTTTAAGGTGCTGGCAATGAACCCAGAGTTCAAGCATGCTAGGCAAGTACTCCACCTCTGAGCTATATCCTGGCCCCCGTGTGGCTTTCTTTCTGTCCTTTATCTTTGGCTGTCATGTGTCTCCAGCTAGAAGGCTGTCAGTTTTTGTCTTTTATCCATCTTTTGTTTTTGAAGATTTCCAAACAGTGGGTTTTTTTTTAATCACAGAAGATCTGTTCATTTCAATCTATCAATGATCTCCTTCTAAGCAAGTAAACATCTTTTATACTTAAGCACACATGCAAAAAAAAAAAAAAGGTTCTGTTTGTTTTACATATATCACGTGATTTGGGGTTGTCACCCTATGGGTGAGCCTAACTTGAATCACTCAGTTCCAGGGATGTGAGCTATGTTTCTCCTTTCCTGCAGGGAGACACTTGAAGGCTGTATGAACACTCTTTACTCCCAGATCTTACATCCATTAATGAGAGCATATACTGATTTTCTAATGTCAACATCCTTCCACTATTGTAAGGAAGGATGATGTCCCCTTCTACCCGGCTTATTTGTCAGTCTAGACCTGGGGATTCTATATTCAGTCTACCTCATGTCTCTAATTATGAAGAATGAATATGCTGGGCAGTGGTGGCGCACACCTTTAATCCCAGCACTTGGGAAGCAGAAGCCGGCAGATCTCTGTGAGCTCAAGACTGCCCTGATCTACAAAGTGAGTTCCAGGACAGCTAGGGCTGCTACACAGAGAAACCCTGTCTTGTAAAACAAACAAACAAACAAAAATCAAAAAAGGTGAATATATCAAAATGGCTTTAAAGTAGAAAGATTATCAAGAAAGTATTAAAATTAAATATAAATAGCTCATAAAGTTGGTCTAGAGTCTAACTGGGTAGATGATGAGCTTTCATTATAAACCTCCAGCTCCATGGTGCCAGTCTGCCATGTCCCATGAAGCCATCATTCCTGGGTTCTCTAGGCTCTGTGTTCATGCTCTGATACCCAGTTACCCATCTTTCCAACAACCCTGCTAAGATGACAGCCAGTCTTTACTGGAAACAGGTCATACAGCTGAGGACATGCCCGGGACTTCAGTGACAGGCAGCCCGAGACCAGGGTGTGGATTCTACAGTCCGTGCCCTTTCTCTACCAGCTCTGTCCTCCCACTAATATACAGTGGAACAAAGTTGAGCTTTATAGTTTGTAAATCTATCGTAACCTTTGCTTCCATCCATCTTGTAGGCCAGATGACTGCTATATCAAAATGAGGTTCCATAATGAGGGCATGATCTAAAGGCCTGCAAATCATTAATGTGTGTGCCCTCACTATAACTCAGGGTACCCAGGGTACTTTCATCATTATGGGGCAACGGGCACTCCCACTGCTAAGCCCCTTCCAGGAGTCATTTTTCAACCAAGATATGGGTTGTACATATTTTCATCCTGTATCTCTTCAGAGTGAAGCAGGATGAATTTGGCTATTACTCTTGGTACCATTTGTTTGATGATTTCTAGTTAAGGAAGAAGCAAAAGGGAGGAGGGGCTGCTGAATAGTGCCTCACATAGGCAAGGTGAAGTTTGTTTGTTTTTTTTTTTAATCCGGGGTGGGTGGTAGCACAAGGGCCCAGGTGTGTTCTCACATCTGCTCTGTGGCTCCAAGACTGGAGCATGTGGGTGGCTCACCTGCTGTGACCTAGGGTGTTAATATGTGCCTTCCTCTCCTGATGACATACACAGCTTACTTACACACTATAACTACTGCACAGCAGGACAAGTCAACCCGTAGGTCTACAGTGGGACAAAGACTATAAATGTTACAACCCAAGTTTTATTACTGTGAAAGAATTTCCACTCCAGGATATGAACTGGGAGTTAAAAAGTCTTTTAGTAAATGATACTATATACTTGCTTTTTAATGTAACTTATAACCCAAACCCCAGACAGATACAACACGCACACACACACACACACACACACGCACGCACGCACGCACGCACACACACACACACACACACACGCACACGCACACACACAATCCACTATTAAGAAACAGAGTAGGCATATTGTCAATAAAGGTCATTTAGCCCAGTCCATTTGTATAGCCCCTCACCCTTCTCCATGGGCTTTAAATGACTGTTAATGCCTCCCCCAGAGGGGGGAAACTATCTCACCCGTAGGGATTCTTCGGGCTTTGGGTTGCCGCTCTTTTTTCCCCCTCTTCCGCCTATTTCTTTCTCCCAGTGGGTAGGGTCTCCTTTGCTGCCTCCCGCCTAGCTCGTGGCACCATCTCCTGTGTCTCACAAACCCTGCGCACTGCTCCTAGGAGAGCTCACCCTCTTATATTGATGGCACAAAGGGGTCTCCAGGTCTCTTAAGCAAGGCAACATTTCTTTCGAGTTGATCTCCTTTACATGTCTGCTGGAAGAGGCGACTGCCCGGATTGTCAGTCCCTGAGCTCATCGGGAGACAGGAAAGCTGCAGCCTAAGGCAGAGAAACACGTACTCGGAAAAGTAAATGGCAAAGGGCACCTAGCTGTTCCCAACTGAACCCAAAGGAGAATCCAGTCCAAACCCATGCCTAAGCTTCACAGAATCCTGACTGCTGGCTCTCTTGGAACTTGTCTTCACCAACCAACCCTCTCTATGTCCCTCCAAGCAGTTAATCCCCTCCTCTTCTGACTCCTTTTCTCATAGTCCGTGACAAACACATCTTCAAAAGTATGTGGTTAAAGGGCTGAGGAGGAGACTCAGTCAGTGAAGTACTTGGGCAAGCATGAGTACCTGAGTTTATCCCCAGTTCCGTGCAGAAAAGCTGGGGGACATGCCTGTATTCCCAGCAGTGGGGAGATGAGACAATGTGTTCTCTCTCTCTCTCTCTCTCTCCCTCTGCCCCTCCCTCTCTCCCTTTCTCTCTCTCTCTCTTTTCTCTTTCCCTCCCTCCCTCCAGGGACTAAAGGTCTGGGTATGTAGCTCGGTGGCAGATCATTTGCCTAGTGTACTCTCCAGAGACTTGTAGTTCAGTGATAGATAAATTGCCTAGCACAAGAAAGGCCCTTGTGTCTATCCCCAGTCCCAGAGATAAACAAACAAACAAACAAATAGTAGATACTCTGGGTAATTTTTATATTCTCTTCAGGAAAAAAATAAAAACTGGAAAGTGATAGAAAAGACCTACAGCACAAGAGAATTACCCAGCCAGAGGAAGGGTCAACAAGATCCCCAGCCTGTGAGCGTGCTGATGAAGACAGCAATGGAAAACAGATGCTAACTGCTACGGAGCACTTACAGCTGGACTAGATGCTCTCTTAAGCCCTTTATGAGACTACTTTAATCCTGACAAAAACCTGTGTGTGGGAGGTACGATTATCCCCACTTGTCAAATGATGGAACCAAGACATGGGGGCCACGGACTCTACGTGATAATTTGTGGAACCTGGAGTGTCCCCACAGCACATTGGCTCTGGGCCTCAGCTCTTGACTGTGAAATGAGCAGCTGGGGTGCCTCTGCAAGTTCCTCTGCAGGTCAAGGAATGGATAGGAGTGGGGGTGCACCACGGTGCACCCAGTAACCCAAAGAAGTCCTGGTATTTATAACTCAAGAGGTGACATGCAGAAAGAAATATTCCATCTTTGCAGCTTAGCATCCATTACAGAGCAAGCCTTCTAGAAAGCACCAGCTCAGCTGTGTGCTTCTTTTAAACGTCCTTAAACTGGGTCATCAAAGATAGATTAGATGCTTGCAAACAACCAATGTCAGCCTGACTCTATAAGGAGTAAACCGATCACTCTCATCTTACCCTTCCGGGCTTAAAATTATTTCCAGGACAATCGGAAAGAAATGAACAAAAAGCCAAGGATGGTGGCATAGGCCTGTAATCCCAACATCCAGAAGGCTGCGGCAGAAGGATCACAGCTTTGAGGGCAGCTTGGACTAGGGAGACTGTAACTCAAAATGAACAAGCAAGCAAGCTAAGTAACAAGTCCTTCAAAACTACCAAGTTGATGGGAGGGGTGTCGGTGTTTTGTTTTGTCTTACTTAGACTCATAGATCTATTAGGTTAAAACAACACATTGCTTTAAAGTTCCTTCTCAATTTGAAAATGACGGTGAGAATTTGTTGGTTACCACAAGCAGAGAGTACGAATTGGGCTTTGATATAAAACACCCTGGCTTGGGCAGCATAAGTCTGTAAGCCTCAACATACTCATTTGCAAGATGGGACTGTCATCTATTCAAGTAAGGTCCAGGCAGGAAAGAAACTGTACTGAAGCAATTTGTTTCGGTTTCAGTTTCACTGAGATAGGTATCCCAGGCTAGTCTTAAACTTGCAATCCTTGCAGCGGCCTCCCAAAGGCTTGGTTACAGGTGGGTCAGGAAAAAACGAGTTATGTACCAAGGACCATGGATGCAGGGTGGGGGGCGGGGTGGAAAAACAGCAGAGAGCCATTACCTTCCCAGATTTGAAGGGGCAGGAAGAGGGATGGGATAACCAGAACCCAGCCAGAATTTGGCTGGAACAACAGCTGCAGGAGAAGCTGTGAGTTTCATCAAGGAACCCAGACCCTCCCTCACACACACACACACACACACACACACACACACACACACACACACACACACAACATTTCTCCAAGCCAGAGCCGCAGAGCCCATGCTGGATAGAGACACAGCAGTTTGCCTCTCAGGATTCAGAGCACAGGTCAGAGAGGACATCGGAATAACCAAGTCTGGTGTCTCTCTTAAGGTTGTCGTGAGCCAATCTTCTCATTATCAGTTATTTTATGTTTCTGTCCATTTTAATAAGTGGCAAATGCCCTAAGGGAAGGAAGTATCAGCTAATTCACTACTGGTCCAGAACGTATCTCAAGCCCTTGTATGTAGGAAGTCACTCTTACAAGCTCATTATCCTATTTTAAATAATGCAATTATTTAAAACATGGGATATGACCAAGTTAGGCAACTCAGAGAAGATATACGGTCCAGTGTCCTTAACACCAGAATGGGGTCTCATGTTTGCTTCCATCTTTTTCATTAGCTGGAGGGGCACGTGTTGCTCCCCCCAACCCACCCCCAGAATATTAGCTTGGAAATACTCCGGTTTGATTAAAACCATACATCTTCTCTAATGGCACTGAATTTTCCTGATTTGATTATGTGAGTACAGTTAATTTCATTTGGGGGATCATTTAAGTTTAAATGTTTCAACCCAACATAAGTATGTCTATTCTTCATTTCTACTGAAGTTATTCTAAAAAAGACTAGGGCATTGGTGCTGTCCTTGAGGAGACTGCCTGGCAGTAAGGGAGAGACAGCAGCGAGATGACAGGGCACAGTGGTACACATATAATCTCAACACACGGTAGGCTGAGGCAGGAGAGTCACGAGTTCAGGACCAGCCTGAACTATAGCGAATCCCATGACAGCCTGGGAGATCCTGTTTGAAAACAAGAAAAGACCAAAGAGCAGCACCGTTTTCTAAAATCTGTCTGTCAGCTGCCATGTATGCCAAACAGACTGGGGTCTACCCATGCACATACCATTCCTGCTGCCCCTTGTAGCTGTTTGAGATATGGAGTTTAAAGATTTGCTTTTATCATTTGTGCAACTATGTTCATAGCAGCATTGTTTGTAATAGCCAGAACCTGGAAACAACCTAGGTGCCCCTCA
>PVIU01000932.1:0-251554 GCA_004026605.1 Ondatra zibethicus | reverse complement strand
TGCCTCCACCTGCTCCCCCAATCTCCTGCCTCCACCTGCTCCCCCCCACCTTCTGTCTCCACTTCCCACCCACAACTCCTGTCCCAGCTCCTCCCCTTTCTCCTGGGCCCAACTGCCTCTCTCCCTATCTCACAGCCCCCAGTAAGGCCTCCTTCTCACCTTCTCTCTCCACCCAGCCTGAGATCACAATGATCTTGCTAGATGCACAGCCCTCATTGCCCAAAGGATGAGTCCCAAGGCTGAATGCTCCCGAAATCCCTCAGGATCGTACCTCTGCAGGTGTCCCTGTCTCCGCCCATTCCTCTTCCATCCACAGAGTCTTCACCTGACCTCCACACTCCACACTTCCCTTTTCCAAAACTGCTAGAATGCCACTTCCTTCCTTGTGCCCTCCACCCCTCTGGAACTTTCCTGAATCCTGCTCCTTGGCCAGGTCTCCATAGCCCCCTGGCTTTGCCAGAGGCTGTGCAGCCCCATGGGCTCTGAGACTCACACAGTGGCGTGTTAACTTCCCATCACTATTTTAGACATCACTATAAAATTTATGGCTTAAACTGCCACTTGCTTACTGTCTCACAATCTCCTGAGCCAGAAGTCAGGGTACCAGGCAGCGCAGAGGAACTTCAGCTGGTGACAGAACTCAGCTTTCCTTGACTGTAGATCTGAGGTCCTCAATGTCTCTGCCAGCCATAGCTTAAGTTTGGGGCAGACAAGGCCTTGCCACACAGTCATTTTGCAGCCATATCCTCCTTGGCAGATTATTTCTTTATTATCTCTCTACGAGAAGGTTCCATTTACTCTTTTGGGCTCTCTCTTCCTGAGTAAGCCAGGCCCTCCCAGGATAATCGCCCTTTTGTTGAACTTAAGAGTCAAGACATTAATTAGAACTGCAAAGTTCCTTCTCTTTTGCCACATACTGCAACCTCATCAGGTCTGCCAGGACTCAGCAGAAGGGGATCTGACAGGATGGGGACACCAGAGGGGCAGGAATCTTGGTGTATTGTTACATCAGGAATCTCCAAGGAAAGGTAAGTTGGTAAAGCAAAGGGTTTACTGAGCTCAAGGTTTACAAAGGTTCAATGCAGTCCTGGCCTCAACTTGGCTCTGGTTTCCACTCCCCTGGCTGTCAAATCATGGCAGGAGTGTGGGTGATAATGATCACATCACAAACAGCAAGAAAAAGAAAAAGCAAGAAAGGCCAGGTTCCCCAAAGCCTGCTGAGGGCCTCTGCTCTCTTCCAACAGCACCACCCTGAGGACATGTGAGTCTTGAAGAAAAAGGCATGCACAGGCCATAGCAAAGGCCATCTAGAGCTCTGTCCTGTCCCAAGAGGGGCAGTTTCAGCCTCTGGTACACAGAATGTGTGTGAACCGACTCAGTAGCACTTTATTATATATGCAAACAAACGAATGAGAGAAAGAATGAAGAAGATGAATGGCTGCCCACTGCTATGAGGGGAGGAATGGAATAGGGTTAGTTGGGTCAAGAAGCCATCCCAGGAGCTTCCCTGGGGTATCATTCCTATCAACTCCTGCTGTCAAGATGCTTTTGGGAACCAGTTTTGCTGAACAGTGCTCAGGGGTCACTGGTCTCTGGAGCTGGAACAGAAACCCCACAAGTTTCAAAGGCTACCTGCAAAGAGAGACATCACCTTCCTATATCACAAGTCAGTGTTGCTCTTTTCCTTCCGCCCCCATGCTGGCCTGTGGTGTCCCGAGAGAGTCCGCGGAGGCTCCTTGGAGACATTGTGACCTTGTCAGGAGTCAGGGATAGATGTGTGCAGTGAGCTGCACAGAGTCGCTGGCTGAGAGGCCTGTGGCATTCTTTATTTATTTGCATTAAAATATTTATCGGGATGGGAGGCATCTATAATAGATACTCCAGCCACTTGGTGGACCCCAGGGGGGATCCTGGGTGGCCTCTCTCCCGGGCATCCTACTCACTAAGAACAGCTCACCTGGAAAACACTGCGTATCAGGCCTGCTCCGTGGAATCCAATTCAGTCCCTATCTGTCAGGAGAGATCAAGAATCAGGAGAAGTCTGGAAGAGACTTGCTTGTTGAGTACCTACTGTGGGCTGGGCCTCTTTGCTTGTATCATCTCATTTAATTCTTGAAACAACCTTGTGATGTAGGAAGCATAATCATGCAACCTGCACAGATAAAGAAGGCGCAGAGAGGTTAAGTAATTGGCCAAAGGTCACAGTTTCTTAATCTAAAATCTCAGATGTTTTCACTATGTCATGCTTTCTGTCACTTGACCTGGGAAATTGATATGAATGTGAACATGGAAGGATGGACATTAAGCTAAAGATGGAGAAGCCGCTGGTTCTGCATACACTGAGACTCCCCTGAGGAGAGCGTTTATAGGCTCTTCTGGCCCACAAGGCTCAGAGGCCTCCATGACCACTGTGTCTTCTAACAGGCTGTGTATGACAGAGTGCTTTCAATACTCCCATCTTAGAGAAGGAAAAACCATGGACCAGAGGAAGGAGGTTAGAGCTAATACTAAAGCCCAGACAGTTTGGGGAACACAGTCAACCCTGTGACTTCCTGCCTTGCGGCAATGTGTCTGGGCCCCAGAAGTAGCCTGTAGACTGAGGCAAACATCTGGAAGATTAAAACTTCCCAAGGTCAGACCCAGGGCCAGTAATAACCATTTCCAAGAATCCTGCCCTTAGGTAGGAATGCAAATTGGCACACACTGTGAAAGGCAAAATGAAGAATCCTAAAAAACACAAACAGAATCCCCACCCTGCACAATGCACACGACACACCTCTGGGTCTATATAAGCATCTAGCAGAACTCCCACCCTGCCTAAGACAGATGTCACACTTCTGGGTCTACATAAGCATCTAACTGAGCAGACCCCAGATACCTGCACATCCATGTTGAATGTTGTACTATTCACAGTAGCCAAGATATGCAGTCAGCCTGGAAGTCTACCAACAGGTGAACAGATAAAGAAATATGGGATGTGTACAGTGGATTCTAGTGAGTCATAAAGAAGAATGGATATACAGCAGGCAAAACACTGAATGGAACTGGAAATCATGGAAATCATCCTGTTAAGCAAAATCATGTTTTCTCTCATAGCCTGAATCTAGATTTGTGGGGTGTGTGTGTGTGTGTGTGTGTGTGTGTGTGTGTGTGTGTGTGAGAGAGAGAGAGAGAGAGAGAGAGAGAGGTTGAGAGAGAGGCAGGCAGGGAGGGAGGGAGGGAACGAGGAAGAGAGAAAGGGAGGAAAGGAGGGGTGAAATTTAAAACAGATTATGAGGGAAGAAAGAGAAAATACCACACAAACAGGAACAGAGTCATAATATATATGCATGAAAGGATCACAATGCAATTTGTTATTGTGCGTGCTAAGATTTTTCAAAAGAAAGGAAATGAACATATACATGTGTGTGACATGTGTTTACATGTGCCTTTCATTTTTAATTGAGAGAAATTGTCAAAATAATAAATGTCCTTGGTTGAGAGCCTCAGACTGAAGAGGAACATGAGCCGTTCCTCGCTGTTCCCTCTCTGCCAACAACACCCCCCACTTCCTCCCTTGGGACCCTTCTGCTCACCACCTATTAATGGGATACTTGCTACTATTTAAATGTAGCAGCGTTTGGAGGATGCAGCCAACATGTGATAAATAGTACATGTTTAAAGTAGATAATTTGTCATGGTGTGACATACACCTTGAGATGCTTAGAGATGGATGCACCCTGAAATTGATGGGTGCTTAGGCAGTTTCTAGTTTTTCGCTGTTCTGGATAAGGCAACTGAGGCCATTCAGGTACAAGCCTTATATAGGTCCCCGCTCTCATTTCTCTCGGCTGAACACACAGGTGTGCAACGCCTGGGTCAGACCACAGGGGTGTGCAAAGCTTTTTAAATTAACTGCACAGCAACTCTCAAAGTGGGCAAGCCATTTTACACCTGACAGCATTGCACAGTTCCAGGCTTGTGTTTTGGTCTGATGACTTTAACCATCAGATAGGTGTGTGTTAGTGCCACATTGTGGCTTTAATTTGCATTTATCTAATGAGCATGAAGTTGTGCATGTTTCTGTGTGCTTATTTTCCATTTGCTTCTCTGTTCATCATGTACAGACCTTCAGCCAATGTTTTCACTGCCTGTTGGTGCCCTTATTATTCAACTTTGGGAGTCCTTTATATATTCTACATATGTCAGATATAAGATTTGCAGGCATTTTCTCACATGTGGCTCATCTTTTCTTTGCAAGCAGCAGAATTCCTTAATTTTTATTTCCAAGCCACATGGTTTTGACCACTTTGCTAAAACAAAGTTACAAGAACCCATCATTTATCTGGAAAGTTGTCCTTTATTAATTCTATTGTAGAGAGTTGTCTGTGTATGTGGGGCCAACTGATACACTCTGTTCTGTTTCATCGATCTGTTCATCTGTCCTGACAGCAGCACACACTGCCCTGATTACAATGTCTGTTCATCTGTCCTGACAGCAACACCACACTGCACTGACTATGATGTCTGTTCATCTGTCCCAACAGCAGCACACACTGCCCTGATTACGATGTTAGATCCTGTATTGATAGTGGACATAAGGTGTTAATACACTCCAACTTTGACCTGCAATTTCAAAAGTAACTTGGCTTTTCCAGATGCTTTGCATTACTGTGTGAATTTTAGAATGGATTTGCATTAAATTAATTGATCAGTTTTGGGAGAATTGGTGTCTTAACATTATTGAACCTTCTAATCCATGAACATGGTACACACCTACATTTATCTCACATTTCTCAATATTTTCATTTTTCAGTGTAAAGATCTTACATATTAGTGTTTAGATATACTTAAATATTTCTATGCTATATCTTATTTCAAATCTCAAATTTTCATTTATACAATGTAAGCACTTTATTGATTTTGAGCATTGATCTTGAATGCTGCAACCCTGTTGCTGTAGCTGATGACAGATTCTTACAGATGCTGTTGGATTCTTTACATAGTCAATCGTGCAATTTTCCAGTAAATAATTCGGCTTCTTCCTTTTCAATCTTGACACTTTTTAGATGTTTTTCTTACCTTATCACACCAGATAGACCCTTCTAGAACATCATTAAATACCTATGTAGATATACTTTTTGATCTTAAGGACAGAACCATCATGTTCTATCATTATGTTAGTAGGATCAATTGAGACATCTCTGTGGCTAAATGTGACTGCTGTCCCCAGCACTCACACTGTAGAAGGAGAGAACTCATTCTTACAAGTTGTTCCATGACCCCCCGCCCCGACACACACACACTGTGGCACATGCAACAGTCCCATACAAAGGAAGGAAGAAGGAAGGAAGAAAGGAGGATGGGAGGGAGGGAAGGAGGGAGGAAATGAAAGACCTTTTAACAATTAGCTGGGGAGGGGTGGTTAGAAAGATGTCTCAGTGGTTAAGAACATCTGTTCTTCTTGTAGGCTCGGGTTCAGATTCCAGCACCCACGTGGTATGGTGGTTCACAATCATTCATAACTTTAGTTCCAAAGGATGGAATTCCATATTCTGACCTCCATGGGCACCAGGCACACATGTGCTGCACAGATATACAAGCAGGCAGAACATTTGTACATATAAAATAAAATAAATAAATCAAAATTTTTTTTAAGATCTAAAAAGCTACCTGTATGTTTTCATGAATACTGTTATCAATTTGAGATGTTTTCTTTTATTCAGAATTTGCTCTCTCTCCCTCTGTCTCTGTCTCTCTCTCCCCCCCCTGTGTGTATGTGTGTGTGTTCTGTGTATTTAATGAAATATCCATTTAAAATGCATGTCAACACAATGATATTTTTCTGCTTCTATTTATTTTCATTTTAAGCTTTATTGTTCATGTTTTTCTTCCTACTTCCTTTATTATTAGTATTATTATTTTCCAAGTTCTTATGATGGAAACTGAGTCACTGATTTCAGACCACTGTCCCTTTTACTGTAAATTGCTCATATACATACAATTTTAGATGCAACACATATTTTTTATTTATTTACCTTCATTTCAAAAATTCTAATTTTCTTTCATTTCTTCTTTGATAGTTTATTGTTTAGCTTTCAAATATGGGGTGTTTTGTGTACTTTTAATTTGGTATTGAGTTTTAATACCAATTCTATGTGATCAGAGAACATACTTTGCACTTCTTAAGCTCACTGACTCTTATTTGATGGCTCATGGTAAATGCTGTGGAGTGTACCCAGTGTGGTTGGATGGGGTGTTCTGTAAATGTCTGTCAAGTTCACCATTGGGGCTGGACCATTTCCCAGAGCTTTACTGATTTTCTTTCTTATCGACTGTGGAGAAATGGGCATCGATATTTCCAAGTCTGGTTATGGATTTGTCCATTTCTGCTCGCAGTTCAATCACATTTTACTTTTGTCTCTGGAAGCTCCATTATTAAACGCATAGATGTTAAATCCACTCAATGCTTTTGAGAACTTGATCTGTGATCATTATGAAAGGAGCTGCTTTGTCTCTGGAAGAGCCAGAGCAGCATTTAGTCAAAGGCGAAAAATTAATAATACAAAAGCAAAACCCTTCTACATAGCCTACCCAGTACTCCCAGGAGGTAAAGTTTTTCCAGACCGGCTGGCATTGCCTGGGTGCATGAGAGTATTTGGTTTTATCTTTTGGGGTGCCTTTCTCCTACCTCATGAAGTTTACTAATTGACAGTGTGCTGAATGGTGAGGCCCCGTCTATAGGTCTGTATGCACGGCTCTCTTCTCCCACACTCTTCCTCCTGCACCGCAGCTGCCTAATCTCCCTAGGTGTTTCTGCCGATCTTCCAACTCAGGGATCCACTAGACTCCTGCCTGCACCATGACTCAGAAACTCCCTGGAGGAATCACTGCTCTAGATGATTACAGAACTTGCCTGTCTTCCAGTGTCTTCAAAATTGTCATATCTGTTTAGTCCAGTTCTGTCATTGTCTTGGTTTGAACTTAAACCCAACTGCTGTGGCTCCATTTTGGTCTGGAAAGGAAGCCTCCACAGACTTGAAAAGTGTTCAAGGAGCCCCTCTTTCCCTTCTGCCAAACTCACAATACTGATTTGGCTAAAAGAACCAAGATATTTGCATTCTTTGCAAGAACTGTTGCAGCTGGGTCTCATACACTGAATGGATGGACGTCCCCTTCCATATTGCCATAGTCAGAGGAGTTCGTATCTGACTTTGTAGAAGGTTGACTTCCTTGTCTAATTTTACTCTTTCAGGTTAGGCCTTCACCATCAAGTCAAAGGGAGGTCAACAGTGTCTTGGGGAGGATAATATCCCAGATCTGAGCCATGATAGTGGTTAAGGCTGTTTGGGAGGGCATGGCAGGGACTCGCTTCTGGGTCTCCCCATGTCTTCTTGGTTTGTTATTATGAGATGAAAGGAAGATTGCAAAATTAAGGTAAGTAGAAAATGTTAAAACGTGTCAAGTAAGGGCAGAGTTGTTGGCTCCTAGTCCTGTTTACTACTGATGCTCTGGGTTAGTGTAAGCAAATCCCCTTTTCCTGAGGTCCCCAGTCTTGTAGCTGCAGCAGGGGCAAGACCCACATGATTGCAAATGTGTACTCTAACTTTTCCAAGGTCTTGCAGTGGCCTGGCCATTATGGAACCCATTAAGGATGCAAGAAATAATTGATGACTTCTAGAGTCAGACAACACCTGGACAAGCCTTTGGATCTAAAAGGGAATACGAGCCTCTCCTTGCTATGGTCCCCACTGTGAGTCCTCATCTTACTGCTGTGGTCCCCACTGTCCGGTCCCCATCCTATCAGGACATCAGGATGGATATCAGAAACTCATCTCTGTTCCATGCTGTGAAGCACAGATAAAAGGAAGAAGTGGGGACAGCCCTACCTTCTCTATGACAGATAAGCCCTCCTGAAGGGTGGCAGGAGTTCTTCAGGAAGTTGGGGTCGGTTTCCAGACTTCCGATGCCATCCTAGAGGCCCTGCCTGAAGGACAGCTTGAGTCACACTATGAAATGTGAAAACTTTGCTGTAGTCCCAGGTTCTCCCCTCAGGAAACCTCCCAAATGGGTCCCTTCCTCCTAGTGCCAGAATATATATTAGGCCAGGCCCCAAGCATCGTCTGGCATCTGGGAAATGTGGCTGATGCCCCTAATGACAAAGAAGCTACCTGAGTTCTGAGATCTGGATGCCTATACAGAGGACCAGAGATGCATAGGTCGCTCTAGCCCACACCGGGGGTTCAGCCTTAGTAGTACCCAGAACAGTTACTGTGTGGCTTAGGACTGGACGGCTTAGGCGCATTGCAGGCTCCTCTTGCTAGCTCTGTGGCCTGTCCTTGTTGAGTGTCGCCCTAAATGGTTTAAAGATCAAACACGAGGCAGATGCCTGGAGTACAGTGGGCAATCCCAAAATGCCTTCCTTTCCTGAGCTGATAGTCCAGAGGGACACCTCTTCACTGCCACTGGGAGATTCCCTGGAAGAGCCAGCCAGTCCTCTGCTCGGATCAGCCTAGTGCGTTTGAAAACTTCCAAGGCAGGAAAACTTTGTGGTCGCGGGGAGGCTGCGCTTCGTCGCGGGCTTGAAAGGCCCCGCACGGTCCCCCGCGACCACCGCGCGCAGCCTAGCGTCGCCCGCAGGAGCAGTGGGAGCCGGGCGCCGTGCTAATGGGGCCGGCGGCGAAGCCGGCGACGCTATGAAAGCCGTGCGCGCAAACGCGGGCTCTTGTTGCGGGAAGAAGGGCCAAGCCTGGTTTTCCGCAGCCGCTTTGAGAGCAGCAGCGCTGGGATTTTATGGCACGGCTTCGGCGGGAAAATCAATCAGCGGGGCCGCCGTTTGGAGAGGCAGCAAGAAAGGCCACTAACGAGGCCAGATTGTAACAGTTCTGCGAGCAGCCACAGTGCTCACCTTACACGGCGGACGCGCGCTGGTAAATAATAAATCACAGCGGCCGGCGGGCGGCGGCGGCGGCGCGGGCAGCCCGCGCGTTTGACTGCAAAGCAGCGGCGCATCAATTATTCACCGCACCAGATAAAACGCCAAGGAGGCCGGCGAGCAGGTGCCCGCGCCCAAAGCGGCCTTTTGATGGCCGCGGGCTGGGCTGGGCGGCGGCGGGGCTGGGGGCGCGCAGAGCGCTGCGGGATCGGGGCCGTGCGCTCCCGTGGCGCGCTTTGCACAATCCCGGGCTGGGAGCAATTACAGCCAGGCGGCGGGGTTGAAGAGAAGAGATGCCTGTGCACGTGCCCAGGCGCGCCTCCAATGCCCTGGGTGGTGAATTGCACGAGCTTGGGGGTAACTTGTCCAGGCATTTGTGTATGCCTGCCTGTGGTAAGGGCCTACCGGTTACACAAACACACCGGTTGCGTTTTAAGTGTCTGATAGTGTCCTAGTGTCTATGAACTCTGGTATCGATAACTTTGCATGTGTGTACACGAGCTGTGTCCATCCATGTCTATGGGAGATGTGTGAGCTAGGGTACAAAGAAATATGCCTGATTACTCCCACGTTCACCTGTGCATTACTATACAGGGCATTTTTTCATGTATGGCCAGGGCGGGGGTGTGGATGTGGTCACACATCATGTACCTGCGAGCTCGTATGTGGTATGCGTGTGGATAGCCAACATGTAGTTTTATCTGCAGATATGCATGTAGACACACTCAGAGTACATGTTTGAGGTTTATGCATACACATAAATACATACAGAATGTGTGTGTGTGTGTGTATCTGCAGTGTGTGCAATGGACACATACAGGCCATAAATATCCAAATGTGGTATGCATGTGAATAGATGTGGTTATGCATAGGCATGTGCACAGTCATGCGTGTGTAGGTATGCATCTGTGAGTTTGAAATTTGAGCACCATGGGTATGCATATGCATGCTTGAGCAATTACGCATGCAAGTGCATGGGAATAAACAAAGGAGGGGATTGGAATTATTAAAACTCAGGCTCAGAGGTAGAGCCCCTAGGCCCAAGGCTCGGAGCTCTGCACAAGGGTCTCCAGTGGGCTTGCTGCACAAGTCAGGGCATGCATGTGCTGGGAGAACACTGTAGCTGGAATACATGGTTCTGAGGGAGACCAGGAGACTCATTCTATAAGAACTGGGGAAGCTGCAAATCAGGTTCAGTCCTACCTGCCCAAGGGGAGTCACATAGCTAAGATTCAGTTCCTGTGTGAGCCTGACTATGGGATGAATGTACCACTGAGAAACACACACTTTCCCTTTAGCAGGGCAATCTGATGGTAACCATCAGTGCAGGGTGCCTGCCGTGCCTTTTTAGCTTCCACAGAGGCCTCTTAACAACTGAGTGTCTGCCTAGCTCGGAACTGTTTGTAGACATAAAAGCAGGTGCCCTTCTCCCTAGAGACAAATATATTCCTAACTGATAGTGCCTGTACCACCAGTGATGGTGAGCATGCTCACTGCAGGGACAGTGACATCCGCACTCATCATTCCCCAGAGGAGTCTCGGCAGGGTTCCAGAGGGGGACATCTCTGGAGCTGGAAGATGACCTGTGCTCCTTGGAGCCAGACCTACAGCTCTGAAAGCAGCCAGGGCTCCTGGTTTCCATGCCCACCTGCAGTAAGAGCCTAGAGGAGTATGTACGAGATGCATTCCTCACTGCTGTAACAGAAGAGCTGCCTTGGCAGCTTTGGGACAGAGGGGCTCATTTTGCCTCACAGGTTGTGTTCCATCATGGTGGAGAAGGCATGGCAGCAGGAGCTTGAGCCCAGGGGAGGCAGAGCGAGATGGATACAGCTACTCAGCTCACCTGCTCCATGCAGTCCAGGACCCCACCATGGAACAGTACTGCCCTCAGATTGGGTCCCCCCCTCCCATCTCAGTTAACCCAAATAGAAACTCCCTTACACACATACCCAGAGGTTTGTTTTCTGGAGTATTCTAGGTCCTGTTGAGTTGACAGTCACTATCAATGGTCAGAGTAGATCAGTATACAAGAGTAACTTGTAGGGCAGCTGAATGCTGGATTACACAGCCAGAGTTTCTGTGCGCTCCACCTCCTTGGTAGCTCTTGTTGCTAGCTCCTGCTCTGATCCCAAGAGCTACGATTTAGAATGGATTTGGGAAGAGATGATCTCATAGCGCGATTGGCCGAGGCCTTGCAGAAGGAAGGCATAACAATGCCAATCTCTTCACAGAATCTAACAAGGAGCTCCTTCACGTCTCAGAGACAGACCACAGAAGTAGACCAGACCCACAGAACCTGGAAACATCTCTCCTTGTCAGTTCCTGTCTCAACCCTGGCAATGGCAAGCCTCATTCTCATGAACCCCCCGCCCCGCCCCCACGATGTAGCCACAGGTCTGTCTACAATGTTGTATGAATTTTCCTGGGGAGACAGAAACAAACTTACTCCAGAAAGGGCACCAGATAGGGCCCAGGCAGGAGAAAGGGTTCCCCAGAGTTCAGCTTGGCAAGCCAGTGAGTCTGTGGCAGTTAGGTTCACAGAACCATGGCAACCACATCTCTGAAATGCTCCCCCTGCCTGGGTGTTGACTCAGGAAGGCAGCAGCTTAGAGCTTGCCCTGCCAGAATGTCTCCCCTCAAGCCCCCTTCAGTTTATAAACCTGGGCACGGAAGACCTTTGTGAATCTTGGAAGTTTCAGGAACTTCCTGAAACTTGTGCACCTTTTCCTTCCTGTGTCTTTTTAAGCCTCCCTCCAGGGTGGAATGTTTTAGTTTGGGTGAAATCGCCATACAACGTGTACCTACTGCGATAACTCCTTTCTTACAGTTACCCCATGACCGTCCTGCTTACCCCCAAGGAAGCAGCAGCTGGGAGTGGAATACCAAACGTTCTATGGTTGTGTAGCTTGTGCCCTCCCCAAAAGGCTCCTGTTCGGAGAATAGGGACCAAAATCCATCTTGAATAAAGCAGGGTGTGGTGGGAGCTCACGGCACTGGAGGGGCTAAAGCAATCACAGGTTAGAGGACAAACTAGTCTACACAGTGAGAATCTGGAGAGAAATGGGGTGGAAGAAGGAGGGAGAAGAGGGACTACATGTGTTAGAGGGACTGTATGTACTAGCCCTTGCTCTGGCTGGGTATCCATCCAGGTCCACAGAATAAAGGAAGTGATTCCAGTGTAGTCAAGTTTCCAAGACATGAGCACAAATGACCCAGAACTGTTTACTGGTCCTGAGCTCATGCCTCAACTCCTTGACCAAGCTATAACACCAAGGCCTTGGAGGTCCAGAAAGGAAAAGAGTTGACGCTCAGACTGGAAACAGTATGGACACCAGTCAGGAGCTCTGCCTATTCCCTTAATCCTCAGATGACCTTGGATGCCATGAAGGAGAAAGACCCCTGCCTCCCTGGAACTCAGGCAGGCCTACGGGTCAAGCCCAGACACCTAACTGTACCTTTGGGTAAGTAGCCCACTTCTCAGTCCTCACCCTCTGCCTCTGTGAAATGGGGATGGTCCAAACCCCTCCATAAACTCTGGGAAGACTGGAGTGAGGTGACAGCCACAGAAGCCACTGCTGTAGGGAAGCCATTCCAGGTGCACTGGTTTCCTGGACCGAATTGAGAGCACTCATAGTCCCATCCTCAAACTGAGAAACAGGAACTTAGAGAGGCTGAATAATTTAGTCAAAGTCATCACATGGAGGGGCAGGTCCCACCCAGGCGGCTCCCAGCGAGAACCTGTGTCATGTTGGGGCACAGGGAGGAGCTGGCATGGTGACGCTCACCTATGGTGACAGCACTCACAGGACGGGTGAGTGTAAAGTCAGCCTGGGGAACACAGGAGACCCTGTGTCACAAATCAAAGAAGCTCTGCAGCCAAGAACAGCAAAGCAACATGGAGGGATCACGCCCAGGGTGTGGCTGTACCCAAGAATTGCTCAGGCTTAGGGCCAGCCAGGCCAACACTGGCCACTGTGGCTGTGGATCCGTTCTTCCTGACCGGGCCTCCAGACATCAGGGTCCCCAGGCCTGATGCCCTGTCCACAGCCATGCAGGAGGCAGCCATACCTTGCAGGTAACATGTGTTTAATTAGCATGAACTTTGGCCAGCTACTATGCTCCTGCCTCCACTTTTTCTGGTCATGGGCAGTCCCACTAGGAGCCTTGGGAGAGAGCTGAGGTAATGAAACATTCTCTCCCTCCCCTTGCAGATAAAGCTACAAAGAACCCAGTGGCTTCTGTACTGAGTGAGGCCTTCCATGAGTGGTGAACATAGGATTAACCTGTGGCTGGCTGGTCAGACACTTGGGAATCTGAAATTAATGTGATTACTGGTCCTCAGGCTCCAAGAGCTAAACAAACTGAAGGGACAGTTTATGAGGGTGCTGCTAACCTATATCCCTGGCCGGCTGCACAGCAGACCATTGGTTAGAAGCCTGACCCCTGTACGGTTCCTGTCTCAGTCAAAAGGCTCTGTGGTCCAGACCTGCAGGCTGTGTGCCACTTTAGAAACCCATGTTATCTCATGATTCTTAGTTCTATGGATGGCTCCATCACTCACTAAATACAGGAGGTGGCATCGTTCACTGTGTGACTTTTGGCAAGTGACTTGAGTTCTCTGTGCCTCACTTTTCCAGTGGATGAACTGGTGATAAAAATATCGACCAGTTGGTTACAAGATGCAGATATAGTGTGGTGGTTTGAAAGAAAATGACCCGCCCCTGAAGGGAGTGGCACTATTAGGAGGGGTGGCTTTTTTGGAGTAGGTGTGACCTTGTTAGAGGAAGTGTGTCACTGTTGGGATGGGCTTTGAGGTCTCCTATGCTCAAGTTATTTCCAGTGAGACAGTTCACTTCCTGTTTTCAGCAGATCAAGGTGTAGAGCTCTCAGCTCCTTCTCCAGCACCAGGCCTGCCTGCGTGCTGTCATCCCACCATGATGATAATGGACTAAACCTCTGAAACTGTAAGCCACCCCAATTAAATGTTTTCCTTTAAAAGAGTTGCCGTGGTCATGGTGTCTCTTCACGGCAATAGACACCCTAAGACATATAGTATACTGTGTTTTGTGCCTAGGTTAATGACTGATATTGAGTAAATGCTAAGATGGACCAGCCATTCTTGGTACTCCGTGGTAGATGGTCACTCTCAACAGTGTGGTGATGGGCTTTCCTGCTGTGCTGAGGCTTTTGTAGCACTGGGTCTGGGCAGGTAATAGTGACCCCAGAAGGAAAGGGCGGGCTCAGACTGTGGGATTTGGGGGATTAAGGTCATTGTTTCAGGGGGATGACTCAGCATGGCTTCCCAGAGCACTGTTCCTGACAGATTCTGTATCCTAAGCCCAAGAGAAACAGAAGTGGAATTGATTCATGATGCCACAGGCATGAGTAGGGGAAAAGAGGGCTTAGTTAGTCTGCCTTTTCCCAAGTCTGGCTGAGCAAAGATGGAGGCAAGTGATTCTATGTGGAAGGAACCCAAGAAGTCAGTGAGAAGATGAGACAAGAAGTCAGAAGCCCAGAAATGGCATCCCCAAAGTGCAAGGGTCACACAGGAGCACTGGGGACATGCTCTCTGGAGATCCAGCAGTCTATGTGTGCAATCATATGTGTCTGGGGTGGGGGTATCTCCATGCATGTGGAGACACTTATCTGGCATTGATGCCTCAGCAAACTGTGCCCTGCCCTGGAGCAGAAAGGTGCCTAAGCAAGGAATGAGGCAGGGAGGTCCAAGTCACAGAGGAGGTGGCCTGCCTCCCTGCCAGTCCCTCCAGCTCCTGAGTGTCTGTCCTCCGTGTGTTTTCCTTGTTTCCTCCTCTGACATATTCTAAGGTCCCAGGACTTACTACATACGAGAACCTGGAAGTCTTAGGCCCCATCGAGTCTACTCTGCTCTTCCAGTCCCTAGATACCTTTGCTCTCCAGGGGTGGCCCGACATCTAGGGCAGCTCATAAATGGTGGCAAGCGGCTCCTTTCTTCTGCTTTTCTCTGTAAAAGCAGTGCCCAAGGGCCAAGCAGCTGCCAATTAGCTGAGAGGTTTGCCCCAAAGCAAGAGCTATGCCGAATCAAGACACCTTGGAGAAAGTAAACTTATTAAGTGGAAGAGGATCTTAAAGCCTATGAAATTTACAAAAGCCCCACT
Source organism: Ondatra zibethicus (assembly GCA_004026605.1). Lineage (NCBI taxonomy): Eukaryota > Metazoa > Chordata > Mammalia > Rodentia > Cricetidae > Ondatra > Ondatra zibethicus. The sequence continues at coordinate 236,503 of PVIU01000932.1, read as the reverse complement.
TCTGGTAAAACTAATGACAGGCCGCAGCCTTGATCTTTAATTCACAGGCCGACGCGGGGGCAAATGCTTTCTCTTTGGGCAAGGGAGTAAGGCGGAGCTGCTCTTCCTCATAATTTACTTTAAATTGAATTTTATATGGGAAATTAATTTCCTGAAATCTAACCAAGAAGTAAGAAGTCACCCTAGATAGCCTTGTCCTTGAGCCCATCCACTGTGGTCTTCTGACACTAGGGATTCCCTCGTGGTGGGCTGGGCCATGGAGAAGGTCTGGGGATGGTAAGCCCTGGCTATACTTGGATGTATAGTCCTTGGATTCAATGTGTACCATGTGACAAAATTGAGAAGCTTGGAGCCTCACAGACAGGTAATCTCACAGTTCCCTTGAGCCCACAGGCTACAAAGAGGGTGACTGGGTCTTTAGGTTGGGTTGAAGGTCTCTGTGGACTGGCTGGCTAGCACTGGGTCTCATTTGATCCTTTGACCTTTTCCAATCTTGTGCACATCTGTCAGGCTACAGTCCCCTAATGTTGAAGGACAGATGGACCATGTTTGGGACTGTAGCTCTTCTGGGCTGCATGGCACGTGCTCTCATTTGGAAAGGAGATTGGAAACCTACATCTTGCTGACCTGGGAGGAGAAATAGAAACATGGGAAGGTGTGTCCAGGGTGAGGAGGATTTGGGTGATGGCTGAGGTGGAACACTGCTAGAAAGATCCATGCTGATGTGTGGGGAGCACCTCATCTCAGCCTCAGTGTGACAGTGGTCACATGGGTTCATCACAAAGTGCAAAGGGAGGTGTTTTCCAGTATGGTTCCTCCATCTGTGTTCTCAGTGGTCATTGGTATGGGGACGAAACCTGCACCTCCCTTTCCAGGGGTTCTGGTTCCCTCCTGTATGGGAGAGAGCTGGCTTGGGAGCACAGAGCAGAAATCCAGGTAGGAATAGATAGGTGAGTCTTCCCAGCATTGTTCTCTTCCTTTGGGGGAAGAAAGATAAGGAGGAAGGGAAGGAGGGAAGAAGAGAGGGAAGAGGAAAAGAAAAAACGAGACAAGGTCTCACCACATAGTCTAGGTTGGCCTTGAACTCATAATACTCCTGCCTCACCTCCGTCCTGAGTACTGTCCCAGCAAATGTGAATCACCAAGTCCAGCTGTGTACCTTGCACTCCTTGGCTCTTTTTGTGTGGATATCTGTCCTTCTAGTAGACATGATCACTCAAATTTTATAGATGAAGAGATTCGCGCATAGAAACATGGAGTCATAAGTCAAGTGACGAAGTGAGCTCAAGATACAGACCAGGGTTTCCCAGCAGCACCACAGGCAATGCCCTTGGTCTGACAGAACTGCACAAAGCATTCTGGGGACCATTGGGCTCAATAACAATGTCATTTCGTTGGGCCCTTTCATGCATGGTTGTGATCAGGAGGTGGAGGGCATGGGTTGTATAGTTACACTAACATCCTTGTGACACGGTACCTGGGAGCATTGGGCACCAGTGGAAGACCTCATGGTAAGGCCTTTCTGCACCAGGTTTGCTGCCACCCTCAAGAATGGGGCCCAGCCATAGTGGCAAACTGCCCAGAGGGCCCTGAGGTGTCCCATAGTTGAGTTTAGCTGCACATTATAATCACACGGATGCTTCAGCATCCTTCCCAGAACTGAGGCTAGAACTTGGTGGTAGAGCACTTGCCTAAGCCGGTACATGACACTGGGGGCCATCCCCAGCACAAGCAAGAAATTTGTCAGGCCTGGACCCCTCCCCAGAGGTGCTAATGTTGAGTTGCAGCTGAGACTGAGAACTTATGAGCCAAGAGAACAGTTTCCACCCTGATGTGGGATGCCCCTCTGTATGCTGTGAATACCATTGGTTAATAAAGAACGTGCTTTAGGCCTAGGATTGCAGCACAGAATAGGGCAAGGTGGGAATTCCAAGCAGGTGGAGGAGGAGAGAGTATGTAGAGTCAACGAGACACCATGTAGCCGCTGCCCACACACCAGTACTGGTAAGCCACAAGCCTCATGGTAAAATATAAAATAATAAAAATGGGTTAATTTAGGATATAAGAGCTAGCTAGCAATAAGCCTAAGTGATTGGCCAGGTGGTGTTTTGATTAATGCAGATTATCTATGTGATTATTTGGGTCTGGGTGACCGGGAATGAACAAGCAGCCTCTGTCAACACCACCCAGGGTCAGGAAACACTTTCCACCATTACTGCTGCCAAGAAAGGGCAGCCTGCCTGAAAGGAGTGAGCTCTCCAACTTGGAGGTATGCAAGCCAGAATCAGGCAACTACAGCTGCTTGGGAGGCCCTGGTCAACAAAATCTGGTGGAGCTAGATGGTCTCTGTCATCTTGGGCTTGGAGAATCTGGGCTGTGGTGAGTGAGTGGAATCTTGTGGGTTGAGAAGAGGAAATGAAAAGAACAGGTACACGAGAGGCCAGATCGAACAGCCCACCTTCCCTTCCAAAGGCGGGACCATCAATTGCCGGTCTAATTAAGCTGAGGACACTTGCAATCACAGGACTTTTGATGTCTACCCCCAAACCCTGTGGGTTATGATCACATGATTTTACAGTCAGAAAAGTAACACTACCCCACCACTCATTTTACGGATAGGGAGAATAAGACCCCCTAGTATGTTAAAATATTAACCAAGGTCATTCAAGACCAAGGGGCCAAACATTTCTGTCTTCCTACTCCATGTGGCTATCTCCTACTGAGCAGTGTATACAATCATGTGCACGCTTGCTCACAACTGTGCACACACACACACACAGAGCGAGAGAGAGAGAGAGAGAGAGAGAGAGCGCCTGCAGTTGAACCCACCTAGTAGTGTACCTGAGAACATATCGCCTTGCTCTCCGTACTCTTCTGCCCGGTTTCCGTTGCCACTTCCTGTATATCACATTGCCACAGAGGTGTCATTGAACAGCCTCCGGGGTCCCCCAAGTAGCTCCAACTACCAGCCTGAGCCTTACAACTCTGGGAGATGGGCTGCTGCCAGGTCCACCAGCTATAGCTCAAAGAAGTCTGCAGAAGATACAAGTGGAAACACCCAAATGCACAAAGGCCAGAAACCCCCAGTTATTCTCACAGCAGTAAAAGCCATAAAACCCACCCAGGGACAAAAAACTGGGTAGTGGTGTAGGCAGAGCAACTGCAAGGCCCAGTCTATGCAGGCTGGGAGTGGGCTCTACTCCTCACCTCTTCCTAAAAGCATGTACCTTTGAGCCTCGCACAAGCAACGAGGAAGCTGGAAGGAAGCGTGGACAGACAGCATTGCACAGAAGTAGAAACTGAGGCCAAAGAGGTGGAAAGCAGCCACCTCGTGGTCCGGCAGAGGTGGGAATCGAGCTCGACCTGGGAGGAGGAAGAAGTGCTTCCGAAAACAGCAGTTCTGCTCTGTGGATTTGCACAGGTACCACAGGTCACTCGGTCCTTCTGCTAAGGAACTCTGTCCTGGCTCCAGGCTGACTCCCCTGAGAAGCTAAAGTTCCCAGGTGGGCTGCAGAACCCAGCTATGAGCACAGAGCTCTGGTTCAGCCCAGCTCTCAAACGGCTAGCCTACAACGAGCTCCTAGCAGCCAACAGCCCACTCTACCCATCACTTCTCACGTTCTGTCCCTGCAGAGAGAAGGAGAGCGTTCATTTCTCAGCCCCTTCCCTAGCCTTCCCTGTGTCGATGGCACCGTCTCATCTGATGGATTTATAAGCCAAACCATGGCCCCAGTTTTTCAGTGCCTTCCCGTGTGCTGCCCAGTGCAGATGTCTTAATATGCCAGCTGAGACTTCTTAAATCCACATTGAAACAACTGTTGGGTTTTTATACCGTTGTAAAACTCTTTGTAGGGTATTCATAGAAAATGTTTTATTAATTGCCATATGTTTATTGATTTCTCTTTCATGTCGGTTCTTTTGTTCTTTCTTTGTAGTGGCAAAAGATCGCTCGCATCATCATTTGCAAGTTATCTAAAATGTCAAAGGTGTCCTTTTGAAGTTTATTACAGATCACATGCCATAAGGCCCTGACGCTAGGTATTTACAGTGAGGGGGGAATTCCCGCACGGACTTTCAAAGCCCACAAAAGAATTGAGATCACATTGGCTTAAAACAAGACACACACACAAAAGAACAATTTATCATTTTTTACATTTTTCCCCCGTGGGGGTTTGATATTGCAAAGACATTTCCCCGAGGAGAAATGAACCAACATGCCCGTCTGTTTATCCATCCTGCAATGGCACTGTAGCCCAGGTTATCTCACGCCATCTTTCATCCAGATCTTGTCAACCTGCAGGAGATTCCTTGGAAGGAAAGGAAAGGATAACCATGGTGCCTACCACTCTGAGATGTTAATGATCCCCATGGCTCTGTGATGGTGAGTGCCCCTCCCTCCCCAGGTAAGAGAGCCTGTATTATACTATTGACCAATGCAGGGGGTGGGGGATACAGGGCATCGCTGGGAGAAATATCTGTTCCATGAGGCAGAAGACCAGAGGACCAGATTTCTGACCCTAGGACCCAGGATAGGGGAGCATTTGGAGAAGACCAGTAAAAAGGGTTTTTAAAAATGTTAATAGTGCAATCCCTCAAGTTTTAAGTGAACTCTGATGCTTAAGTCAGCACAGCATTTTCTTTTGAAAACTCAAAAGTAATTTTTTTTAAAGCCTTCCCAGGCAAACGTCACACTTTGATGTAGAGGGATTCAAATGAGATCCACCGGCACAAGCATGAGGAAACACTTCCCACCCCCATCAGAGAAGGAGGGATCCAGCTAGCTGGCACAGGTACAGCCCCTTCTCCCAGTCTAAGGGCAGCCTGATGCCTCTAGGGGCCTTGAAGGCTCCATCTGTTAAATGGCATGATGACCTCTGGCTGACCTTGGCTTCCCCGGTGATCAGGAAGAGGAGGCGTTACCCATCTGAGCTCCTGCCTTTCTGGGAGCCTACTTCACTGCTTGCTAGGGAACCAGGATGGGTGCTGGCAAAGAGTCCCACTGGCTGGGCCTGCCTCTGAGCCAGAGCTGGGGTTCCGCCAGAGGAATCTGAAGGGATAGGGCCTAGGCCAGGATGGCGGTACAGGAAGTGGAAACTGTACAAGGCAAGCTTCTAGATGAGGGAGTGTTTATACGGCCATGGAAGCCCTTGACAGCCCCCATCCCTCGCTGTAGTCAGGCTTCTGGGCTTCATATCTTGACAATTCCTGATCCTGCATGGCTTCCTGGCAGTGCTGTTCCCTAACCCCTCACCCCTCACACCCACCCCTACTTTCACCCCCCCCCGAATCTCCACACCTCCATCCTGCTCAGGAGCCTCTGTTTCCTCAGGAACAAAATGTATGAGGCCATCAAAGGACACCCAGGGCACAACATGCCAGAAGACCCTCGCTTGAGAGTTCATGCAAGTTCAGGGGCAGCTCATGGGACTGACTGTTTCCTTTAACCTTGCCGCACCCCAGTCTTAGCCCTGAAGGAGTAGCCATGTTCTAGACCTTGGGGTGACCTGATGGAAATGTCTATATGTGTTCACGCATGCCTATGTTCCCAGAAGGCTCTGGAACCAGATCCTAGCCCCACCACCTTTTATCCGTGAGACCTGGGCAACTTACTTAACTTCTCCGAGCACCAGTTACTTAGTTCCTGTAGAAGAGACTTTGTGCGTTCCCTCCCTGCATGTTTGCATGGAGATCTGAAAAAGCCAATAAAGGCGGGGTCTAAGACAGAGCCCGCTATACAGTGAGGGCATACTGTGGACTTGCTGCTGCCTGCTCTGGTCCCCCCCATCCTGTAGTCCCTCACCTCTCTTCTTACCCTAAGAAGGCCCTCCTCCCTCTGGCATATGAGCCCTTAAGGGTCCTTTGCCTCTCTTGGTTGGGGTAGTGAATGGGCTCCTCACACCCGCTCATCTTCCCAGGGCCCACAAAACAGTGGGGTGAGATGATTGACAAGCAGAGGAGCCTCCCCAGGTGACTCCTGCCCACTCTACTACACAAACTCCTCCTCCCCTCCCCAGAAGCCCAGCTGGCAACTGAGATGGAAGAGCAGGCCTTGCTCTGTCCCTGCTCCGAACAGACTCTGAGCTGGTACTGATGGCCAGTCATCTTCCTGTCCTTGCAAGCTCCAGGCTGCGGAAGAAAGAGACTAAAAAGCTGATAGGGACCAGGGAGGGAGGACACCCCACAGAGTGTGTTGACTATGCAGAGGCAGCAGCATTGGGGTGGGCATCCCTGAGCACAACCGCTGAACCAGGCTTCAGGTGCACAGAACTCTGCCAAGGTTAGGGTGCTGGCGGAAGAATTCTCCTATGAAGACCAAGGCCAGAAGAAAGACAGGATCCCCTAGTGGCTTGACACCTTGGAGCAGAGAGGTTCCACACGCAGGCAGTGGAAGTAGGAGCAAGGAAACAGGTTGGGGTTCTGCCTGGTCTCAGGCCAGGCACAAATCCCATTTCTCTTACATTTTATAGAAAAGTTATTTTCACTGTCTGATCGTTTGTAGTCATTCTAGAGCGCTTAAGTCTCAGGGCACCCCAAGGTCCCCAGTATCTCTGGACCCTCTCAGGACAGTTAGGAAGCAGGTGGAATTAACTCCAACCAGGCCCAGCTTCTGGGTTGTGACTCAGGGTGGCGTTCTATCTTAAGAGGGTGTTACTGATCCTCATTGGTCCTGTAGCAGCAAAGTGGCTTAACAGAGCCAGTGGATCACAAGAGTTCTCCAGGAGCCCCGAGGGAAGATCCAGCTCCCAAGTTTGGGGTTCAGGGCTTCCTCCCTTCGTCCCTGGCCTTCCCTACCATCCTGTCTATCATTGCCCTCTAAGGAGACAGTTGTGTCTATTGGTTCACACAAAAGAACCAAGTTAAACTCCAGCACGTTCTAGCTATGTGACTTTGGACAGGGTAACTAACTTATTAGTGAGAATGCTCTCTGTCTGCATGGGGCCTCTACTCTTACAACAACACAAGGTGATGAAGGGAGTCCTGGGGAGGTGCTTGGTTCAGCACTGTGGACCCTTAGCCTCTCATACCCCAAATGCTTCTGCACACCCCAAATGCTCCTACACACTCTAAATGCTCCTGCATACCCTAAATGCTCCTGCTTCCTCATCTTTAACACGGGCAGATAGTAATTACAGCTTCGGTGACCAGCAAGGCACTGGAAAGTGGTTCTGTTGCAAGGTATCCTCCGCCCCAAATGCCACGTATACCACCAGACAGTCCCCTAAGCCCGCTAAGCCAGATCCCACAGCATAGGAAGTGCTCCAGGATACCGGAGAATAGCGGTGCAGCGGTGCTGTGCGGTACTTCCTCACAGCTCACCCCTTACAACTCAAAGCTTTGGGAGTCACATGACAGCTCTGGATTTTCTCTCCTGCCCTGGGTGTGGCCGGTGTGCGGTGCAGAGGTCCTGAGGGAAGAGGAAGATTTCCCAGCACCCTCAGCTTTCCCACCTTTCTGGAGCCTGAACTGCACCTCAGTTGCTGCGTGTGTAACCATCATGGGTCCTGCACAGAGGTGCAGTGGGCCTGGGTTTCTGAGTGGATCTTTGAAACAGGCTCTGGGGCAAGATGCTGGACTACCCTGTGTATTTTTGACTGTCAGAATATGATACAGGTTAAAGAATAAAGCCAGCCAACGTTTTCTGGAAAGCCCAAATAATAAACATCTGGGGCTTAGTGGGTCATGTCAGTTTCTATGTCAACATTCAAGTGTTCCGCTACTCTCCAAAGCAGTCATAGAGAGTACCTAAGTGGATGGATGGGACTGTTTCAATAAAGCTTTGTTTTGAAGCAGGTAGCAATTTGATCCATTGGTAATAGCCTGACAGCCCCTGATATAACAAAACAAATCTAAACCTGCAGGAAAAAGTTGGGCCTTGTCTTAGTCTGGCAGCTCACTCTCTTCAGGCCTCAGTTTTCCCCACAGTAAAATAAGAGTATTGCACTAGATCATTATCTCATTCCAAAATTCCCGTGAGAGTAGGCAGGAGGTGAAGGTGTGAGCCATCATCTTTGGAGGGCCTTGGACAGACTGGGGTCCCCTCACTTACATGTGAAGACTGGTCTCATTCCCAGGGGATGCTTGCCACATCACAGGGAAAAGTGACCCAAGGTGGCCTGGCTCTGCGGAAAACCCAGACAGGCTGAGTTCTATGGGAAGTGCTGGCACTTTTAAAGCCTTTCTTGAAATAGAACACACTTGCAGAGAAAAAAAAAGTGCACACATCTTAATGATCCAGCTCAGTGAATTTTCTCCTCTGAACACACCCCTGTAACTGACACCCAAATCAAAGCCGCCCTGTTCTAGTAACCAACCCCAAGGGAACCATTTTAACTGGCTTTGTTCCTGTGTTTAATGCTGTACCTCTCAGCGCTGAGTACATCGGTAGGCAAGCCTGCCATCCCTGGCTGTGGTCCTCCCCAGCAAACAGCGATTGGTTTGAATGGTTCCGGATGGTCCTTCAGGGCACAGGAGCCTCCAGTACAGTCAAGGTCTGCAAAGGGGAGGATGGGTGGGACCTGGAATGGGAGGGGTGGTCCTTTCTGGTCCCCTAAAGACCTGTGCAATAAGCAATCAGAGTGACAATTCAGCCCAAGGGGTGTCCTAAGTGCCTTCGGAGGCCAGCAAGAGGAGGCCAGGCTGGGCAGGCACACTCGCCTGGCTTATTAAAACGACTTTGATCCCCGACCGCTTTGATATCCCGGGTCTTATAAAGAATTCACTTTCAGGGGTAAATATAGGTAGTTCAGAGAGATTTTATGACACACTGTACCGGCTCTTCTTCTTTAATTACTGGGGTGGGGAGGGCTGGGGGGCAGCAAAGTGCTGACAAAGAGGGGTTGGGCTTCCGGCCGCTACTGCCCATAGGGGCAGGCTGGACCCTGTGCACTTGAGTGAGGACCTCCTACCAGGCCCACAGCTGACCTGCTAACTCCCACCTGTCACAGGAAAGGTCACCGGTAGGGAGCTCTGTTAGCCGAGAGAAGCTGGAAGGGTACACCCTGCATAGGACATAGGTGGCAAGCGAGGCAGCAGCAGGATGGCCTGTAACCAGTCCTTCCGCCAGCCAGTTTGGGTTGGAACACAAGGTAAGGATACCCTTATTCAACTCAGCAGGAAAACAGCTCCCTATGTTCCTCCAGAGGGACCCTGGATTCCATGCCATCTCTTCCATTCTGGGGACAATTTGCTGTGCTGTACCCAACCCTTCACTGCAGGCTTCTCCCTCCTCTGTCCCCACACTAGCCCCTCAAGACAGACTTGAGGACCAGCAGGGCCCATGGGAAGAGCTGTCTTAGGAAGTCAGATGACAAGCATGAAGTATGAAAGGCATGTCATGTTTGAGCAAGGGCTAGAGAGGTCAGTGAGGGAGACCCAGCCCATCCTGGAGAAGCGGCTTTTAGAACCCAACACAAGGAGCTACCGATATACAGCCACAGGTGATACTGCAGAGCCACCCGCAGTAGTCTGAAGCCTTGATGGGCCTAGAGCTATGCTCTCCAGCTTTCATGGAAGACAAACTTCCCCATCTGTGCTGTTCACAGGAAGCTCCATCCAGAAGCGCTCCCGCCTATCCACAGAATAGCAGGATCAAGTTTCCCCAGAGACGGCATGTGCAAAGCATTTAGCATATATGTGGAGTTTTGCAAGGGCTCAGACCCCTACACACACACACACACACACACACACACACACACACACACACACACAGCATGAATGGCTATTCTGTTAGTTCGTCTCTCAGGGCAGACACTGGGCTATCACAGTCTATCATAGAAGCTGCTTTTCACTGCGAACTATTTTTGCAAATATGAATCCATACCATCTCACAAGAAATCACTCTCATGATGTCCCATCTTATGGGTCAGAAAGCTGAGGGTCCCGTGACAGATTCTGATGATGATCAGTGGCTAACCGGGGTGGGAGGTCAAAAGAACCTAATTTCAAATCCACATGGATACCGACCACATCCGTCTCGCTACCTGTGATATTTAATCTTGTCAATTTGCCTGGGTTTGGGATCACCATGGAAACACCTCTTTGGATATCCACTGTGGATGGGGGTGGCACCATCCTGTGGGCTGGGGTCCTGGACTGAATAAAACGAAGAGACAAGTTGAGTGCCATCATCTGCCCTCTCTGCTTCCTGATGAGACTTACTTGCTGCCCTGAGCTGCCTCCCTCTCCTGCCACATGCCCTTCCCACCATGATGGATGACAATCCCCATGAACTGGGAACTAAAGTAACTTCCCCTCCCTTAAGTTGCTTCTCCCAGATGCTTGGTCACAGCAGCGAGAAAGCTGATCCATTTCCATCTGCCATGCCCATAAGCACGGTACCCTCCCACCCCCATGTCCACCTTGTGGGTGCTACCGTGTATGTCCTCTATTACCTTATAGGGGTTGTTATTTTGTGTTCGTGCCCATTAGCTACAAATTCTTGGCCGACAAGAATAATATCTCAGTTGTCCTTGTTCCCTAGAGGCAGGTTCAGGAACAAATACACAGCAGGGGCTCTCTAAGTGCCTGTAAGATGAGTGACTACGGAATGTAGACTTTTAGGGAACATATATACCAAAATTTACTTGAAGGTCAGTGATTTGATTACTTTTCCCACTAAGCCGGCTGCATAAGTGCCTTCTGTCTTTGTCTGTATCTGTGCAATAGCGATCACAAGAGAGACCGGGATAAATGGTGGTTTAAGTCTAAAAAAATACCTCCTTTTTCTAACATGATCTTCTACGTAAGACCCTGGCCTGTAATTAAGGAAGGATTTGATGATGGGACCTTGGCATAGAAATGGCTTCGGGATAGGGGTAGGAGTTACACACTACTCATCCCCAGTGACTTTGCCAAGACCGTGTGCAGTGATTCACAGATGCTCCTGATAAACCAACATGGGCTGTTTCAGGAAAGCAGGCAGGATGTCTGTCCCTGTGCCCCTTTGCCCCAACCACACATACACATGTATATATACGTGTTCACACACACAAACACGTGCACGCGCACGCGCGCGCGTGCACACACACACACACACACACACACACACACACACACACATACAATGATAGAGGCCATTTGGTTCAGCAAGAGACTAATAGAGGTATAAGGGACCCATCAGCAATCAGGCTGGGGGCAGGAACCCTGTGTGTACTTCTCTCTTCCCTCTTCCCTTGGCTCCTCTCCTTACCCTAGAGCCAAGGCAGGATTGGATATTGTTTCCAGGCCTAAATAGATAATTGCTCTTCTGGCTGGATAAAAGATGTCTCACAGAGCTGAGTGAAATATCATTAATAAAGGAGACTGATTCTTCAAGAATGCCTCCCGAAGTGAGATTAATAAGCCATCCCCTGGCGTTTGATGGAATCTTCAGCCCACTCCTTGCTGTGTGACTTATTTCTGCAGCGACTGCTCTATTCTGTCACTCGTCATTCTAGGAGGCTGGCAGTTTATCTAGGCTAATGGGTCTGACACACAAACAAGACAACTTTTCCTCCCCCTTGACAAGGGAGAAGCCCAGGGAGAGGAAATTAATCAACCGTGTTGCTTTTTAAGGAAATAAGCTACCACTTCAGCAAAGGATTAGAGTGGTACTCCATGTGCAGATTAGATGAAGAGCTGTGGGGTGTGCGTGAGCGTGGGGTAGAACTATGGAGATGTCTTCACTTAAGGAGCAAGGCTGTGGTGCGATCATGCACATGGGCAGGATCCTGGGCAGGAATGTGCTTCTGTTTGATGTGATTCTGTGTGTTGATGTTGTGATATGGTCATGCGTCAACAGGCTGAAGACTGTCAGGACTGTGAATGGATAGTCTGAGTGAACTTCTGTGTTAAGATTTCCAGGAGCCATTGCTCTCCTTTAGTCAAAGCTGCACTCTCCACAAAATTTTAGTGACCTAAAGTTAACTGAAGTCCAAACACATTAGGTTGGAAAGTTCCAGAAATAAAAAAATTCGTAAGTTAATTTAATTTTCAAATTTGCAGTATTACTATTAGTATCATTATTATTTATTGTGTGTTGCATCACCTAATATGTGTGATTATGGGCACAGGTGCCACAGTGCACCTGTGGAAGTCAGAGGAGAACTTGCTGGAGCTGGGGCCTTCCTTCTGTAAACGGAGACTGCGTGTTCGTTCCTGGCTGCTCAGACCCAAAATAATCACACAGAAACTTTATGAATTACAGCATTGTTTGGCCAATATCTCAGGTATATTTCTAGCTAGCTCTTACATCTTGAATTAACCCATTTCTATTAATCTGTGTATCATCACGAGGCTGTGGCTTACTGGTAAAGGTTCTGGGCATCTTTCTTCTTTGTCAGCTACATGGCATCTCTTTGACTCCACCAACTCTCTCTTTGTATCCCTTCCAGCCTGGCTTTACTCTGCTAAGCCATTGGCCCAAACAGCTTTATTCATTAACCAATGGTAAAAAAAAAAAAAAAAAAAACATATTCACAATATACAGAGGGGAATCTCACATCATCTCCCCTCTTCTGTCTTAATAACAAGGAAGGTTTTAACCTTAACATAGTGAAATTATATATATTTAGTCTATTTACATTTGTCAAATTAAGGAAAATACTCTATCCTTTATCATAACTAAAGAAAACTATAATTATAACTATCTAATCTTCAACTCCACCAAAGACCCCAGAAGCATATAATATTGTCTAAGTTGGCAGGAAGTGCATTGCAAGCAACTTCTAAAACTCTAGAATTGACAAGAGACATCTTGCTGCCTGGACAGTCAACCAAAATTCTTCTATACTGTTGGGTCATCCATGTTCAGCCTACAGGCCCATAGTATCTGGCAGACTTTTCAGTGAAGCAGGAAATTTGAAGATCTGTTTTGCCTTGTACTGGCAAAGTTCGTCAGTTGCTTTCTTCTGTGTCCTGCAGAATGTCTGGAAGACTCTTTCCTGAAGCGGGAACCCTGAAGGATCATCACATCCTTTGGAAACTTCAACAGTCACTTTTCTGTGGGTCCTGAATGTCCAGTTCATATGGCATACCATTAAGCAGCCCAGGAAAGAGCAGGTTCTTGCCCAAAGGGCTAGTCTTGTCACATTGAAGGCAAGTTCCATAATGAGTTTCTTCAATGTCCATCAACCTCTCCTAAGTAACTGGTGCTGCCAGAAGCAGACATGTCTCACTGTTGAGAAAAGCCTAAGTTCTTAAAACCTTTTAAATGCCATATTCTGTAGGTCTTTGAAGCATTGAAGATTATCTACCAAAATGAAATATATTTCTCTCTATATAGAAAACCTAACTAAGATTACTAAAAAGTTTGATTATTATAAATGACTATTAACCCATATTTCTTAATTATATATTACATTTTTAAATGAGATGCACAAAAAACAATATCTTAAACAAGAGTATAAATATATATACACAGGTGTAACAAAATCAACCTTAAATTTGTATCAATAGACCAAGATCCATACCAATGCAAAAATTCATCTCTATATCATATCCCCCTTATTTCCATTAACCATTTGTAATCAACCCTTTTAAAATGAAAATAAACATTCATAAGCAATCATTTTGGGAATTTAGACATAGTTTTCTCCAAACTGCTTCCTGCTGCTTCTTGTTGGGTGAAGTATTTTTAGGGTTCATAGAGACCTTTCTGGGGGTCTTGTTCCATCAAACTACATTAGCCTGGAAGGAATCCACAGGCTTTGATCTTCTGTGGAAACACAAACAGAACCTTTTTTCCAAAGCAACATATCCTTAGACTCAAATTTTGAAGTCAGGATACCTTTAAAATATATGTGTTGGTTTAGTTTAGCATCCCATACAATAAAATGTCTCTCTGTACTTAGCTCATTATTAGTCAAAAAAAAGTTAAAGAAAATACAATAATATACATAATCCAGACTCTCTGCATATATTCCATTTTTGCATGGTTTATTTTTCTTTACTCCTTTAATCTGTGACTATATGTATTCTGTCTTGTTAAAAACTTTCTTTTTAAAAAAAAAAAAAAACTATTTCTTTTTATAACTGTCTATACTCTTTTTCTCTCTCTCCCAAGCCTACATACATTTTTTAAAACATACTGTGTCTCATTTAGAGGTCTTTTATGTCTGAATCTGTTCTATTGTGTATCTGAAATCCTTTCTGACCAGGAGCACTTTTTTTTATTGTTAAGCAGGCATGATTAGGATCAACTCCGTGGCCCTGCCTGTTTGCTCTGCCCAGTTCAACATGGCAGAAGCATGTTCACTGCCTCTGTGAGCCATGCACATCGTCCCAGCTCCAGAGATGCAGCGGGTCTATGTCACCATTAAGCAATTTGTAACATGCTGTTCACAGACCCCATTTAAGTGCAGGACCTCCCAAAAGAGCCAGAGTTCATTCTTCTAGCACAAATCAGGAAGCTGTCTCTTAAAGAAGCTGTGCAATTTTTTGCCACTAACACTGAGTCAGGGAGACTTCTCTTAAAGGAGCCATGCCTCTGCTTGCTGCCAGCAAACAGAGTCTATCTGGAAAAATGCAGCTAACAAGAAGTTGCACTTAACTCTGTTCTTCTGTGTCTAGAATTCCTTCTCAAACTCTCTCAGGTTTTATGTAGATGAAGTTGTCCCACATTAGAGCACCATTTGTAAGCAGAGACTGCTTGTTCATTCCCGGCCTCCCAGACCCAAAACAACCACACAGAAACTGTATTAATTGTATCACTGTTTGGTCAGTGACTCAGGCATATTTCTAGCTAGCTCTTAAATCTTGCATTAACCCATTTCTATTAATCTGTGTATTGCCACGAGGCTGTGGCCTGATGATAAAGGGTCTGAGTGCCTTTCTCTTTCGGCAGCTACATGGCGTCACTTTGACTCTGCCTACTTCCTCTATATATCCCTCCCAGCATGGCTTTACTCTGCTAAACCATTGGTCCAAACAGCATTATTTATTAACCAATGGTAATTAAACATATTCACAGCGTGCAGAGGGGAATCCCACATCATCCTTCTACTGTGGACCCCTTGGATTGAATTCACTCATCGGGCTTGTGCAGTAAAGGCCTTGATCCTCCAAGCCTTCACACAGGCCCACAATTTCTAAGTGTTAAGTAGTTTCTTTTATTATAGTTACTGTTATACATGTTCTGTTGTTATTTTTCTCATGGTGTCTAATTGACAAATTATACTTTTTTAGCAGGCTTGGGTGTACAGAAAAACCTTTGCAGTTCTGGGCTATCTATCCATAGCTGCAGGCATTCAGTGGGAGCCTTGAAAATGGCAGGTGATTGTGTGCTCATGGCTATGCTTGTATGTGACACATGTATGTGAGTACAGTGAGAATAATCTTGGCATGTTTACCCCAGCTACAGACTCGAACTGGTGGATATCTATTATTATCCAATGTGACAAAATATAACTAGCAAACTTTTATCCATTTAATGCCTCTCAATTGCCTGGGGTTTCTTTAGTCCCCCATTGTTTGGACTGAGTTTCTGAAGATCAAAACTTAGGCAGGAATGACCAGGAATGCCATTTACCATTTACTGATGGAGGGAAGAAAGGACTGTATTCCCAGCACTTCAGCACAGAGTAGCACCTGAGGAAAGCAGGAGCCTTTGCAGCTGTCACTCCCAGCTGCTGGGGGTGGATGCCTGGTCAAGGGGACCCAAGGGTAGCATTAGAGCTCCTGAATCACCTGCCCAGGAAGAACAGGAACTACATAGGAAGACATCCTAGAAACGGGATTTGTTGTTGCTGCTGATGCTCTTCTCCTGCATCATCATCATCTCCTCCTCCTCTTCCTCCTCCTCCTCTTCCTCCTCTTCCTACTTCTCTTTCTCCTCCTCCTCCTCCTTCACCTCCTTCTCCTTCTTCTTCCCTTTAGGTTGAGGGCAACAAGGATCCAGAGAAGATTCATGAGGGAAAGAGGGACTGATATGTTTGTGGGGCTTTAAGATAGAGCTGGACTGAAGGACATGGTCTTGAAGAAACTCCAATAGATATTCAGGGATGGGGGCAGCACAGAGTTCATGAAGCCACTTTGAACTCAGTGAAGAGCACCCACTTTGCTAGACTCCTGCCTGGCCCCTGACCCTTCCATCCTGCATAAGATGTGTCTTATCGTTCCTGGCATGGAGTTCCTCTGGCTGCTGTCAATAGCAGCATTCAGCCACACACAGTCTCCAGTCCTCAGCCACAGAAATTCCCAATCCAAAAGGGAGGTGAATAGCTAGCTGAGAGCATATTTATAAACCCACCTCCCTGTCCCCAAAGCTGGCAGAGAAGCAATGACTGTGGGTGAGTCCTGAGGCTCACACCACAGAGCCCAGGTTTGTCTGGGATGCAGGCGGGCCTCTGGGATGGGTCTATCCTGGGAAGGAACTGGGCATGGGGAAGCTTGGGTTGCACCCTCAGCCCCTCCCTGCGCCATGGTCCAGCGGTTGCAGTGGCATTTCTGGTGCTGTCTCATGAAACCTGAGTGCTGAATTCTGAATTATGGCAGTGCTTAGGCTGATCCACTTGGTGACTTGGAGGAATGTGGAATGGGGCGATTCTGGCCGCCTCTGCCAACAGCAGCTCTGAGAAAGCAGCATTTGTCAGTGGAATTAGAGGTGGTTGCCATGTGAACAAATTGAAAAGAGCAGGGTATGGTTTTGTAAAATAAACTCCTCTTGGCTTAAGCTGTCTGGTGGTGGCCTCTGCTGCAGGCCTGACACACGTTTGCATGCACACAGGCACACACACACACACACACACACACACACACACACACACACACACACGCACATGCACATGCTTATACTCACTCTTAAGTCAAACACACCATGACCACATACATCTGAAGAGAAGCCACTGTCTCTGGCATTAACAGCTCTGAACTTGAGCTGAGGATGAACCACAGATGGTAGAACACGTTCCTAGCATGCATGAAGCTCTGGGATGGATCCCTAGTACCACATACAACTGGGCATGGTAGTGCATACCTGTAACTAAGAAGCAGGAGAATCAGCTCAAATTCATCCTCAGCTACATACCAAGTGTGAGGCCGGAATGGGAAACACGAGAGCCTGACACAAAAAGAGGTGTGGGCGAGGATGGATGACAAGCTTAGAGTCTGGCTGGGCTCACATTAAGACCTAATAATGAACTTGGACAATTGATTCTACCTGATACACAAAACAAGGTTACTGAGTACTTAAGCACTGTACATCCCTAACTCCAGTACTTAACTATCATGGTACTCAGTGATACGAGGATCAAGGGAACTCTATCTGTGCAAATGCCCAGAAGAGACCCTGCTTTGTGTAAGGGAGTATGCCTTGAGACTACATAGCAAGTGTCCTCATCCTTCCCTGAAGGATCATAAGCTCCTCCCACAGTCCCTAGGTCTTTCTCGCAAATGACATGGAGTTTTTCCTTTCTTGTAGCAATCAAATGTTTTGTTCTACCAGTAAGTTTAAGTTAAAATTGAGTTAAATAAATTTTTAAAAATGTGATAAGAAATACATGTAAATGGGGCTGCCTTCTGCCCAACAGCCAGTGAGGGTCTAATCCAGGATGCCAGTATTTGCTTCCAGCACTTCACGGCCTTTGTTGGCTCGAGGTGAAAGATGGCATCAGGGCCCTCTGGATCAGCTCTGCACTACTGAGGCCTGATAAGACCCCGGGACCTCCAGCTACCTGCACTAAACTTCACCTTAGTTCAGTGAAGTTCATTCATAACACAATGCCACCTGAGTGCTTCAGGAGCCCTACACAGATGGCTGCCCATCTGCTTGCATCCACCCTCTCCCTGACTTCTTCTTTGCCGCCATTTGAGGGGGAAGACAAGCTTGGGAGACCAGGTGATCTGCCTGACAGACCTATGTGGCCCAATTCAAAGCCAAGCCACAGAACTGCTCCTTAGTGCCACCTGTGGGCTTAGCAGCTACCTGAGCTGGCACCAGCAGGTGACGGTGGCCCACTGTCCAGCCAGCGTTTTTACCAAATGACGTTGAGTTTTTCATTTCTTGTGACAATCAAATGTTCTTTTCAATAATAAGTTTAAGTTAAAACTGAGTTGATTGAATGAAAACTGGAATAAGAAACAATGAGAGTCTCTGTGGCAGGGGAAGTCTTCCAAGGGCATGGGCATGGGGGCTGAGTCATTGACCTGGGTGCTCTGTCCTCTGGCCTGTCTGTAGGAACCTGGCCCTGGGGTCCTATCACCCTGGCAGGTTAGAGGGCTCCTTTCTTTACCCTCTTAAGGAGCTGCTACAAACAAAGCAAGGCCCATCTGGCACCCTGAGCTGGGATTCCAGACATTCGGGGAGCCTTTCTTGCTGGACAAGGCCATTTAAAGAGTTCAGAGATAGGTTGTCGTGGCAGCTTCCTGAAGTGAAACTCCAAAGACAGAAAGAGCCAAAGATGAACAGAGAGAGAAAGAGACTTGCACACAGGACACATCTATAGGAGCACACGCGGATACCTGTAAACATTCACACCAACACTAACGAGCTCCCGTTGAGGGCATGCCCACAGAATGGCCCCCTCGATGTATGCCATACTGTAAATACAAGTCTGGCTAAAACGCTGCTCTTCCTGTAGCCTGCCTCTGTCCCAAGGCATCCTCTTGCCTCCACTCCCAGAATGGAATCTGCTCAGATCCTGACAGAAGAGGTGTTGACTCCATCCGGCCTAATTACAGGGGCCACTCAGGACTGTGCCAGCCTGTGGCCTCTCCAGGCCCCTGACCATCGCTTTCCTGTGTGCCAGGGGTTGCTGGTAGCCAAGGCATTTCCCGGTCGCGGTGTCCATTAGGCCTCAATTACCTAGCAGGGCCACGGCCTTTGAAGTGGCCACAGAGCCTCCGGGAGGCTATTTTTCTCTCACCTGTCACCACTTATTTTCTCGGCTCCTGGCCTGTGGCAGGGCATTTTTAACTAATGGGGATTCAATAACCCAGCTGCACAGCAAATGCCCGCTTGGGCCCTTGGGTCCACGGTGTCATTAAGACCTCAACTGGCACTGGCATGTACTCCCTGCAGAAGGGTTAAACACAGGCCAGGCAGCACATTCTGGACTTTTTTTTTATTGCCCCTCCTTATAGCCATTATCCACAAACACAACCGCTAATGAGAGAGTGAGTAACTTGGGAGAGGAAAGGTTTCATTTGGGCTGGAAAGGAAGCCGTAGTCTGCCCTGAAATAGAAGTGCCATATCTGGGGCCTCCTCTCCCTCCGGCACCCCTTGTGCCAGGCCTGGGAGAGGCTGGAAAGAGACGTGGGGCTCTAGAGTTCTGAGAGGAAAGGTATACCCTGCCTTCTTGGGTTACAAGGTTTCCTGCATATCCCAGGCTGGGAATTTGACCCAGGGGAGGGGTAACCATACAACTTGTTGTACAAGAGGGGAAGAGGGTCCTGTTAGCCATCTTCCAGGACACAGGTACAAGGTAGGTGCAGCCTGGGCCAGGATGACGGAGTGATCCATTTCCGATGCAAAATGCAAGAGGTGCCAAAATACTAAAATCAAAATTTCTAAATTTTGGTGTCATTTTTAACGGCGTCATACAGGCACACAATGCGCTATGGCCATATTCAACCCCACTGGCCTCTCCCATCTTCTTTCCACACCCTTCTAGGACTTAAATGCAATAGAACTTTTTTTCATTTTCATTCTTACAAATGTCTTACTTTCACTGACACATATTCACGTTAGAAAGTGAAGAGCTTCATATATTCTACCCATGTATGAACCTGTCATAACATTCATTCCGCACTGTGTGAACACGTCATAGTGGATTACTGGACGATGCTCCATCGTGTGGCTGCACTGACGATTCCCTATCACGCATTCAGGGCATCTAGGCAGGGTCTCTACCTTGGCGACTGGGAAGAGCATTGCAATAAACATGGGAGTCCATGACAGAGGCCAGAAGGACACTGAGTAGCTTGACGTCACTTGCTATGAAAGCTCGATCCCTGGGACTTGCTGACTCCACAGAGTGGCCCTTTAACCCCCACACATGCACAGGGACATGCGCCATGCACACCCTCACACATCGTACACGCATATCAATAATAATAGGGCTGGAGGGATGACTCAGTGATAAGAGCACTGGCTGCTCTTCCAGAGGCCCTGAGTTCAAATCCCAGCAACCACATGGTGGTTCACAGAGTCTATGACTGTAATTCCATGGGTTCCAATCCCCTTTTTCTGGTGTACTGATGTACATGCAGACGAAACACCCATATACATAAAATACGTAAAAATCCATGAAAAGTAATATCAAAAGTTTAATTAATAAAGAATCCAACAAGATCAAGATTAGAAGAAAGAGAGGGTGAGTCCCTTAATGATAAAATTCCAATCTGTCTTTAAAATCACCAGCACTATGCTCATCATGTATATTTTGCACTCATTCTTATTTTAAAAAATAGTATATTCAAAAACAACTTTTCTTAGTTATAAGTTGCCCCAAGGCCCTCATGAATCGTATAAAACAAGGGCACTGCCTCACCCTAATCCTGCACTTGCCAACTGCATATGGAAAAGTGGCCCCTGCTCTGCCCTTTCCCTCCAGCCTTCTATGCCCAGACAGAGAGAAATGTCTCAGTGTGCCCCTCTTGCCCTCTCTCTCCTGTGCCTCTCCCAGGATTCTCTCTAATCTCTGAATATGCCATCCCTTACCCTATAATGAGGATACTCACACCTATGTCCAGTGAGATGAGCCCTGTGCTCAGGGCATCGCAGGCCCTAGCTCAGTCAATAAGCTCAGTACCCTGTGGTCCTTCGCTCACAGATGGAGAGAATGAGAGGCAGCCAGCAGTTCACTCAGGTCGCTCACTGGAGGCTTGGACTGACAGCATCGCGGAGTGATTTTCGGGATTTGCACTGACTCCATCATCAAAGTGCTACCACTGGACTAGCAGTGACACTTCTACATAGTGACGGCAAGGACTCAGAATAACACCAGTCCAGAGTGACTAGTGATGGGGACCATCACAGATGACTTCAGGGAGGGAATGTGATGGTGTGGATTGTGTGCTCAGCTCCTTGATGGGTCCCTGAGGTGGCTTGATTTTAGCACTAAAAATCCTACCTCCCTGGAAATTCTTCAATCCATAGCAAACCGTGATGTGCCTCTATAAGTGGGCGTGTTCAGTAAATGTTTATAATATTAAGTTCTCATGGCAGAGGCTTCTGTGTTGAGACAGAGTCCCATCTCTTCTCTTCTTAAGATGCCACTGATGCCATCATTGGGGGCTAACCCTGTGATTTCATCAAGTCCTGATTGTGTCCTTAAGGCCACAACTTCAAGTGCTATTATCATATGGATCTGAAGGTTATGATTCTAATACTAAAGCTGTTGAGGAGCACATTCGAATCATAGAAAATTTTAAAATACTACTGTGAACACAAACCATCTGGGCCAAGTCATCCTTTGGCAGAGGAAGCAGGCACACACACAGAGAGCATTCTGTACCAGCCCAAACTACCAGTGATGGAGAGAAGCAGAGCTCATAGCAGGGCCTAGAAAATGGCTTTTCAGAGGATGTTGGCTATTCCCGCATATTCCATCACTAGGAAGAGACTCTACACACCTTTTGTAACTGTGCAGCAATGTATGTCAGAAGGATCATGAGTGACAGCCAGGCTGTCTGAGTTTCAGTCTTCAACTACCCTCAGTTTCCCTACCTGTCAAATGGCTAGCCTCTCTGCTCCCACCTCCACCGCAGACTCCTAGCATTGTCATGAGACTAAAATGCAGCCAGAAACATCAGGACATTTGCAGACCTGATCATGTTTCTGCAGATGGTAAAGGCACTTGTGAAAGGCTGAAGCCCAGGATCGGCCCTGAGGTTGGCATTAAAGCTACTAAGTCAGTCTCCAAATGGTAAGAGTCCAGGCTAGCACTCAAGAGTGCAAAACTTCCTCTAGCAACTTGGTAAACAATAAAACACACGCACCAGGACAGCCTGGTCTACAGAATGAGTTCAAGGCCAGCCTGTGCCACTTAGAAATACTCTACCTCAAAATAAAAGTTAAAGCGGTCTGGGGATAGATAGTAGAACACTTATCTAGCATGCTCAGGGACCTCCATCCTATCTTAAGTATTGCAAAAATAAATAAATAAATAAACTTAAACTCGTAATTTGGTTATGAAGGTAGTCACTGGTGATATATAGCTCCTTTTCAGCAAAGCCAAGTAAGTTCTTGGCAGGCCTAACTATCCTGAAGATAATGGTTCTAAACTTTAAAATAATACAAGTGCAAAAAGTCCCACCACTTTGGTCATAAGGGACTAGAAAGTGAACCAACCAGGCAAATTTTGACAAGTTGAGCCTTGAGAGAAAGGAGGAGCAAAGCGAGTTTAAATAGCTGTGGCTTTCAGCTAGCTAACAACTGACAGCACATGAGATATGGTTAAACACCAGTAGAAAATGCAGTGTCTGGATGGAAGAAACAGAGCTGTGTCGGGGGCTCCAGTCACCAGCAAACACAAAGGGGGCCTCGTTTAACAGGAAGCTGAGCAGGGAACCCCAACTCTACATGGCAACTTGCCTACATCTCAGCTTCATGAAGGAAGGACATAACTAAGATTGAGTTCAGATACCAGAATGTATGTTCCAAGTCTAACAGAGATACTTGCTTGGTAAATGAAGCAAGTGAAAGCTCAGCGTTCCTCAGAAGAAAAGAGTACAAGTCCAGAATTCCCACCATGCAACAAGCACGATGCTCCCAATATTGGAATTTCCACCGTGCAGTATATACAGTGGTCCCAATACTGGAATTTCCACCATTCAGCATACATGATGCTCCCAATACAGGAATTCCCAACATATGACATGCACAGTGCTCCCAATACTAGAATTCTCACCATGCAGCATACATGATACTCCCAATACGTAATTCCCACCCTGCAGTATGCACGGTGCTCCCAATATTAGAATTCCCACCATGCAACAAGCACGGTGCTCCCAATACTGGAATCAACAATTTCATGGCATAAGAGAGAAAACAGAGACCGTGCAGCCATTCTTCTTATTCATTTATCTATTTGCCTTTGGAATGGGATCTTATTATGGAGTCCAAGGGACTTGAGATCCTCTCTCTTCCTCTCCTCAATGGCTAAGACTTTAGGTGCGCTACGAACATGTCTCCAGGAGCACAATTAATGGAGATGGATGCTGAGATTACTCAGCTGTTGGAATTAATAAATAAAAATTGTCAGGTTGTTATTGTGAATGTACTCACGGGCCAAAAGGGAAATATGTTCATAATGAATAAAATCTTATTGGAAAAATAAGATTGCATAAATAAAATTCTAGAGCCTAAAAAATGCAATATCTGAAAAAATTAATTTATTTGCCCTGATAACAGAAGTTTCTCTCTGAAGAACAAAGGTTGTGAACAAAAACTAGAAAGGTTCCAGTATGCTTGGTTCAATATCAAAAGATCTTTGATGCATGAAACTGGAGGCCAAAAATAGAGAGAGATAGTAAAACAGAAAACAAGTTTAAGGAAATAATGCCTGAAATTTCTATGTGATGAAAAACACACAAACAGATTTAAGAAGCTCAGTGAATCCCAGTAATGATATAGTCAAAGAAAACTGCACCAAAGCATATCATAATTAAACTCTTGAAACTTGAAAAATAATATGAAAACCATGAAAGAAACTAAGTGGGAAGTGCTATTAGAAATTGGTCAATAATTTAAAATTTTGTTAACTTCTAATAAAAAAATAAAAGAAGACAGTGAACAACATTTTCCCATACTAAAAGAAATAGGATGAATGAAATCTAGGGGTTTTTAATTATTGCATTTATTTGTGTGTATGAATACACATGAGTATAAACACACGTTTCCATGTACATGATATGGTATATGTGAGGAGGTCCAGGTTGGTTCTTTCTTACTTTGTGGGTCCTGGGGATCAAACTCAGGTCATCATGCTTGACAACAAGTGCATTTATTTAATGGGTCATCTCACAGATTTCCAACCTAGAATTACATATACACTAAAATACCTTTTAATAGTGAAACTTAAACAGAAATAGTTTCAAATAAAAGAAAGTTAAGGGTCTGTGTCATGATCAGATGTGTTCTACAGAAAATGTGAGAGAAAATTCCCCAGGTTGGAGGGAAACAAAGAGTTTCATCAACAGTAGCTATGTAGGTAAGTGTGCAATGCTATCCTTCTTTTTAATGTTTTTTTTAAACATTTGTAGAGTTATTTGAAGCAAAATAATGCAGTATTGCAGTGAGTATTCGTAGTGCACATGTGTGGAATATGCATGCATATGGCAGCACAGCAATGGGATTCAGTGCTGGGGTGGTGCATGGATCTGTAAGGTTGTGGGGATTTTGCAAGTAGCATGGTATAGAGCCAATGACTGTCATTGCCCTTTGGAGGCACTACAGTGAAATACCATAAGCTAGTAGCTTTCAAAAACAACCAACGGAGCTCACAGATCTTGAGACTAGGAAGTCCAATATCAAGGAACTGGCAGAATTGAGGCCTGGTGGAAGGATCAGCAGGCTCCCCAGGGTCTTTCATAGGACACTAATCATCAAGAAGCTCTGCCCTCTGGATGTAGCCCCTTCCCATCTCCTATGTCACCACTGTAGAGATTAGGGGTTCAACACATAAATCTAGGAGGCAGAAACATTCCCACTATAGCAGGAACCTATGCCAAAATCCTCAAGTCACCCTCTAAAAATATAACTTACAAATATATACAGTTTATAAAAATGTAAAATTGAATTTTAAAAGTCTAATAAAATAATCAAAAAGTAAATCAGAATAGTAAGGACAAAGATACAAAACCTAAGAAGACAGAAAAATAATAAAGTGGAAGACTTCAGGCCAGCCATATAAATACTTTTCATTAAATGTGAATGGGAGAATGTGGTACATCTACACAATGGAGTACTACACAGCAGAAAAAAATAATGATATCTTGAATTTTGCAGAAAAATGGATGGAGCTAGAAAACACCATTTTGAGTGAGGTAACCCAGACCCAGGAAGACAATTATCACATGTACTTACTCATTAGTGGTTTTTAAACATAAAACAAAGAAAACTAGCCCACAAATCACAATCCCAGAGAATCTAGACAACAATGAGGACCCTAAGAGAGACACACATAGATCTAATCTACATGGGAAGATGAAATAGACAAGATCTTATGAGTAAATTGGGAACATAAAGACCTTGGGAGAGGGTTGAAGGGGAGGAGAGAGGCAGAGAGGAGAACAGAGAAAAAATGTAGAACTCAACAAAAATCTATTTTAGATTAAAAAAAACCTCCCTCAAAAAAATGTGAATGGGCAAAACACCAATTAAAAGGCAAAGACTGTAAAACTAAAGATCAGAAAAGCAGCCTGAATAAATACAGGCCTGAAGGTTCTAATATAGCTTGCCAGCTGTTGAGATGTTGGATCCTGGAATTCTGAGTAGGAGAGAACTGAATTCAAGGTTTTCCTCTGACCTCCATAGGCACATGATGACACACATACACACTTAATAAATAATATAAAATATATAAAAGATGAATACTTCCTCACTCTTTGGCAGCAAGTCCCAGGACCCTCTCTGTCCTCTCAAGGCCCTACCCTTACAACCCAGATGGACGTGGATCCTGCCTAGTGCAGGTCAGAGACCCCAGGACTTTTGCCAGCACAAAGGCTTCATGCACACTATCTTACTGTCGATAGTGCTGTATCTGCTCGCAATGTTTTCCATATCACCCCCAGATCAGTGTAAAAAGTACACACCAGTCATTTCCACACTTTACACTGGGCTTGGCCAACCTCTGGTTCGTTTCAGCGTGTGTTCTTTGAACATGTGATAAAGCATGTCCTCATTTGTTGAAAACAGACTTCTCTCTTATTAACAATTCAGCTTGAAATCCCATGATAAACTCAATTATTCTGATGCTTCCACAAAAAAACAAAAAAGTTAAATTAAAAAACAAGTTCTATAAGAAGCACAGAGGAGGGCTGGAGAGATGGCTCAGTGGTTGAGAGCACTAACTGCTCTTCCAGAGGACCCGGGTTCAATTCCCAGCACCCACATGGCAGCTCACAGCTGTCTGAAGATCCAGTTCCAGGGGATCTGACACTTCACACCAATGCACATAAAATAAAAAAGTTAAATAAACCATAAAAAAAAATTAAAAAAGAAAGAAGCACAGAGGAATGCACCCAGTAGGCTTGAAAAATGAGTGGAACTCCACATGTCTCCCGATTGTGTCTATTCGCCACAGTCATGTCTTCATCATGGTGTAGAAACACTCCAGACTAACTAAGAACAATAAATCATAATTAAGCACTTGAGATGCTCAGGGCTTTGTGCAAGGTACTTTAAACTCTGCAACTGATGTCTGCAGAGTGTGCTCATGGGGTGTGCAGTGTGTTACATGTGTGTGTGAATGTGGGCATATAGGTGTGAAGGTGTGAGTGTGTGAATATACAGGTATGAGTGCATGGGAGTATACATGTGAGACTGCATGTATATGATTGCAGTTACATGAGGACTGTGAGTTGAGCATATGAATGTGAGTGTGTGGGCATAATGTAGGAGTGTGATGTGCGTGAGTTCGTATGCATATGCCAATACGTGTTTGTGTGTATGAGTATAGCCACCCATGTGAGTATGCAGGCATGAGGTATGTGGATATCAGTTTATGCATATGAGCACATATGACTGTGTGTGTGTGTGTATTCGTGTACATACACAGGTAAATAAGGCATGAATGTGCAGGCATGAGGTATGTGGGTATGAGATTATTTGTATATGTATGGTATGTATAAGTAAGAACATGTATGAACACAGGCATGATTATGAGTGTGCAACTGTGAGGTGTGTATGATAAACTAAGAATAAGTGTGTGTGTGTGTTTGGATGCATGTGTGCACTGTGTTTGGATGTCTATGTGAATGTGGATGTGTGCACTGCATATAAATGCAGGTGTATGAATGTGCATGTATGCACTGTGTATAGATGTGTGTGCATAAGTGTGCATGTGTGCATTGTATGTAGACGTGGGTATGTGAGTATGGAGGACACAGGGTTAATGGACAAGTGTATACCTCAGTGGTGAGCATGTAGGAGTCATATATGCATGACCCAACCATTTCACAGTGTCACCTTCAAGGTTCTCTTTGGTACTGGAGGCGGGGGGTGGGGTGGGGGCGGAACAGGGCCACTCTTTCTGCCCAGCAAGAGGATGAACCATTCTGTGACAAAACCAGGACTGGGCTTTGTCTCCACACATGGTGATGCCAGTGGCCCCGGTGTCTGTGCGTAGAGGTCAGCAATGAGGTTTCAGAGACACTCTTGATTACCTCCTGTGTAACCGCCGACAGCCAGCTTGAGTCTGACACCTTTCTAAACATAGCACGGGAGAAGGACTGACATCCCGTACGTCACCAAAGCCACTTTCGTACCCACCCAGACAGGACCACAGGCCAACAGGAGCCACTTATAGCCACCTTCAAAAGGGCCCAGAATGGATACTGTGCCCGGGCCCAGGGAGGGCATGAAACAATAACCTGGGGCCTGACCAGAGAGGAACCTCTGGAGCATGACATTCATGGGCCCAATGCCCTGGGTTCAGGTTGTGCCTGTTCCCATGGAGCACAGGAGCCCATCATTCCTCAGACTCTCCTTAACAAACAGACGGGCACAGTTCTTCCCGCCATGCAGAGCAGGACTTGCTATGGGGCTTGGGGTCCACATTTTTCCCAGTCCTTGCTCTAGTGAGCCTCTAGAAAGGCCGAGGCAGGGCAGTAACATAGGGCCATGTTCAACTTCACATATTCTGTGTGGCTAGGGAGCCCATGTCCCTCAGCTGCCCCTCTGCCCTCACAGACCTTCAGTGATTGCTCACAGCCACTGGTCTTTGACACCAGGGAAACAGAATCCAGTGTGAGATGCTTGAAGGCAGCAGAACCTCCCAATCGTGGTCCCCGAGAGTGCTGGGGCACTTGCTTCCTTCCTCTTGACACACACCTGCTCTTCCCAATGGCACAGAAGCAGCAGTGCCGCCCTCGGGCTCCTGTCAGGCCAGATTAGCTCCCTCCAAGGTGGCAGGGATAAAATGTGTCTCAAGGTGGCAGCTTCGCCAAGGCAGACCTGAGAAAGGCCAAGCTCGATCCTAGGAGCCAGTTGGTGGCTCCTCATGTGCCCTCTGGAGGTGTGTGAAATTGAAGGTCCACCCGAGACTTTCCTAAATCCTACGCACCAAATAGCCTTGTACCCTAACAGGCCCAGGGACAGATGATTCTTCCCGAGTGACCTATGACTCTCTCAGTAGCACTGGACCGCAGGAGAGATGGGATGGAGCCTCCACCCAGGCAAACCCTTCAGCCCTGTCTTCCTTAGATGAGTGGGGCTATGCCAAGGACCGGTTCAGGGACCAGACCCTCTGCTCCCCTGCCCACATGTTCCACCTCCCGTGACAACACACAAAACTCAGTTGCCTGGAGTTCGAGAATCCTGCGTTTGCACCCAAACTCTGCCCCAAATTAGTATGCAGCTTTGGACAAGTGTTTTATCAAACCTCAGTTTCCACATCTGTGAATGGGGATAATAGCATTCACTCAGCTGGGGCTCTAACTGACTACTCCACCAAGGCTCTTTGTACCCAACAGGGGCATGGTTCACCTCCTGTTCCACTGATGTCTCTGTGTAACAATAACCATGAGAGAAAGGTGACTGTGAGTGACAGAGCCATCCTGAGAGGCAGCCTAGATGGGCTCATGGGAGCTGGGGGGCTGCGTGTTTACTTATCTGCCAGGAGTGTTCCTTGCCATCAGCGACATCTGGCTCTCACCCTGGATGTGTATTAGGAATGATTACGTGTCCCTTTAAATTCTAGGAGCTGTCGCTAATGTGCTGGTGCCAGTTTTGGTGCGAGGTTTGCTCCAGCTGCTTCAACTGCGCAGCCCCAGCAGCTCTCTAGGGAACTCATGAGGAGCCACCTGTTCTCCGTGGCATATGTCCCATGGGGAGCATCTCTCCTGGAAAGAAGGCACCCAGGAAAAGCCGCCACCCCAGATACCTGCCGCCCCTTTCCAAGAGGTGCAGAGAGAGGAAAGCCCTTTCCAAAGATAGCTAAATTGGTTGAAGATTAGAAAAAATGAAAAAGCAAAAGACAGATGAATTCAGCTTTGGGAAGAGAGAAGGAGCCAGGCTGTGGAGTAGGCCTGGCCTGGGCTGAGGTCTCACACTGCTGACACTCTGGTGAGACAGGACAGGCAGGAGTTGTCTCCTAAACATCGCAGAAGGAGAAACTGGGCTCCCTTCCCTCCTGTGTGTCTCATGCAAATGTGTGGGCAGGGTCAAATGTGCTGGAGATGCTGGCTCCAAACCACAAGGATCCAGTATCAAGTCCCAGTTATGGCGACGACCCAGAATGCATGCTCCCTGAAGCCTGCTTCTTTACGCCCTCCCTGACACCACTGCCTACTGTGTGGGCACCGCAAAGCCAGCTATGGACTCTGGAGCCCGTGCCTCCAGCCTTGGGCACACTCTTATACCTCACCACAGGCTTAGGAGTGCACTTATCAAGTGTGTAGTTTCCTTTTGGGGGCTTCTCCCATTTGAGAACATTGGGACTAGCTTGATGTGGTGGTGCACACCTTTAACCCCAAGACTTGGGAGGCAGAGGCTGGTGGATCTGTGAATTCAAGACCAGCCTGGTCTACATAGCAAATTTCAGGACAGTCAAGGCTACATGGAGAAATCCTTTCTCCAAAAACCAAAATAATAAGAGAGCATTAAGACTGATGCTGGAGATGTAGCTCAGTTGGAAGAATGCTTGCCTACTCAAGAGGCCAAAACAAGATTAGAAATTGGGAATTGAGGGTACATAATGAGACTGTCTCAAAACATAAAAAGAAAAATAAAGCACAAAACAAGCAAACCCATTGAGATTCAGCATAACAAATAGGGTTGCTTTATCTTGCCAACTGCAATCATTTGCTAATGTCTGGCAAAGTAAGAAGCACAGGCTAGGTCCAGACCTAGTGAAGAAAGCTGCCATGAGAGATTGGTCATCCATTATTAAGTCTGCTACCAGTAAGAAAAGAGAGGGGGCAAGGAATGTGTTGAATATTTTTAAATCTCTATCTAGTGTATTATCAATGGTCGTCCAGAGATGAGGTGTGGCCCCGTAACTCCCAGAGACTAAGGCAAGACAAATGCAATGTGGCCGCTTTTAGGTGCTGCGGCTGTGTCTGCCCCCCATAGTTTCCTACTGAATTGGAGGTCTGGATTCCATGTCCCCTTGCTCCCTGCAAAGCATCCTCACACATGTTCCACCTCGGAAGAAGATGCCCGTGTGATCACAGGCAGCAGTAAGAACCATGTACACCCCTATGGTGACCTTGGACTCAGTGTATAGTAGCTGGAATCAAGGGACACGCACAAGGGTGGTGGGCAAAAGACAGGCAGAGGGGCCATCTCTGGGCCTGAGCAGGGACAGTCCTGGGTGCAGAGGCCAGTCTGCCACAAGCTCCCTGTATAACCTTGGAAAGGTCTCTTTCTCTTCCTGAATTCTCAGTTCTTATCTTTCACCAGGGCTTGCTAAACCCCATGATGGGAGGCAGAAGGCCATGGTCCAAAGGCACTCATCTGGACTCATAGGACCCTCATCTGGCTCTGGTCCTCTGCTTATCTTGTCATCGTTACTGTGCTATTACACATAAAGTTGACAGTATTGCCTACTCATCGAGCTGGTTCCAAAGACAGCAAGACTTAGAAATGGGCAGAGCCCCTCCTCAGGAGTGAAGGCATTGTCAAAGAAATTGTCTACAGACATTCACATTGAACTTGACGTCTTCCTCCCCTGGTCCCAGCCACATTGCATTGGTGAGGAGGCCAGGAGAAGCCCTCAGAACCTTGGGAGAGATGACAGACTGGCTCCTACTGAGGGCAGCCTGGTCCCACACCCAGGCTAGGTTTGCTACACCCTAGTTTGTCAAGGGCCTGGAAGTCAGGAGTTACCTGTAAAGCCACTCCTGGAGCTAGGCTGCAGACTGCCCATGACCTTCAGGTTCCATGCATGAACCCTGGCTGTTGGCCCACTTGATCAGACCCTCTTTCTACAGTGCCAGAGCAAAGCAGAAGGCATTGTGCCTGCCCAGACTCAACTTCAAGGTCCTAAAAGGCCTCAGCTCCAAGACTCAAGGGCTCATAACAGGGCTGTCTGGGTTTTAATCAGCTGCCATACAAGACACTTGGATCATGCCCAGTGATGGCTGACCCAGGCATTTTCCATAATTGGGATCAAGTGCCCTCCTGGTCTCAGGAGAGCAGAGGCAGGGCACAGAAGAGCTGTCACCTCAGCCTGTCAGCTTTCTGGAAGGACAGAGTGTGTGCTTCCAGACACAGTGCAAACCACACCTGCATGCAGTGTGGCTGTCCCTTGTTCCTTCCCTGTGGTACCACCTCAGTTTCCAGACCCAGTAATGGGCATATTAAAGGCAGCTAGGAGGCTGCCTCACCCCCCCTCAAAAAGCAGCAAGTCCCTTCTGGTCCCTTAGTCTTCCCCGCCCCAGCTAAGCCACTCATTGCAGATGCCAATATGAGCCAGCCACATCTGGGATTCTGTCCCAACTCTGTCCCTTACTAACCAAAGGCAAGCCTCCAGAATCCTTGAACCCACATCTGTAAAATACATATCTTTGTATAGTTCACCAGGGCACTGAGAGGCTTAACAAGGAAAAATGGCATCCACTGTCTGATCTGTTGTCTGTCTAGTGTTGATGCTCTGAATGTCTAGCCCCGCCCCATCCCTGTGTCTCTGAAATCATGAAGAAAGTCATTGACACCCTCATCCATGTTAACCCCAGTACTGGACAGATGGATTGTCACTTTTCCATGGTGAAAACAGACACTAGTAAGAGTGCCCACCATCTCCCAGGTCCCTGTGCCCTGTCCTGTGTTGAGAGCACATTAAAGGGGCTTCCCTCCTCTGCCTGTGTCCCCTGTCCCTCCCAGAGGAACAACACCACCAACACCAGCCTCCAAGTGACTCTGCAGATGAAGGGCACTGCTCCCAGGGACAATTGTGCTCTACCTGAGTCTCTCTAAGATACTCTGAGCTAAGGATTGTCTTACAGCCCCACTGACAAGAACCAGTCCCTTCTCAGTGCTCTAGGTAGACCTGTCTCTACCTGGGTCCTGTGTGCTAAAATCCTTTTTATAAACTGTGATACAATGCATACAATGCAAAATTGATCTTTTAACCACTTTCAAGGTCAATGCAGTTGAGTATTTTGCCAATGTTGCACAACCAATCTCTAAGATGCTTGGACCCTTTAAACAGCTTCCCCCATTCCCTCTTCTACAAGTCTCTGCTAACTGCCACATTAGTTATTGTCTCTGAGTTTCACTGTCTTGGGTCCCGCCTCTAAGCAGAGCACAGAGTTTGTGACGGGATGGCTTTCTATCACTTGGCGAGCTGTCTGGACACTGCACACATCTTGCAGTGGGTATCATAACTTTCTTACTTTTTGAAGCTGAATAGTATTCCACTGTGTATCCACACCAAATGCTTGATCATTAATCCTCAGTGGATATTTATGCTGTTTCTGCTCTTGATTTTTATGACTAACTCTGCTCCAAGCATAGTTATGAAATTATCTGCTTAAGATCCTGCTTTTAATTATTTAATGTCTACCCAAAATTTGGATTACAAGACCATATGAGAACACTTTATCTTTAAATCTTTGAAGAATTCTTGCCAGAAGCGTAAGTTGAACTAATCATTGTGAAAACAGTTACTCTCCAAGCATGAGGAGGTTCACGTTTGCTTTCCCTACATACTGCAGCATCCCAACCAAATGACATTCTAGGAAAGATGCTGCAAGAGTGAACAGTTCTGTGTCCCACGGGTTGGACAGGCTAAGATGCTGGGCCGAGCACAGAGGACTTTTAGAGCAGAGAGCTCTTTCCAGCGGTGCCTTGGTGGTTCTGTGTCATTACATGTGTCCAACCATTAGAACAAGCACCACAGTCAAGATGGAGTCCTAACTTAAGAGACAGATTTTAAGGATTAGTAACAGGCAAGCATGGGGTCATTCTTGGTACCAAGTCTGGTCCTCTGTTGGGAGATGTGAATCACCATGGAGACTGTTTCCTGGAGAAGTGGGGATTCGTGAACATGAAATAGATCTCTGCAGTTTGCTGTGGACTTGAAGGTCCTCAAAAGAAACAAAAACAAATAAACAATTTTATTTTAAATCCATCCCTCTGGATTATTTCAATGGGTCAGACATGTGCCCAGATATGACTGTCTTGTAAGCAAAAGTCTCCAAAAGTAGATGGTGTCGGGAGCCGGGAGGGTTCAGTTAGTCATCAGTGGCTCAGTTAGCCACTAGTAGCTAAGGAGTTTGAAGAGCAGATGGCAAAGATTACTGTTGCTTTAGACAATGCTGATAGATATGATATGTCTATGAAGATATTAATGGAGACTTAGAGCCCTCTTCTTAAGCACTGAAGCCGTCGGGGGAAATGTCGAGGAGCTAAAAAGCAAACAGCACTCTCCTGGCCCAGGTTCTTTCGTTCTCAGCTCCGTTGACCTCTGGAGCCAGATGGTTCTCTGTAAGGGGGAATGGACTTTGCTGGGAGTTTGGCGTCTCTTGACTACCACTGTATGCCAGGAGCACCTCTCCACAAATTATCAACCCACAATCTCCAGGTATGTCAAATGTCTCCAGTGTAGAGGTGTAGAATCAGTCCTGGTTGAAAACCCCTAGTGTTGGCAACACTGCCATTTGCCACACGCTTGGTGATTACTGGAGCTGTTTGACCAAAACACCACCTCCATTTTAACTAACTGAAGGATCCTTAGTCAGGAATGAAGTAAGAAGGATCCTGGGAAGGGAGGACTGGCTGAAATTGTCTTTTGTGCTGACCTTAGAAATGGCTGAAGAAGTCCGGGCAGAGCAGAACCCACGCCGAAGCTGGTGGGGTTGATTTAACCTTTAAGCAAAAACAACTTTCCAGAGTTTTCCTGACTGCTGCTAGGTGCTGGCTGTGATACATTGTGGGCATTCTCCATTGCCCATTGAAGTGCATCACATAAGGCTCTGACATTCTGGATGTGATCCGAGAAGAAGATGGCATCTCAGAGATGCTCTAAAGAAGGACATTCACCGAGAGTGAGGCTCCAGGGCCAGAGTGCAAATGTATGAATGGTCCTGAAGCTGGGTTGTCCGGCCATACCTGAAGCCTGGAGGGTGTTTCTAAGAGAAAAGTACAAAGCCATCTATCTTGGAGTTCGCCCATCCCCCTCCCACAGACCTACCGGCGCCCTGCACCGGTGCTGAATGGAGACAGCAGCTCTCTCAGGGATCCAGCTATGCCGATCCATCACCATCCTGTTTCCCAGCATCCCTATAGCTAGCTATTCTGACAGGTTAAGCCTGAGTCAGGCCCAGTTTGTTCAGGCCAGTCTGTCCTGTATGGAACACTGTCTAAACTCCTTACATCCCCTGGGCCACTGAATGCCCAGAACCACTGCTGGGGGTGGAGCACCACTGTCCCGGAAAGAGAGTGCCTCAAGTGCCAGCTTGGCATGACAGAGTCTCTTTCACATTCATATCAATGAGCCAGAAAGGCTTCATTGTCTGATTAAACCATCATCTAGAGAGAACAAGGGCCCTAGCAGAGGCAGGACTGTGCATAGACAGCCCAAAGTGAAGGGCAATGAAATTTTGGAGCTGGGAGTGAAACTGGAAGGGTTGTATTTGTGAAGTCATGGTGAGATGCCGGGCTGTGGAGTCCATGTTCTGGCCTCTAGATTCTGGTTTGATACTAGAAAGGGCTTAGTGTGATTTGTGAAGGTCGCCTAACCTCTTCCTTGCTCCTCAGAATCTTCCCCTCTGCAAACAGGGCTGATGACAGGTCTCTGAAAGGAATGAGCTGCATACAGGACATTTTAGAACACTCCCTGGCACTCAGCAAGCCCTTCTTACTGCCAAGTAATTTCGGCGTGGGAGGAGACACTCTGTGAATCTCAGTTTAATGTTGGATGAAGGAACGAGGGGAAACCGGGAGCTGGTGTGCAGAGGACAGTGCCTGAACACAGCAAGGTTCAATAAATCAGCAGTGTTGCTTCTGCATTATTGACAACCACATCCTGATTCTAACATCTCTGCCTCCTCATCAGGTCGATCCTCTGACTTGCCAGCATTGGAAGACCTGGAGGCTCTTCTCAGCTCGGGTTCCTTTCAGTAAAAAGATCTGTGTGCTAGGATGTGTATTGGTGGGATGGATCAGGGTGCTGAGTGAACCGAGATTGATGTGACCTCCCCCCTCTCCTCTGCCTTTACCTATCCAGTGACAGTTTCTGTAGAAAGCAATTAGGGATGCTGGCCAGGTGGTTTTCTCTGTCACTCCGTGTTCTCTTCCAGCTGTGCAGATGCAGCATTCAGCAGCTCATCCCTTAGGGCAGTTGATTCTCCACCTTCCTAACGCTGCGACCCTTTAATACAGTTCCTCATGTGGTGGTGACCCCCAGCCATTGAATTATTTTCATTGTTACTTCATAACTGTAATTCTGTAACTGTTATGAATCATAATGTGAATATTTGTGTTTTTCAATGGTTTTAAATGACCTCTGTGAAAGGGTCATTCAACCTCACAAAGGGTTGTGACCCACAGATTGAGAACCATGCCCTTAGTGTTATCCAGAAGTATTCAAGCCTACTACTAAAGTAAAAACAATGTTTTCTAGTTCACACTAAGGGATCCTCAGCCATGCTCAGGGGGCTTGAACACTGAAGGTGCCACACCATGCCAAGTTCCTAAAGCACCACCCCATGCACGAGTTCCTAACCTGCTGAACCCCCTGAGCTCCTGCTTCACCTCTCTGGTCTTCCGTTTCTTTTAGGAAGTATTAATAATGTTGGATCCCAAACATTATGTCAGAAGCAAAGCAAAACACAAGACTTGGCTCTTCCACTGTAATTCAGAGCAGGATGAAGTGGCCTGGAATTCAAGGGACCTGGGTCCTTGCCCAGGCTGAGTGACCTCAGACAAGCCACCCCACCTGCCATGGACTTGTATTGCATGTCTGTAAAATAGGCATTACACACCCCAATCAGTTGTTTGTGTTCCTGGCTATTTATATTCCGCCTGCTTCCAAAAAGGATTCGAGTCAGCTTGTAATCAGATGCTATGAAAATAGACGTGGAAAATCAAAGACCACAGGGAAGGAGAAGGGAGAAGCAGAAACATCAGCCGCACGGCCCAACATAGCCTCTGTGGCTAATCTTACCCTTTTTGCTTTGGATCCCAGGAAGCACGGGGCTAAATTTGTTATTCCAGAGTTACATAATCTGAGCAATTACCTGTTCGAGGAAAATCTCCTCTTCCGAGTTGTTCAAAAGAGACATGCCTCTTCCCAGAATAAACTCCGAAAATAATCCACAGAGCTACAAACTTCTGAAAAATGCTCCACAAATATTAGTTTTTGCATGGATTCACTCAATAACTGTTTATTGAACAAGACGCAAGGCATTCAGGGCACGCAAATGAACAAAAGCAGCACCATGCCAGCCCACATGAAGTGTGTTCCAGTAGAAGAAAACGTACACTGTGCAATGACAGCTAGTGAAAAGGTAGGAAAAGACAAGATGTCAAAAGCTGGGGATGGGGCCATGCTACACTGGAAAGCCTCAGAAACATCTCTGAGAAAGAGTTAGGACCAAATGGCAAGAGAAGCACATCCCTACCAACATCCGAGGAAAGAGTATTTTCTGCAAAAGGGATAACAAGTGAAAGCATCCTGGAGACAGAGACAGGAGGATGACTTGGCACCTTGGGGAGGATGGAAGGAAAGGTGGAAAAGTGTAAGAAATGGAGAAGACAAACATGAGGGATGAGAGCAGAGAGTCAGATGGAAGGCAGGTCATGGAGGTCAGAGGTTGCACCCCAGGCTACACATTCAAGTCACCCAGAGAAACTTTAAAAAGGTGCCACATGCCAGCCTTGTCCCTAGAGATTCGGACAGCGCTAGTCTGGGCTGAGTCCCAGTCTGTACTGTTTCTGGAACTTCCCAGTTGACTCTCCAGGGCAGGGCAGAGCTGGGGGTGTAAGCAAGGATTTACAGCTGGCTGGGGTCTGAGTGGAGCTCCAATCCTCCCCGCTGCTGGGGTTGAACAGACCAGGCGGGAAAAGCGTGGATAAAGGAGCAGGCCACTTGACAACACGCAGGAGGACGGCTCCATCTCGCTAGGCAACTGGGACAGCGAGTCAAAGAGCAGACAGCAAGCTGGGGGGGGGGTCACAGGACACCTTGGGCCAGCCTGTGGCCCAACAACCCAGTCAGCACAAATTTCAAAATCCCTTGGGGCTTCTTGTCTCTCTTTGTATGACAGACATGCTGGGAAATACCTCAAGGGGGGAAAGGGGACCCTGCACCCCAGTTCCTGCCTAAAACCAGGATGCCTACAGCCACTGTGGGACTTGGCTGACTCCAAGCATTTAAAGGGGCTTTAGAAACTTCCAAGAAAATGACTTTGGCATACAAGGCCACTGAGGCTCAGAGCCCATGGAGGCAGTGTGGGAGAGCCGGCACCTGAATGATACTAGCTGGCTATGTAAGGATGGGGACAGAATTTGGGGGAAGAGGTCTTAACTGGGGGACTAAGACACAGGGTAGTCAGAAGTCTCCCACCAGCACAACTCATAAAAGTTGGGCAGCAGGACAGCAGGCAGATATTTGGATTTTCTGTTTCGGGGGGACATGGTAGAATCATACATCTTTGCCCACTTGAACTTGTCCTTGGCCATGAAAACAGCATGTGATTATTTTTTGCCATGATTTCTATACCTTTCTTTGCTCCTGTGTGGGACAGCACTTTCATGATCAGGACACCAGATGGTCTCAGCCTTAGTCCTCCTCCACCTCTCAGGCTGTCTGAGTGGGAAACCCACGCTGTCAGTGGAGGCCTCCACGTCTGGAGCTGAGATTTATACCCCACAGTCAACCTTGCCTTGACTGCCACTGATGGCACTCTGGAGTCCCACCCACCACTCTCACTTGTCCTGAGCCCATCTGAGGTGTTTCAAGCTTCGTCCGCTGTGGCAGGACCCTCCTTTAACAGCTGCTCTCCGGGCCTTCGCGCTTCTGGAATGAAGCAGGCCCACAGCCAGAGGGAACATGGCCCTTAGCCTGCAGGCCGGCCTGCCCAGGCTGTGAAGCCCCCGCCCGGGCTGAGGCTCATTAGATGAAAGTACTATCACCTGTCAGACAAACTGCTAGAACTGTGATAAATTAATGATCAAATGGTACAGTCGGCGCAGCTACTGTACTGCTTCGGCAAGTTACAAGCTGGCCGGGTGCTTAAAAAATGCAGCCGGCATTAAAAAAAAATCAGGCGTTAAAGGAAAATGTCACCCGGCTTTTCAAACAGGATCTGCTTTAAAATGACCACAGACGGCTCGGTTTCAGGGTCTTTATTTGATTCCTGTTCTTTGTATTTTGGGTTATTACTCATGGGGAAGGG
The DNA here is from genome assembly GCA_004026605.1 of Ondatra zibethicus. Classification (NCBI taxonomy): domain Eukaryota; kingdom Metazoa; phylum Chordata; class Mammalia; order Rodentia; family Cricetidae; genus Ondatra; species Ondatra zibethicus. Next base: position 198,021 of record PVIU01000932.1, on the reverse strand, counting down.
AGGGGTGGGTGGAGAAGGGGCAGAGGGAAGGCTGGGATGGCTGACTTCACAGCCTCCGTCCATGCCTAATGTCCTAGGTGGGATTCAGACCCTCTTGATGGATATGGACATGTGCTTCCCAGGTCTGGCAGGAATGGGCAGTGATTGACAGACCGGCCAGGGCTTTTTCTTTCTTTACTCACGGCAAGACTCTGCTAGACAGGTAGCAACAATCCCCATTTGCCTGCTAAGAACACTGCTACTCAGATCGTCACTAGGGTTCTGGAGTAGCCACTATGAATTCTTCCCATGCATACATCCTACAGGCACTACAGGATGTTATGGCTGTATGACAATAAATATGAAACTAGTGAATGTGGTGACGACATTTCCTGCATTTGAGAGACGAGGCAGGAGGGGATCAGAGAGGTTATGCCACTTGCCCACAGTCACCAAGTTAAAAAGTAAAGGGAGAGGCTGCACAGGTTTGTCTGCCGCCTGGGACCCTGGAGTCTCATCCCTGAGAGCTATGGGGACACATCCGAAAGGGAACTGGACAAAAGCTACCTTTGACTTCAAAGTCCAGGACCAAACCTGGACCCCTAATCATGAGAGGTACTTGTTACATAAATGTATAGGCTCCCTCCGTGAAGGGAACGGCCCCTCCCTGCCTTTCCATCTACAGTTTTATGAGCTTAATTTATTCTTTTTAATATAAAATCTCATTACCTGAGCATGATAGTTTCACTTCCACGTTATCTTTGATATAAGAACAGAGAGAAACCTAAATCAAACCTTTAAATCAAGTCTATAATCAGCCCACACTCCTACTTACTTTTCAAATTTCTAAACAAAATTAAGTGGCAATACCTGGAGGCAAAGAAAGGAGGGAGGGAGGAAGGAAGGGAGGGAGGGAAGGAGGGAGAGGTGTGTGGCAGGCAGGGACCTTCTGAGCCCCCAACAGTCATAGCGGGGCATCACTCACTACTCGGCGATGGAGGAAGCCTGTCTGGCACCAGGCTCCTGCCGTCCCCCACCAACCCGGACCTAGGTTTGGAGGCCGAATGAAACGAAATTCACCCCAAACCTATGTGTGCTGACATTGATCTCCAAAAGCCATTTGCCTCACCTTGATGTATTTTTCAAGACATTTCCTATCCAGTGTTAATTTTCATAAAGGGGGAAGTTGATGATCAGTTTAAAGAAACACAGTTAAGGCTTTTTTTATTCCCCAGGAGCCTAAGGTGGACTAACCCACGATTTAGAAGTTGAGGGTGGTAGGGCCAAGAAGAAGCATGGCACCAGCTTCAGGCGCCTGTGCCCACAAGAAGAAACTCCTGAGGGAGCTGGATTTTGGGTGTTGAGAGGCCTGGGGTGGAGGAAGGGGAACCCCACTAACTATACAGAAGTTACTTGTGTAAGGCAGTAATGGATTCCTCCAGGGATCAGATGAGCCAATTTCTTCATGTCATAAGAAGTGGCCTAGGTCCCCAGTCCCCAAACGTAGGCCACTCATCTGAGGCTACAGAGCCTACCTGTGTGGTCAGAGGAGTGAAATGTGACACTAAGGAGGTCACAGGAACAGAGCAGGGTGATTTGTGACTCACCGCTGCTGTGACAGTGTCCTCAAGCAAGCCATGCCTGTGCTCAGGCCCTAGCTTGGTTTCCCTGTTTGTGAAGTAAGGATAAACACTCCACAGCTTACAGAACCCTGTGCATAGAATTAAAGCCAACTAGGCAAGTACTGGTCTGTGGCCATTCACAGGCAAGGGACAAGGGTGCCACACAGAACACCAAGACCTGGGCACCTTCATTTTCTTCAGTACATAGCTCCTATCAGGGCCTGTCGGGGAGCGATCCTCTTCCAGGAGGCCTTCCGTGATTGCTGGTCAGGCTTCAGGAACTGCTATGTCAGCCCTCCTCTGGCCTTGGTTGATGAGTGTCACTGCAAATGGAGAAAGGCCAGCAGCTCAGGGTACAGGGATCAAGGTACCAGACTCTAGCTCAGTATGATCTTGCTTGGAAGCCCAGAAAAACCAAGTCTTCTAAGGCCTCAGCATTTTCTTCTGTAAAATGGGATTTTTAAAAATCCCTTCTTCACAGTTGTTCAGATTAAGCGAATCCCTTCAAGCAACAAGCTTGGAAGAGAGTCTGCAAGTCTCGGGAAGTGTCAGCTAATAACATTCTCAGTCCTCTTATGAGAGCCTCTCCAAGCACCTGGGTTGCCAGTGGCAATGTGTGCCTCACACATGTGCATCCTGCTTGGGGAGCATGACACTGACATGTACTGTGTGTACGATGTACACATGAGAGAAGCACAGGGAGGGAACACTCTAGTCTGGGGCTCCAACTCAGTCCACCACACCCTTGGAAGATCATGTGCCTCTGCCAGGAAGCCACAGCCTTCAGCCCAGCATAGGAGATGCTGGCAGCCTGGACAGTGTCACTAAGCCATGGTGTGTCTAAAAAAGGTCAGAAGCTGCCATGACACCTCAGAGGTGATCAGTCGAGGTCTAAGCCTTGGTTCTGTCACTGACTACCATGACACAGCCCTAAACCCATCCCTTCTCTGGGCCTCAGTTTCTACTTCTGTTTCTGGGAGTTGGCTGCAGTGATTCTCACAGTCCTCCTGTGTGCCAACACTGTTCTCTTAAGCAGATGACAAAGACCCCCATCCTGTCCGTGAATTCTCCTCCCAGAAAGAAGGGCTCCGCAGGAAAACCTGGCAGAATGAAGAGCATCATGTGCCTGTACAGGATTCCATGATGCCAGGCCCTGCTGCAGAAGCCATGGCAGACAGCCTCCTCAATTGTCTCCTCTCTCAAGACCTTTAGACGGTGTCGTGCCAGGTTAGGAGCAACTTCAAAAATTATTTTCCTGAGCCCTCTTCCCCCAAGGTGTGCTCCACAGTCCTGAGGTTTGCTCCCCAGTCCCGAGGTGTCCTCCTCAGTTCCAAGGTGTGTTCCCCAGTCCTGAGGTGTCCTTCACAGTTCTAAAGTGTGCTCCCCAGTCCCGAGGTGTGCTCCCCAGTCCTGTATCCCTAAGGAGGAAGAGGTGCCAGAAGAGATTTCTTCATCTGCATCCTTTTTTTCTCCCCGATTTGTTCAAATGAGGACAAAATCTTTTCAACCAAGGGAATGGAAAGTGATGGAAGAGAACAGGTCTCAGTCATGGGAAACAGACTTGAAATGTTTCCTGTCTGTCCTGATGGTGCACAGGGATGATGGCTTCTCCCTACGGGAGCCCTCCCTGTCCCCAGAGGCTTTGTAAGAAGTTCCAGTGTCCTCAGACACCTGCCATTTCCCTAAAAATGAGTGTGTTGCCTTAGGGGCCCTATTTCCAGCCCGGAGAAAGAACCTATCAGATACAGGGAACTCTAGAGGAGCCGACTTCACCCCCAGGAAAAAGAGCACAGGCTGAACTGACTGCAGGGCCTGGACTAGCCTGGACCAGGGAAGAGGAGGAAGAGGTGGGCATGAAGCGGCCGGGCTTTGGGATGTTATAGAGGAATTGTGTTACAGTTTGAAAGTTACTATTAAAGAGGCTATGGAGCCTTTAGGAGGTGGCCCCTCCCTAGAGGAAGTGGACCACTAGGTGTGATTTTAATGGGTTACATTCACCCTGATTTCTGCTTTGCTCCCTGCTTCCTGCTCTGCCTCCTTCTCCATGCCCACTGCTGTGACCTGAGTGGCTCTGCCATGTCTTGTCCTCCATGAGGGTCTGAAATCCCTCTAATCTGTGAGTCCAAATGACTGTGGTCACCGCAACACAAAAGCAGCTAATATTAATTAATGACTAACATGCCGAGGGAAAAAGTTCTTTAAGTGATAACATCAGGGGTAATATTCCAAATAATTGTTGATGTCTCCCACAGGCTCCAGCATACCAAGTGGTCCCTGCTAGGTCAGGCTTTCTCTGCTACCAGCAAATAGCAGGGGATCTGGGGTTCTCTGACCACTGGTTGGATATATTTTCATATTTTAACCAACAATGGGACCTGGGTTAGAGCATGGGCAGGGGGAGGGGCATGATCTGAGTTCACAGGTCCTTGGGAAACAACTGCAGTGCCCGGTACTCTTGTGAATGGAGAAAGTCTGTCTTCGACGGATGTGGTGGTGCACGCTTGTAATCTCAGCACTCAGGAGACTGAAGCAAAAGGATGGCCAGTCTGAGGCTAGCCTGGTCTATGTGGTAAATGGAGGGGGGAGGAAGGAAAAAAAGAGGGAAGGGAAAAGAGGATGGAGGGGAAAGAAGGGGAAAGGAAGGAGGAAGGAAAGGGAAAGGAAGGGGAAAGACGTTTCTAGCGTGGGTATAAGCCCAGCCTGACTCAGAAGGCAGAAAAGGCTGGTTCTCTGCATGTGTATGAGGTTCTCCGAAGGTCCTGGTTGTAGAGGTGCTGCCAATCTAAAGATGGTCATGCCAGAAAATGGGATGTTTCGTTTCCAAATCTCTTCCTTGTCAACATTGCCAGATAGGGAAATCTCGTACACAAACCTGAACTTCCAGTATCTCTGAGGAACTCAAAAGGCAGTATCTAGAAGCCACAGCAGCCCCTACCCAGTGCCTGGAGCACCATAAGAGTTTGCTCAGCCCCCAGTGTGTACCCCGCAGTCCCTAAGGCTCTCCACGGTTGTGTTCTACTGGCCCCAAGCAAATAGGAAGAGGGGCTGAAGTCAGAGTCCTTCATAAACTCAGAGAACCTTCTAGAATAGCACCTCAGAAGCAGGCTATGGTAGCTTCTTGTTTGTGATGCTTGGGTGATGAAACAAGGGTTATTAATCACTGAGAAGAAGCATTACCTGGGAAGAAAGAGCAGGGCATCATAATTGGAATTTTTCCAAGTCCTGTAGTCAGAGCTGTCCGATTGAAGGTGGGACGTGGCATAGGTCCATAATCCCAGCTACTGAGGAGGCTGAGGCAACAGGAGGGAAAGATCAAGGTCAGCCTGGGCTACCTCAAGAGGGAGCGCAAAGCAGGTCTGGGACGCTTAGTGAGACTGTCTCAAAATGAAACCTGTTGAGAGAAATGAGGACAGAGCCGTCATGGCAGAGCCCTTGCCTAACTTCCGGGTCCTGGATTCAATCTGCAGTACACGTGAAAACCCAACAAAACCTGGCAGGTTACAGAACTTTGAGTCCCTTAACCTTCCCGTGTTTCATTTTCTCAATGGCAGCATCAATCTGATCAAAGACCCACATCACAGGCCATCAGAAGGGTGCTGTGGGCTGTGAGGTCCTAAGCCTGGGGCACATAGTGTGTTCTCCTGTGACCGGGACCCTTGCGCGTACCCTATACAATTACTTGAAATGCTTCCTTCAGCAGTCAGAAAGGCCCTGGCTGATTGCTCTCAATGACGTCTTTAAACATCTTCCCTGCCTCCCTATGTTGAGTGGACCCGATGTTTGGGTGAGCAAAGAAGCGAACACTGGGCAGCCAGTGTTGTACCATGCTGGATCTGGACTCAATCATATGTTTCCTCTCCTTCCATCCCCTGGTGCCTTCTGCCTCCCCTCTCCATCCACAGTGGGTGCCTTTGAAGTGCAGCCGGAGGCCACTGGGTCTCCAGTTATTCACCACTCACTGCAGAACCTGCCAGCCCGGCAGCAAGAACCATTACCATTTTTGCCCTGGGAAAGAAAGGCAAAGATCTGAAACAGCTCTAGGAGAGCCAACCGGGGAATCTTTAAAATACCAAAGGTACAGGAAACAGGGATGGTATATCCGTTCCATTTTCCTCGCTCGCTCGTAGCCGCAACAGGAAGCTTTCGAAGCGCTTTGGGCAGTGGAGCCGTGAAAAGGGAGGCAAGTCCTGCTGGCAGGAGGAAGGACTGAACCGCCATCGGTTCCCACAGAAATCAGTCAGGCTTCATAACCCTTAAGAATGTTCCAGGAATCTTGTGGGACTGGACTGGGGTCCAAAGTGGCTGCATTTCCAGCAGCGCCTGGGTGACACTGGAGCTACTGCTCTGGGAACCAAATTGAATTTTCTTGAGGACCATGGCACTTGGTGCTGCGGCCTGTAGTGTTTGTGTGGGCAGTGTCTGTGTTGCAGAGACTAGTGCGTGCTGGTGGGGAAGCCACCATCCAGCAGTGTCCCTTCGCTCTCAGAATCAAGTGCCACCTCTTCCCAAGACTCAGGCAGCCTCAGTGCCCATCCTGACCTTCTCCCTGGACCTCCATCCTCAGACCTAGGCCCCACAGCCCAGAAATAATCCCCAACAAAGCTTACTGAGTCCAAATATCTTCAGTCTTCTGGGCTTTGCTGTTACCTCGGTTTGGACTTGCAATATCCTCCTCTTGACATGTGACGTTCACTCTCTGCTTCGAGATCTCAGCGTGAACAACTCTTTCTCCAGGGAGCCTTCCCTGGTGTGGTGGTTAATTTGAAACGTGGATATGACTGGGCTGTGAAGCATCTACACGTCTTGGCAAACACCACTCTGCAGCGAACTTCACATTTGAGTATTTACACCGAGACAGATTGCTCTCCCTGGTGCGGATGGGCCTCGTGAAATCAGTGGAAGGCCTGAATGGAACAGAAAGACTACCAGATCTGTGAATAGGAGGGACCTCCTCCTGGCTCAGTGCTTTCACCCTGGGACACTGGGCTTTGTCTCTTGGGTTTGAACTGGGCTAAAACATTAGCTCTCGTGGGTTTCAAGATCAGAATTCAGCCTGGGTCAAATCTCTGACTCTCTCAGGTCTCAGTTACAGATCTTTGGTCCTAACCAATGACTTCTTTTTTTTAATACTTATTTATTTATTATGTATACAATATTCTGTCTGTGTGTGTGCCTGCAGGCCAGAAGAGGGCACCAGACCCCATTAAAGATGGTTGTGAGCCACCATGTGGTTGCTGGGAATTGAACTCAGGACCTTTGGAAGAGCAGGCAGTGCTCTTAACCTCTGAGCCATCTCTCCAGCCCCTAACCAATGACTTCTAATGCATTTTTTCTGAATACACACTGTATTGGTCCTGTGTCTCTAAGCACCTTAATTCACTAACACATCCAGAAATCTCTCCCATTTCTGTTATTCTCATATTTGGATCTTACACCAAAGATTTAATCCAATACCAATCAAAAGAACTTATTTTTACTCCAGTAACATACTATCCAATAAGGCAGCCTCTAAGCCACATGCAGCTGTTAAGAACTTAAAACCTTACAAGTACACATTGGCGTGAGCAGTAAATAGAAAAATAAAATATGCATCATATTGGATGGCTCAATAGGAAAACAGAATGTAAAAGAGTCTTCCTAGAAATTTGTTGTATTTACTATCTGTGAACGTTGTAATAAACCTTATAGATGGGTTAAATCAAATATGTTATAAAGATTAATTTTTACCTGTTTGTTTTCTTTCTGTTATAATTATTGGAAAATATGAAGTGTGGGTGTGCCTTTTGTTTCTCATCCTGTTTGACAGTATGGTGTGGTATCAAGCAGCTTTCTAAGTTCCTGACTCTCGAGATGGTTTCATAATAAGAGTTCTTAAGGGTCAGCTGCAGCCAGCCAGATTCATCCTGACACCTACTGTGTCAATAAAGTTTCACTGGAGCACAATCTGGCCTGCTCATTAACATGGTCTATGGCTGTCATCGTACTGTTGGGGTAGAGTGGAGTGTCCGTGATAAGACCAACCGCATGCAGACCTCAGTATTACCATCTGACCTCTCATGAAAGTTTGTCAAGCTCTGGTCATTAAGATGCATGGAGGCCGAGGGGTCAATGCAGGCCCAACTCCTGGCAGCTTCGGGTGATGATGTGGTCTTTGAGTTTTGCTTTGCTCATATGTGAAATGGGACCATACAGTAATGACCTCACTGAGATGCCTAAGTCTTAGGGGAGATGAGGCCTCTCAGGCACCTGCACCTGAGTGATGAGATAGAAAAGATCCTATTTGGGGTTGCTTTGCCGACCTTAGGCCTATTTGTAGAACTATCTGTCCTCAACAGTGCGCTCCCATCAGGGAGAAGATTCTTTGTCCTCTTGCCACTGTGCCCACAGCGTCCAGCCCTGGGATAGCATGGAGCCATGAAGGGAGCACAGTCTGGCTCCCTCTCCTCGCAGCTCCTTTTACTTTGCCAACAGCCTGGGGCCTGCTCCAAAGAGCCGGATGAATATATAGGTATTCCATCCCACCTCCAGCCTGAACGTTCCTTGCTGGTCTCCCCAGTTGGGTCTCAGGGCTCTGGGCCCTGAGGAGACAGGCAGTCGTTTGCAAGTTGCATAGTATGCAGTGGTTTCCCCTCCCACCGCTCGCGGGGGCCTCTGAGTCAGTGAGAGGCCCCTAGCCGCATCCAGATGGGACGGAAACGTCGTTTTAGCCCCTATTGATCTCTCTCGCCCAGAAACCATCATTATCCTGGTGTAAAAAGGCAGAGGCTGGTGGCAGAAGTCTCGTGGCCCCTTTGGCCCATGGGTGCCCAGAAAATTGCTCCAAGCCACCAGTCAAGGAATACCAAAATAGCTTCCCAAGCTAGCCGCTCGAGGGCTGGCTCTGCTGGGCCCTTGGCAAAGGGCTAACTTTGACTCCTGCTAACATTATCCATGGCTTTTCTCGGCATCTTTGAAACCAAGATGAAGTCAGCCTCTAATTGGTCTGTCTGTAGGTCTCAGCTCTGTCTGGCCACTGGGCAGTGGTGAGAGGCCTTAGGTAGAGTCCAGCCTAAGGGACCCTAATCCCCAGGGCTCCAGCCTCATGAATAACAGGGCTCTACTACACCAAACCAAACCTGGGCCACGCTGTTTCAATGTTCTGTCCCAACCCAAGTTAATGGACTCAACAGAGCTCCCACATAGCCCCCAGCAGTGAAGAAATGAATCTTAAAATGAATGAATAAATCGGCCCTGCTTAGTATCACATACCTGTAATCCCAGAGTTTAGGAGGCTGGAGCAGGAGGATCTCCAATCCGAGGCCAGTATGGGCTAAGTGCCAAGACTGTCACAAAACCATCAAATGGAGTCAAATAAAACAAATCCTGTGCCGGGCAGCGGTGGCAAACACCTTTAATTCCAGGAGGATCTCTGTGAGTTCGAGGTTAGCCTAATCTATAGAGCAAGTTCCATGATAGCCAGGACTACACAGAGAAACCCTGTCTCAAAACAAACAAACAAAACAAAAAAACCCCACCAAATCCCCGCTGTCTTAAGTGGACAGAGTACAGGCTCACCATTTGCACACCATGCACTGTGGTTGTGAAGAACAACTGGAAAAAGACAGAATTCACAATGGAGGGTTGAAGGGTCACGGGCTGTGTGACAGGACAGGTGAGCTCATTTGTGATGTACTAGTCTGTGTTTAACAGCCAGATCTCTGGGCAAGGGAAGAAGAAGCTTATTTGTGGCAATGCTTAATGATTCCCATGATTGAATATTGCCACTGAGAGCTGATTTTAAGACGCCACAAGAAGCTGGGTGGTGGGGGCGCTCGCCTTTAATCCCAGCACTCGGGAGGCAGAGGCAGGCGGATCTCTGTGAGTTTGAGGCCAGCCTGGTCTACAAGAGCTAGTTCCAGGACAGGTTCCAAAGCTACAGAGAAACCCTGTCTAGAAAAACAAACAAACAAAGACACCACCACAAGAATGGACTATGACATTGGGGAAACACAGAAACAAACCAGTAGCCCTCACTAGTTGCTTCACCAGGCTCTCAAGTACCACCCACTACATCTCTACCCCTGCTTCTCCGTGACCTTGAACTAGTTACTCAACTTCTCTGGGCAGTAAGTCCTGGAGTATAAAACAGGGAGAAGAAACAGTATCTATCTCTTAAGACTACTGCATGTTTCAATGTGTGGAAAACAGCTCAGCAATCTGCATGGTACAAAGCAAGCGCTCGGTAAATGGGGGTGTAGCTAACATCACAACAATCGCTGTTACTATCAAACTCAGAACTGAGTGCCATAATTGTACCAGTGTGTATATCGTGTGTGCATGTGCACAAGCACATTCTCCTCCCCAGGACACAATCAGCACAGAGGATTGACAAGTCTCTGGTAGAGCGGGACTGAAGGCTTCCTAGAGGAGCTGGGGCACATTGGGGTCTGAGTCAGGTGCCTGGGCGGGAGAGATGAAAGGGGTTTGAAGCAAGAAGGCTAAGAAAACAAGGGCTATCCGTGAGAAGGACGTCAGGTTCAAGTTCAGGCTGGGCTCTTGGGTGTTTTAGTTGCAATGTTGGGGTCATTTGGAAGACTTGCCAGGAAACGGGAAACGGTAAGCAGACACTGGGGGTCCAGGTGCAGACGGAGGAACCAAGTGGGGTTCAAAGGTGACCAAGCGCAGAGGAGGACAGTACCTCAGCACACAGCAGCCCTGTGCCCTACAGTTAAAGGCCACTGGTGCTGGAGGTTCTATGAGCCCGGTCTGAGATGGGGCTGGGGCTACAAGCAATCCCAGAGAACACATTTAGTATAGGGAAGTCATGAGCAGGCCTTCTGAGGCCTTTGGGGGTCCCTCTGGCCAGTGGTTCTCAGGCACCTGCATGCCAGAGAATTATCCCCAGTCCAGGTACTGTGCTCTACCCCACTGAGGGCTAGGACTTCCAACTGCACCCCCTCCCTGCCTGCTGCCCCAGCACAGCCCTGACTAGGGTAATTGCAAGTGATAATTATTGTGTGTGCACAAAGGCCTGACTTGTTTTCTTATGAAGGTGGGGGCCTGGGAGCTTTGTTTGGGCCAGGAATTGTCTTGGAGCCTCTGTTTAGCCAGCACTGTCTCCTTTTTGTTAACATTCTTTGCTAACCGTGGCTCCTCTGGGGCTGGAGAAGAGGGAGAAGAGGCGGCACCCAGGCCTTCCAGCCTCTGGCCCCCACCACATCTTTTTAGACCCCTGGGAACTTTGGCCATACTTCCTTTCCCCCAAATCCGCTGGGACAGGAACAAGGCAGGCGCTGTCAGGCCTAGAAGTCACCCTGTCCACCTGGCAGGTGCAAGACTCCATCTCAGGCGATGGCCTTAAACACGGGCCTTTCTCTTTACCTACTGCGCTGAAAACAGTCATTAGGTGTCACTTTCCATGGCGGCCTTCCCTCTCTTTAGGAGCAGTGGGGATAATTACACGCCCAGGCCCCTCGCTACCTTGCACAGCCCCCAGGACAGATGCTACCTGCGTCCTTTCTACACTTGGAGCCCATTCCCACCCAGCACTTAAACCGCCGACAAATGAATGTTTTCGCCTGTCCTCGGTTCACATAAATAGCCACAAATTCCTATAATTAACTACAGTAAGCTAGGCTGGGATTAAAACAAAGACGGGCTTGTTTACTGGGATGTTCTGAAACAAGCAATTTTCAGCATTACAGTGCCAACTGCTGTCTTTGTCTTTGTTAAGCAAGGCGGCAGGAAAGAGGGGGCAGGCATGAATGGTGAGGTGCCCCCACAAGAGCTGGATGACTGGGGTGATTGCTTCTGAGTCTCAACTAAAATCACGTTATCCCCAAGCCTCTCTATGACTCCAAGACCCACACAGCCACTAGCGAGGGACTCAGGCAGCAGACATAGCCAAGAAAGCAATGGGTTTGGGGGCTGGGAAAGGGCAAGAGTTCACCTTTACATTCTCTTAGCAAAATGCCTGTTATTCCCACAGTAGCAGAGTCTGGAGAATGCCAGGTCCAGGAGAGGCCATGACAGCTGACCTGTTCAAGGTCACTCCCAGCTGAAGATCAGGTGGAACTTGAACCCAGGTGCTCCAACACCTACAGGAATCAGCCCACCAGGGCTTCTAGGCCAGTCCTGTTTTCTCAGCTGTTTCTTTTCATAGCCAGTGAACTAAGGATGGTTTCATGTTTTTAAATTATTAAAAACAAATACAGGAATAAAAAGTGGGGAAAAAGAGTTACTGTAACACAGGACCTGAAAAAAAAAATCACATGAAATGTCCCTCAGACAAAGTTTATTACAGCACAGTCTCATGTAGTATCTATGGTTGCTTAATATTAAAGTGCAGAGCTGAACACAAAATCCAGACCACATGGTCTGTGAGGCTTGAAATAGTTACTAAAGGGCTGTCGCTCAGAGCTTACCTAGCACACACAAGATCCTGGGTTCAATCCCCAGCGTGTGTGTGTGTGTGTGTGTGTGTGTGTGTGTGTGTGTGTGTGTGTGTGCACGTGCACGCATGCATGTATGTAAATACTTATTGATTGCTCTTACAAGGAAAGTTTACTGACCCCCCCCACTCTAGTACATGATACACTACTACACTTCTTTCTCTACAAGAGATGTTTTGTGTATATTTTGTGTATGAGTGCCCTGCATGTACACCTGCAGGCCAGAAGAGGGCATCAGATTCCATTACAGATGGTTGTGAGCCATCATGTGGCTGCTGGGAATTAAACTCAGGACCTCTGGAAGAGCAGTCAGTGCTCTTAACCTCTGAGCCATCTCTACAGCCCCTAAAAGAGGAGTTTTAAAGTAGGGTTTTTTTTTTCTTCCAAATCTTGAGTATCTCCTCCACATGGGAAGCTGATCATGGAAATCTGGATGCTGCTGCCAAGTGGGGAAGGAGGTCTCCGTGGACTCTACCAGTGAGAATGACTCCCACTTCCAAACAGAAGCACGAGTACCCTGCAAAGATCTTCCCCGCTCCAAGCTTGGGCTGCTGCATAACTCTGTAGTCTACATTCCAACCCCACACAGAGAAGCCATGGTCTGTGAGACTTGGAATCAGAGCCAGGGGCCTAAAGACTCTTAAGGAGCAAACTTGATCCACATTTACTCCTCAGATAAATGTTTTCTTTTTTTAAAATATTTATTTATTTATTATGTATACAATATTCTGTCTGTGTGTCTGTCTGCATGCCAGAAGAGGGCATCAGATCTCATTACAGATGGCTGTGAGCCACCATGTGGTTGCTGGGAGTTGAACTCAGGACCTTTGGAAGAGCAGGCAATGCTCTTAACCACTGAGCTGTCTCTCCAGCCCCAAGATAAATGTTTTCTGAGTTCATCCTGGGACCGGAAACTTTGTGAATTGTGGAGATAGTAAGAGGAACAGAATGGCCCAGTCCCTACTCTCCTTCTGGAAGAGTGATGGTGGCAGAGTTGGTGAGAAACTAAGCTTGGGTGGTTGCATCATAAGGAAAAGGAATAGAGGTGAAGAAGAGTTCAGAGAAACAAGGGTGCTGTATTAGTTGGGGAAGAAAGGAATGATTCTTAGGAAGTGATGTCTAGGTACAGAATAAGTGAGGCAAATAAATGAATTTAAAACTGAAAGGATGGAGGAAAATTCAAAATTTAGACAGGGCTGGGGTAGTCTCGCCCACAGCCTTGCAAACTCTACAGAGAAGCAAACTGGTCCTTGAAAAAGGACAGACCTTAGAAATGTAACTAGAGATTCGTGCTAACCCTGGTTTCCAACATTTGAGATCCTAGTCAAATCCCCACACAAGGACCCAAGCGCATGAAAGCCTGTTTCTGTTGGCATGAACCAGGAACTAAGGCTTGGGAGCGTTACCAACAAGTCCAAGCCCTCAACTCTACATTGCTTGCCTTCTAGAGATATGTACCAGGCAAGAGTGGGCTGCCAAAGTCATGCATGGCCATGATAGTAACACCTGGCCACTGGCAACGACAGTCCCTGCTCCTGAATAAAGCTCCCAGCATTCAGCCTCTTCTAGTCTTTGTCACCTTGAAGACACACATCACTGGCCCTGCCATGGAGACAAGTTAGCATGTGACAGTGTGACAATATGCCTAGAAAGTATAGAAGGTGCTTAATAGCCACACAGTGGCGTTGAGAGTGCCACAGTAGCATCGCCAGCGTGACTCCTTAGCAAGTGTGAATATCTACCAAGAACCCAGACTGGCTGGAGCTGAGGAGGGGTGAGAAGATGAAAGAGGGCCTAGGAGACAGGTGCATTGAGAAACCAACAGGCACCAAGACGTTCTGCCCAAAGTGATCTTAGGCCAGTGCCTCATGGTCTCTGGGGCTCTGTTGTCATCTCTAAAGCATGGAATGGAGTATGAACATAAATGCAAAGGCGACCACTCAAAGTCACCATAAACAACAAGTGAAACAAAAGACAGGAAGCTCTCTACGAAATAGGAAAGAGAGATGCAGGTACCTTAGAGGTGTGGCAATGGGAGTCCAACCCAGCTGAGGGACTGTCACACCCTGGGTAACTTCAGTGGCCACCTTAGACAGTAGGCTATCCATGCAGAAATTAGGCAGATCCCTTGGGGCAGACTCCAGAGTTCAACTCCCAGCCCTGGTCTGTGGGGGTCAGGGACTTTGGGTCAAACAGCTTGTTTTACCAGAGTTTCAGCTCCATCTCTTATACGATGGAGGTAATAACAGGTCTCGGTCTTCTGGTTGCCACCAGTAGCCTGTCATTGTCTACACAAAGCCGTTAGAGAGTCCTCCGCTCCTGTTGAAAACAAGGATTGTCTCTGCTGCCCTGGGCTGGCGCCAAGGGTAGAGGACAGTCTCTGAAGTCAGGCTTGCTCTTTCTGGGCTGGGGACTGACCTGGACAGAGTCTCCCTCCACCTTCTCTCCTCTCCTCCCTCTAGCTTCTCGGCAGACCATGAGGAATCATCTCTGCAGCCCTGCCAGACGCAGTGGCTTTCCTTGTCAATGAATTATTTTTTAATTGGGCTTTAGGTATTAGTCTAAGATACAATGAGGGGCAGGTAGACCAGCTTCCTGCTTGGGCGGGGCGGGGGTATCCAAAATGAAGGCATCTAAGGATTGCTGGCTCAGATGTTGCTTAGGCCAAAGCAGCCAGGGACAGCAGTGCCTCTAAGGTGACTCTGTCTGAGGTGACCCCAAGCACTACCCCAACCTGAGGTTCCCTAACTGCAGAACCTCCACTCACAGTAGTGAGTCTCTGTGCTCACTTTGTTACTACTTCCTAATGACAGTCCTGTTTTGTCACCAGAAGTCCAGACCCCTAGATGTCTCCAGCCACCAACTCAGAAATCTGATCCTCAACCCAAAGGAGACATCTTCTTCCTTTTCTTTCTTTCTTTCTTTCTTTCTTTCTTTCTTTCTTTCTTTCTTTCTTTCTTTCTTTCTTTCTTTCTTTCTTTCTTCCTTCCTCCTTCCTTTCTTTCTTTTTTCTTCCTTCCTTCCTTCCTTCCTTCCTTTCTTTCTTCTCCTCCTTCCTTTCTTTATTCCTTCTCTTTATTCCTTCTTTCCTTCTCTGTCTTCTTTCTTTCTTTCTATCTTTCTTTCTTTCTTTCTGGCTAAAGAGTTGCAATTAGGAACCTCCTTCACTTGGGTCACACCCAGCTCCAGGGCCTCTGATCACTCTGACTGATGGTCTGGAAGGAGGGGACCCTCCCAGTCCCCCTCTGTCAACTGCAGGGTTATTTTGGTGGCTGTTATTTGGGCAAGGAGTGGGCTAGTGGCTTGTGGAAGGGAAGGAAGGAGGGACGTGCTAAAAATACTGAGACCAGACTGAAGCCCAAGCTCCTCATTCTCAGGGCCTAGCCTCCCTCCACTGGTGAGGAGAGTCTATCCTCAGTGTCTCCTGGGGTTCAGAGCCAGGAACCCTTTCAGACTGGCTGAGATGCAACCTGGTACCATTAGTCAGGACATCAGGAGGCCCTGCGGGCTAACAGTAGCTGTATGGGTCACACAGTTATCTTGAGAAAGTTCTAGACACATAGCACAGGCTGGTCTGGGGAGGTCATGTCCTGCTTAAGACACAGTTTAAAAGAATCCATATCCAGTTCTTATCTCCACATCTAAGTCCCAGCAATCCAAAGCCATCTTTCCCAAGATGTGTGAGGTTAGTAACTAACTGTATCAGCTTCCTCTGCTGTCTTCCCCAAGATGTATGCATTTAGTAACTAACTTTATCAGCTTCCTCTGCAATCTGCTCTGTGAGCCCATGGTAGAGATTGGTCCTGGGGACCGGGAACAAGTTGACTTTTCTGAGCCTTGACACAGTCCTGGAACCTGGATGAGCTCTGGTGTCTCATCCAACATCAGCGGCCTTAGCTATCAGGCTCTGACCATCCGGTCAACTGCTGTCTGGATGACTCCCATGCTCTTCCCAGGTAGGACCCCCACCTGTGTGGGTATCTAGCTTCACTCAGCTCAGAGGTCAATGTGTCCTGCACAAGGAAGCTTCACCTCTAGCAGGAAGGAGGTTGTCTGGGAGAGGGAGCCTAAAGGGACCTTGAAGTTGAGGGTTGATCATTTATTCATTATGTGTTCCTTCGCTCATGTGGTCCATAAGTATTCCTTGAGTGAGGACCACCGATATATAAACAGCATTCTAGGAACTAACAATATAAGGAAGAGAAACACAAAGCCTCAAACACTGGAACCTAGAAAGCAGAAGAAAAGACAGAGAAGAGTTGAGAGTGCAACTCAGCAATAGAGTATTTGCGTGACTCTGGAATCCATCCCTATACACACACACACACACACACACACACACACGTAAATTGAGCATGGTGACACATACCTGCCAATCCAGAACTCTAAAGGTAGAGACGGAGACAGAAGTATCCTGAATTTTAGGCTAGCCTGGGTTAGCCTAAATGAGATCCAGTCTGAGAGGTGGGGGAGAGGGAGAGAGAGGAGGGGTGGGGTTTGGGGTTCAGAAGTGATGGGTGCCAGGGAGAGGAAGAAAGCATGGTTGAGAAAAGAGAATAGAACACGTATGTCTGTGCTGTGTGTGTATTCACACAATGGTTAGGGTCAAGAGTGTACCAAAAACAGGCTTCTGGAAGGGAATGCATGAATACCCACCCAAGAATAAAGGTCAGAAACAGACAAAACAGCAGCACTGAGCGGAAGGAAGGAATGACCCCGCTTTGTCTATAGTTTCTGCCCTCATCTTGCTGACCCAGGACCCTCTCTCCCAGTACTTTTCTTTCCTTGAGGCCTAGGTTCACCATTCCTATAGCTGCCCTTCTGCACCTGCCTAGGGAAGGTCCTTCAGGACCACCTCCAGCTGGGTTGTCAGAGATCCACTCCAGGGCAGGTCCTCGATCTTCTAAGCCCCCGTGAACCTTCACCCTGCAATTACCATCCTCTGCCCTGGGCTATTTCCTGCAGACTTGTAAATAGAACCTCTTTCAGCTCCACACACATTATGGTTTGTCTAAAACGGTGTCAAAGGAGCCAATTTTCCTCAACAGGGACATCGACGGAGGTAAAGTTTACGGACGGTTCCCGTAGGGCTTGGGCTGTGTGAGTCCAAAACAAGAACCTGGGGCAATGCAAGTGCCTAGAAAAGCTACCTCTACTACATGGGCAGACCCTGGCCTTGTCTGGGGGGGGCATATTACTGGGGAAGACATAGGAAAGAGTAAGATGTGGGTCACAGCCTCACCAGTCTTAACCAGCCTTACCGGAAAGCCTAGCCAAAGGATGAGAGACCCAGCTCAGGAGCTGGGGCTCAGCTGGCTGTTCCACTCCTCTACTTTCTCTGAGCTCTCTCTTCCTTTGCAAGCAAGTGCCAAAGCCTGTAGCTCACCAGCGGTAATGAGTAGCAGCCATCTTGCAGAAGGTAGGGGGCTTGTCATAGAGAAGCAGGTACAAAGGGTGCACCATTTGTGTCAGCCTCCAAGAGGGGCAAGTCCATGTGACCAGTAAGACCTGAGAAAAGGCACCTGCTCCAGGCTTGGTAGAAAAAGAAGGAGCTGGCCTGTGTCTCTGTCTCTCCTGCAGATGAAGGCACTGAGGCCCAAGGCGGTGTAAAGACATATTTCTAATCATATTTTAAGAAATGGTAAAGGCAGGATTTGAATTCTGGACCCCAAGCCCATGAATCTTCCATGTATCCTAACGCTTCCTTCATCCTGACTTTGCTCTGGGCAGGGTGCAATAAGCAGGGTGCCTCTGTAGTCCATGACCTTTCCATGGCCCCCAGGAAGCAACATGCCAGCTGTGCATGACCTGTTCCTTCCAGGCGCTGGTCAGAGCCATACCAAGCCGATGACGCCCAATCTGTCCAGGTTGCACCTCCCTAGCCTTCTATGAATAAAGGCGCAAGGAGCATTTTAGGAATCAAAACCACCCATCAATCTTCCCTGGCTTTTTTTTTTTTGACAAAACAAACCTAGAACAGATGTTCAAGGAAAGTCCTAGCTAGAAAGCTATATGCCTTTCAGTTATAGAAGAAGGTCCCACAGAGGACTGGAGAAATGCCTCAGTTAAGAGTGCTTGGTGCTCTCGCAGAGGACCAGAGTTCAGTTCCCAGCACCCAGTATGGATGGCTCACAACTGCCTGAAACACCAGCTTGAGGGAAATCTACACCTTCTCCTAATCTCTGAAAACACCTTCACACACACACATGCACACAGACATACACACACACACACACACACAAACACACACACACACACAGAGAAAGAGTAAATAAATAAATTTTTAAAAAATAAAAATATCCTAGAAATACAGGGACCCAGAAATCAAGTTTTGGGATCAGACTTATCTGTATGACATTCAGTTCTTCTAAGTTGCATCATGTTTCAAGCAGAACATAAGTCAATGTGTGCCTACCAATAGTCCCATTTGCCTCCAGAAATGGTTGGGTGTGCAATGAGACAGAAGGGATAAGAACATAAGTCTTAGGATCAAACATGTCTGCTCAAATGAGTGTGAGGTGCCTAAAGGGTAGGAGAGTATGATACACAGCCCAAACTGTCCTCCTCTGTCCAGGGACTTGGTTGATAGAGGCTCTTTAAAGTGTATATAATGATAATATCATGACCTACACACAAATATAAATGAATATGTGCCAAAGGTTTTGTTGATAGATCAATGAATGATACCTTGCTTACCTAGAATACCCAGTGCCTTGTGTTCAAAGCACAATGATACAAAAGAAAAGAAAAATACCTTTCATTGAACCTATTAATTTATTGAACCTACTAATTGAAACTATTAATTAATGAGGGAAGCAATAATATGCTATAGTCTGCTCAAAATTTTTTTCAAAGGATACTAATATATAGACTTAATTAAAAGAGCAGAAAAAGAGTTCACAAATAGGTTGATAAACAATCTGTTAACTATTAGATCGAATTCCAACCAACAAAACTATTCATATTGCTACGGATGAGAACTGTTGGATTACAATGTCTTCTACAACTTTCTAGAGGGTTGTAAAAAAGCTCAAACACCAGGAAACATGAAAACAGCCTACAAAGATGAGATAGATAGGACACCTACCAAGGCTGTTTGCTGCCTGTTTCAAAGACTTCCACAAGTTCTCACCACACAGAGTGTCGTCCACCAACTATGTTAGTCAATTTTCTGTTGCTCTGGCAAAATACCTGAGAAAAACAACTTAAAGAGGAAAAAGTTTAGACTGGGTGATGGTGGCACATGTCTTTAATCCCAATACTCAGGAGGCAGAGGCAGAAGGATCTCTGTGAGTTTAAGGCCAGCTTAGTCTATAAAGTGAATTCCAGGGCAGTTAAGGCTACACGGAGAAACCCTATCTCAAAAGAAGGAGGAGGAGGAGAAGTTTACTTGACATATGGTTTCAGGGGCCACAGCTCTGTCTTCTCTGCTCTGAGAGGGAAGCACGGATATTAGTAGGGCTTGGCCTAGAATGTAAACCATATGTCTGAAATGTTCTAGCTGTCTCACTTTGAACAAAGTACTTAGAATCTCTGTGCTATAATTCTTTCTGTTGCAGAGAGAAATCAACAGTGATTATAATCCCCATCTGTACTGGCTAGTTTAGTATCAACCCAACATAAGCAAAAACATTTAGGAAGAGGGGAGAAAGTGTCCCCACTGAGTCGGCCTGTGTGTAAGCCGATGGTGATTTATTTTTTATTAATGATTGATGTGAGAGGGCCCCGATCACTGTGGCAATGCCATTCCTGGGTGCTATAAGTAAGCAAGCCATGAGGAGCAAGCCAGCAAGCAACACTTCTCCTGGTCTCTGCTTAAGTTCCTGCCTCCCTGTTCCTGCCTTGAATTTCTGCCATGACTCCATGGGATGATGGCCTGTGATGTGGAAGTGGAAGTAAAATAAACCCTTTCCTCTACAAGTTGCACTTGGTCATGGTGTTTATTACAATGATAAAAAGCTAACTAAAACACCATTTCATTGGGTGTATCTGTCAGGACAGAAGAGATCATGCTGTGTAAGAAAAGGTTTCAATATCTCAGTATTTCAAAATAACAGATTTATTGACATACATGTTATGTTATCTTCATATTATTGCACATTGGCAGGGGCTCTGATACATGACATGTCATTCCCAGAGGCTGAGAGAGGCCACCTGCATGTTCATTAGTCATCATAGCAGAGTAAAGGGACATGGACAATCAGGATGAACTCTAAAATACTTCCACCCAGAGCTGACATAACTTTTGCCACACAAGTTATAATAGTGAGTCTGACTTTAAGGAGACAAGAAAACCCAATTCCTTGAACATAGAATCCTGGAGGGGAAACAGCATTGGAAACATCACCAGGTCAGGCAGGATTCATCTTGAAGAGGAGCACTGAAAGAAACCCTTATACCATAGAGTGTTTTTGGAGATGATGGTTCTCACACTCATTACTGTTGCTGGAATATTCTGGACCACAAGGCAGACTATCATAGAAGAGAAACTGTCATACTATATAATGCCATTTGTTCAATGTTCTTACTATCAAGACATGCAAGTGTAACCCTTGAGGGTTATAGGGAAATGAAAACAACACATTCACTATGAAAAGATGCCTTAGTGACAAAGAAGGACCAATAGGAAAATGTACTATGGGATGTCCCCAGATCTCAAAAGATTATTGGTTTAGAAGTCAGCAAGAAATACTTCTTCAAAGTGGTAACTTAACTTTGTCAGAACAATGTCATTCATCTTAAATATTTTAATATTTGTGTGTTACAATCTTTAATTTGATATATATATTATGCCTGTTTTGTATTTGGCATCATAGGAGACACTTGGCAACTGTTTGTCACCCAGTATTGAACTCCCTGCCTGTGACTATGGTATGCTTATCTTATGAATTAAGGTCTACTTCCTTATGAAGAAAGTAGAAATGGCAAGAGTTTGCTTTTGTCAGACTCTCTTGCAGCTAGAGAAAAAAAATCACATGGCTTGAGTCTACCAATAAGATACTCTCCAACAAGATTTTGATCAAAAGCATGTGATAAAGAAAAAAAAAGGAGAGAGATTATAGAGAAGCCTTTCGGTTGAGGTTGGCAGCTCTGTTTCTCTTTCACCTGAGGCAGGCCCAGCATCTGGGTGTTACCCAGGAGCTGCAAAGAATGGTGTCTATGCCAGCAGCAACATCTCATCAGGCTCAGCAGGACAAGTGCTATCATTTTATTTGATATTATAGGTCCTCTGTCGTTATTCTTTTTTCCTCCGCGAAAGCCAGTAAGTCGCCTTGCATTCTTTAAATGCTTTCTCTTTAAATAAGCTACCATTGTTTGTTGTGTTTTAAATGTATATCTATAAACATTCAAAGTAACATTAAAACTAATTTGTGTCAAAGCATATCATCCACAGGAAACACACACTATACACCCATTTAAAGGGTAGGAAAAATACACTAAATTAGAGAAAAGCCAACCTGGTAGGGCCCTCCTATTTTAAAATGGGAAGCCTGGGTATGCATTAGAAGGAACTGCCTCAGATTCCACAGCAGGTGAACTATGGCACCCACACCGATACTTAGATTTCTTGTGCTTGGATCCTAAGTGTCTTCTAACAGGGCAGGGAAGCTAAGGCAGCATGTCTTTCTCCAGGGCCAGTAACACACACCCAGCCAGCTTTCTGCTCCCTCGCGCAGCTGCTCCCCTGAGCATCCTGGCAAAGGTACCCCCTGATTGAGTGCTAAGATTGATGGCCATTCTTAGATCCAAAAGCAAGCAGGGAGCAGGGCAACAGGCTTTGCCCTGGAGCCATCAGACAATCACCGTGAAGTTCGTATGCCTCCAGTAAACAAGCTGTTGTGCCTCAGAGAACCTGGTAATAGCAGGCCCTGCCATCCTGCCCTCTCTTTGCAGGGAAGGCCTGCAATTACTGCCTTAACTGACTCAGATACCTCTGGCGAAGGGTACACATTTCCTGAAGTATACACAATCTTTGCAAGCTTTCTCCTACACTCCCTTCTAGATCTGGGGGCTCTGGTCCCCTCTTTGCAGCCCCCACTCTTGGAATTGTGAACAGCTCACACTTCAGAGGCTCCCCAAAGTTCATGCTTCAGAAAGCATCACTGCAGTCTGCCTTCCCCATAGGCAGGGGAGTCTAGTAAATGTAGCTCCTGTCTGCTCCAAACTGGCCCTGACATCCCTCCATTAGAGAGCCAGCAATCTTGGTGACACTGAGGGCTCATGCTTGATAATGTAGATTCCTAGGGACATCAGAAGGGCTTCTTCAAGAAGTCAGACCCCTTTAATCCAGGCGTAATCCCATACCTCTAATCCCAAGGCTCTGGAAGCTGAGGCAGGAGGATGGTGAATTTGAAACCAGCATGGTTTCATAACAAAATACTGTGACAGAAAAACAAACAAACCAAACTATTAATAATACCTTAGTGAGACAGGAGTTGACAGTCAGGACAAATACCCGATCCAAGGCACTTGCTGGTACTCCCTGTCCATTGTGAGTTCTGCCGAGGTGAGAAGTCTGCAGTACGGACACTGACTGGCAGTGCCTGAGTGCATCTTAGCCACTGTGGGTCTGTTTCCTCATCTGTAAAATGGGGTGATGACCCCTTTAGGCAGGGTAAACTAGGCTCTGATGAAATACCCATCAACCTCTACAGCTCAGTAGTTCCTGGCAGCAGAGAGTCATTGCTCGCTGTACTGTCTGATCACTGCAGGTCAGTTAAGGGTCTTTCTGTGTTAGGAAGCTTCCCTTTGCTGTAAACAAACAAACCAAAGGGGGGTGTGCAATGGAAGGCAGCTGGATGAAGAGGGTGGAAGACAGAAGCGTAGACAATAACTTGTCCCAAAACCATAGAGGCCAGTTTGGAGCCTTCATCTCACATAGAAGTCATGCAGACCTGGCAGCCAGCCTCAGGAGCTCTGCAGAGGTAGTGGATTCCCTGAGGCCAGGTAGCTAACTAGATTAGAGAAATTGGGGTACTCTAGGTTCAGTGAGAGACCCTTCCTCAGTAAATAAGGAAAGCAATTGAGGAAGACACCTGACAGCAACCTCTTTTCTCCATGCAAAGCACAGTTGGACTTGCAAGTGCTAATGACCTGCAAACATGTGTGACTTGCATTCACATACCACATACGCATTCACACATGTGTGACTTGCATTCACATACCACATACGCATTCACACAAAATATTTTGTAAGGAAATACTTGGGAGAATCGACTTACAAAGGAAGGATACAATACAGAGAGGAAGAGGAGGCCGGGGCCCAACCATCCCCTTCAAAGACCTTCCCATGACTAGACCTCACGATAGACCCCGGCTCCCAAAGTTTCCAGCACCTCCGCACCTTTCTTTAACACACTGGCTTGCAGGAGACTCTCCAGATCTGAGCTGGGGTATTCTGTGTGATGCCCTCAGAACATCCCCTGACTCCAGTGTGGCTGGCTGATAGGTTGCATGACAGAAGTGCAACCAGCCATTAAATGCTCTGGCCAGTATATAACGTACGTCCCTTCTGCTTACCTTCCACTGGGGAACCGGACAACTGGCTCATCCAACTGCAAAGTAACGGGAAGAGAAGTCCCTCTAATGCTCAGAAATGTGTGGTGAACTGCGAAGGCCTACCACAATAATCACAGAACAACCTCTGGGGATGTTGAGGGGATTAAATGAATTACATTTCTAATATGATTTATTTTAGTATAGGCTGTCAGTATTATAGTAATGATGATGGTGTTTATGTTCATTATTAGTAAAACTCTTAACATGAGATCCAATTAGAGACTCCAGAGATAGCCAGTCGAAAGTACTTGCCATACAAGCACGAGGATCAGAGTTCAATCCCCAGTACCTCAACCTGCCTGCACTTGAGGGCTAAGTGCTGGAGAGGCAGAGACAGGTGGGTCCTTGGGCTCAGAGGTTGTCTAATCATTAAGCCCCAAGTCCCAGTGAGAGACTCTATTTCAAAAAGTAAAGTAGGTAAACTGGACCTAGTAGAGCACGCCTTTAATCCCAGAGCTCAAGAGGCAGAGGCAGGTGGACCTCTGTGAGTCCAAGGCCAGTCTGGTCTACAGAGAAAGTTACAGGACAGCCAGGGTTATGTAAAGAGACCCTGTCTTAAAATAGGTAGATAGATAGATAGATAGATAGATAGATAGATAGATAGATGATTGATAGATAGATGATAGATAGATAGATAGATAGATAGATAGATAGATAGGTGATAGATGATAGATACATAGATAGATAGGAGATAGATAGATGATAGATAGATAAATAGGAGATAGATAGATAGATAGATAGATAGATAGATAGATAGATAGATAGATAGATAGATAGATGATAGATAGATAAATAGGAGATAGATAGATGATAGATAGATGATAGACATTAGATAGATAGATAGATAGATAGATAGATAGATAGATAGATGATAGAAATATAGATAAATAGGAAATAGATACATAGATAAAAAGTAAAATATGAAGCTCCTAGGGAATGACACCTAAAGCTACATTCTGACTTCCACATATGTACAAACACACATACACTTTCAGGAACACCCAGGAGCCCCTACTCCCCACATATAAATAAACCAATTAAACTGTCAATTAAGGAATAGTTATTGTTCTGAATTTTTATTACAATTATTACTAGAAAATCTGTGTACACCTTGCAATCCCAGCACCCAGTAGGCTGAGGCAGGGGGACACCAAAATTTTGAGGCTAATTTGGGCTACATTTTGAATTCAAGGCAACCTGTCAGACTGTGTCAGAGATGAAGAAAGGGAGACTGGGAGGAAGGGAGGGGAAAAGGAGGGAGGAAGGGAGGAAGGAAACTTGATGTAATATCAAAAAATATCAAATGTGATCTGCAAGAGTGAGAGGGACAAGAAAGGGATATGGGAGAGACTATTATCAAAGCACACTAAAAGAATGAGAATGTCATAATGAAAGCCATTATTTTATACATAATTAATATATACTAATAAAAATTTTAAAAAGGTAAAAAAATGGTTAAATTCAGACTTTGTCACTCATTTGCTGTGTGATCTTAGGAAACATGCTACTCGTCTCTGAACCTCCATTTCCTCATTTGTGCAACCCATTGAACTCAATACCTAGCAGTGAGCTTGGGGAATGGACAGAATGTTGGGAGGAGACAAAGGGCTGGTTTTGCTTAACCGCATTAGGTGGGGTAGCTGCACCCCTTGAGTCTGTACTGAGGAAAATCTTGGACATTGGAGCTGTCTGCATCAGGCTGATGAATCTCAATCCCTAAATTATAGGTGACAGTGGCTTCTTAAAGAGGAAATGAATTGCTGCAGCACAATCCAGCCATGTTGCATCAATATGATTAGCTAGTCAGCCATGGTGTGTAGTCATTCGCTTTGATTTTTTAAGTACCCGGTAGCAGCCAGCCCTAATGAGCCGGTTATAAATTGATTAGATTCCAAGATTCAGCACAGTTCACAGATTGTCTCAGAAACCCGTCAGGATCCCAGGACTGGCATCTCACTGGATTTAATGATTGCTGGAAAAAGTGTACATCCCAGCCAGATACAGTCACACTTGCCAGCGTGATCCTTTTAAGCACAATTCAATTAAAGTGCTATTCTCTAATTTTATTAGAATCGGAGCCCAGAGCTAATGCAAGCTCCCAATATTGCATCAGGAGGGGAGTGTGCACAGTTTAATTTCCCTAATTGGAGTTTAGTGATCTAACATCCTTTTCATATCTTAATTCTTGGGATAATCTCCCACTTTTGCACCTGCTACAGTTCCTTTAATGGAAACTAGCAATCAGATGTGATGGTTCTATCTCATGCGCGTGGATTCCTGGGGTCACGTCTGCTTCACTGAAGGGACTTTGCACATCTGGATCCCTTGATTCTTCTGATCTTTTCCCACTGATCTTGGCCTTGACCTCCTCAGTTTGGGAGGCTCTTGCCCAGATATAATCTACTTAACTACCAGGCTGGCAGTCTTTGAATAGGAGAGTGGGGGAAAGCATGGGCTTTTGAGTCAGCCTAGGTTTGGGTCATAGCTCCATCATTCACTCATCCATCTACTCATGTACCCAACCATCCACCCATCTGTCTGCCCACCCACACATCTATCCACCTACTTATTCATCTACCCATACAGCCACACATACAGCCATGTACTCAACCGGTATTTAGTGGATCACTGGGTGTTTGCTAAATTCCAGGCACTATGTTAGGTATTGGGGGTCCACCATAAAAAAAAGCATAGTCTCCAATCTCAGGGAACTTCTAGCCTCCTGGGAGAGTGGATCACAAAATAGTGAGCATTCCACTAACTAGATATCCCACACTGTAACAAGAGATGTGATAGAAATAATGATGGATGAGAGACCTATTCAAAACATGAGAATAAGAAAGGTCTGTCTCCATGATGATGTGACATTTCTTCTAAGACTCCAAGGGATCTCTATAGTCTGTGGATCCAGAGTGAGAACAAAGGACCCCCAAAAAGTAGACTCTCCCACTGGCTGGAGTACCTTGTCCCTATCCCTAGAGAAGTGTCAACTATCGGTGTATTGGAAGAACCCCAAAGTAAGAAGAAATTTTAATCACATATGGAGCTAAGCCTGGGCCTTTTAGATTAAAGAAACTAGAAACTATCAAGAAATTAAGTTATTCAAGAGAGGTAATCATGGTCCGACCTCAAAGCGCCTTGTAGGCAGGTCAGGTAGGGGCTTAAATGCCTCCTTCATTCATACTTGGTATCCAAGTGGGATTTTTTCCCTCTTAATTCTGATTTTCATTTGATTCTTTGGTTGTTTGAGGTTTTTGGTTTATTTGTTTGCTTGTTGTTTTCTCAGGAGAAGGCCTTGTTATATATCACCAATGGCCTAGGATTTACCATCCTCCTGCTTTAACCCCTTTTATGTGTATCTCTACATCAGGTTAGGTATGATATTAACAGCAGCCCTTTCAGGTTCCAGAGTCCTCAAGCATGGGTGTCCAGCTACATGGACATCCAGTTGCAGCCCAAGTAGAGATGACTATCTTTGTACTGGCATCTCTGCCACTGTGATAACATGAGCTGTCGTGTGTCTTGTTACCAGTTTTGCACTCTCTGTAGACAGCAAACACTCTACTGCTTCTTCTTCTGGCAGAACACTCTCTCTTACTGATCCCATTACACTGGGCAAGGGGAGAGTTTGGGAGGATAGAGGGTACAGGGAATTGAACCTGGGGCCTTGCACATACTAATCCCAGGTTTTTAACACTGAGTCACACTGCAAGCAGGCATTTGTAATTTCAGCCTTCCAGTAGCAGACAGAGTACCTAGCAGCCAGCATACGATGCTGTATCTCTAACATCCAGGATGCTGCTGTACACACAGGATTTGAAGTTCCATCTATTTTTAAGCCTCCCCCCCGGCTTGTCTGTGGGAAGTGAAGTGGAGGAAGGAGTGGATGGCAGCCAGGGTCCTGTTCAGAGGCTTCCCCATGAGAGATGAGCATGGATGGCTTTGATGAGAAGGACGCAGTGACAGAGCCAGAATGGGCAAGGAGTAGAAGCCAGAAATTCATTTGTTGTGTGACCTTAAACGTTCTGCTGACCTCACCAATCCAGTCTCTCTGTCTCTGAAATGAAGAGCCCTGCCTCTCTCAAATTGGGGTTTAGAAGTAATCTTATACCGTTCTTGGGAACATGCTGTTACTGTTGCCTGGCAGTTGAGCTGTGTGTGGATGGATACCACATTAGTTTGGTGGGAGCCATCTTCTGAGCCATGACAGCCATCATTTGCTCTTGACCAGTTTCTTCTAACTTGGTGCTAAAGGTCTTACTTGTCTACCTTGATGCAAAGGATGTCATCCTGGGCCAAAGACCCACAGATGACTTTCTTCCTAAACCTGAGTTTCAGGGGCTAAGAAATTTTTCCAAAACTTAAGGCAAACTCATTGCCTCCAGTGGAATGATCAGAGTTCCCTGCTGTTACAGCGGAAGTCTCAATGAGAGCCTGAACCCACCCCGGACGTCCAGGCCAGAGAAATCTGCATCATCCAGCAATGCTATGACCAAGCACTAAGCTGAGGCCATTCTGACCTCTTCCTGTCAGAACCCACATTCTGGTCAGTCTTTCCTTTGATAGAGATGGGAAAATAGCTACACGCTCTGCACGGACCCCCAGGTACACATCCTTCTACACATTATCTCACTGAATGTTCTTTGTCATAGGAGAGAGCTATGCTTGTGTCCATTCGACAGGTGGAAAGACTCCGGGAAAGATAAGCAGCTTGTTTGAGGTCTACCAGGTAGCCATAGAGGATAAACTCAGTGTAGTTGACTTCTAACTAGCGGAGAGAACCACTTGCCTCTGCACTCTTCTCCCCACTTCCAGCCCTGGAGCTTAGAACCTGGAGAGGGCAGAAGCAGGAGCTCAGGTGGAATGGAGTGTCCAGAGCCCCGTAGGTACCACACACTCCTCTATGTTAGATAGGTCCAAACCAGACAATGGCTGGGGGCAGCAGCCGCCTTCAATTTTGACACCATCATAGTGGAGAAGCCGATCTATCTAGATTACCTGCTTCAGGTCTCTGTGGGGGCCTCATCTCAGCAATGACCACGGCTGAGTGACAGGCAAAGGGATACCACTTTGGTCAGAAATAGCTTCCCATGCCCTCAGTATCAAACCACAGGTCCTTTCCATGTCTTTTTTACAAAGCCCCGAAAGACCCATACTTCCGCTGCACATCCAGCTCTGTCCCCTGTCACTCTCTATGCCTGGGCTCCTCCTCTTTGTGCCTCCTTTTCTCCCCAGGTATTTGCTGACCTTCAATCTAGAACATTCTGGAACATTCTTCACGCACAGCTACTTTCAAATGCAAATTTAGAAGTCATTCTCACAGGGCTTTCCCTGATCAGCCTGTGAGGATCATCTCCTTGCCCTTTACCCTAGGCACCTACTTTTCCTACAGCCCTTACAGACACCTAACATCATCTGGCACATATTTATATACTTGTTTCTGTCTTTGAGAGTTTCACTGATGCCTCTGTCCAGCACGAGCCCCTGCATGGTTGATAAATGCTTGCTGGATGGACAGATGTCATGAAACAGCAATTCCTAAACCACAGACTGCCCAGCCTGGAACAATCCTCCAGAGGGAGGCCAAGCCTCTATCCTTTCACTGAAATAAACTCAAGTCCTGTAACCCGGGAGAGATGCATCCCATCCGGATGCTGGGTCATAGTCCTGGCTTTGGAACAGGTTTTAAAATGAAATGCTAAAGAATTAGAAGACACACCAGCAGGGGTGGGAAAAACCACTAGTTTGGCCAGCCAGCATCAGATGAAGTGGGCAGCGTTAGTCAGCTGATTAGCTCTCAAAGAAAGATCCCAATCCAGAGAAGCCACTGGTCAGCCAATGACCAGAGCAATGACAGCGGCTGCCCCATCCTAATCCCTTCCTTGGGGTGTAGCCTAGGAGAAGGAAACAAGTAGCAGCAGAGTCAAAACCTGACACAGATTTATAGACAATGGGCACGGTGCTCACCCACTCTCAGAGCACCCTATTGAAATCTGAATCCATTGCTACCCTGTAAAATCAGACATGCTGTGAAAATCCAGTCCCCTGTGCTGCTTGAACCGAGAGAAGACCACCGTGAGGCTGAACTCAGATACCTGCCCCTGCTGGGCCACTGTAGTGGACACAGGGCAGGTCAGCCTGAGCCCACCTCGGCCTCGGGTTCCCGGCAAAGGAATCCCACTCATCCCGCTGAGGGACCTGAATGAAGGTGCTGTAAGAGCAGATAAGTCAGTGAGAAAGAGAGGCAGGCCAGGGACTGCAGGAGCCCAGGGAGGAAGTGTGGGACCAGCATTTAGCCGTGATAGATGCTGCGGGTACAAGCAGGTACAGTGGGGGACACTGCCAAGCCTGGAACTGACAGGGGACCAGGGCCGATACAAATGCTGCTACATCTACCACTCTCAATGATCAGAGACAGGAACATACTGACTTCTCTTGTCTTCCCTCCCACAGCTTCTCACCAGGACCTCCCATTGGCTGGACCCGGCAGAAGACAGTCAGTTGGTAAAGGATTGTGGGAAGTGTAGTTCGTCTTTACCTCTCGCAGGAAGGCCAGAAACCGGAGAGTGGTGGACCCCAAAACAAACAAGCTGGTGGCGGATCACCTTTTTGACTGGACATACAGGTGCTGTCTGTGTAGTCAGTGGTCTTAGGGAACCAATCTTGTTATCTGAGTCAATAAACAGGCACATACATGACCCACACTGACAACAGGTCAGAAGCTGAGCAAGGAAGGCCATATGAATGCTGTTTTCAAAGGACCTTTGGGAAGCAGAAGATGCAGACCCAGAGAACCCCACAAAGGTGGCAAACAAGTATAAACTGCTCACGTGCATCTGCTTCAGGTCCAAGCCATGCTTCCCTTTCTCCCCTTCTTTCCCTGGGTCCTGCCCCTGTGACCCCCACTCTCCCCACTGAAGGACCGAAATGATCCTTCCGAGGCCTGTGTCCATTGCCTCACAGGCTTGCTCTGGTAGAAGCAGTGCCTGGTACAACCCAAGAGTGGAGCTGCGAAAGGGGAGACAAATGTGTCTTGAACTGCCTGCCCTTGGCGCTTATGTGAACATGTGAAAGGGGCGGGACTGCGCTCCAGTTGCAAATGACGAAAGCCTGTGCCAGAAAGGTTATTTAGCTGAAGATAGGAGAGTTGGTAAAGGGACTAGTGTGGCTCCAGGGCCGTTGGGCTTAGCCACCCCTCTGCTGGCTCCTGGTCTCTAGAACTGAGGAGCACTGAACACTGGAACAGGTGCAATAGACTCTACTGTAGGGGAGGGTATCAGGAGAAACGTGGGTCTCGGGGACCCTGAACAGATCTGAAAGCTGACTGTTCACTGGCGATGCTGGGAAACAGAGAAGGGATGCTCTTCCCCTGCTCCCCATTCTTGCCAGTCTACCCTGGGCTGGAGCTGTGTGAGAGGGGGTCTCGTTAGTGGACACATCAGGGTGCCCAACTTCAGATGCCTATCATGTAGAAGGTGGGTACCTTGCTGTGGGCCTAAAGGGTTAGCTTTGCGAGCCAGGCTGGGGCCAATCAGAAGGAGAGAGAGAGGGAGGGAGGGAGGGAGGGAGGGAGGGAGGAGAAGCCTGAGAGGAGGGGAGGGGAAAGAGGGACTGGGTAGGTTTAAGAGAGATGGAAAGAGAGACATGTTGAAGCAATTGGAAAGGGGAAAAAATGTTTTTGGGAAGAGGGCAGAACTCTGAGCACACCTTTCCCTCCACAGGCCCTGCCCACCCCAGTGTGCCTCCCCTGCCCAGCTGCTGACTGAGTTTTTCTATGAATAACAAATGGAACAAGACCGGCTTCTTGAAAAAAATGATTGAAGGAAATAATTAAAGAATGTGTTTTTGAGAGCTGGCCAAATGAGATGATTCTAGACCCTTTGCTTCCTAGGATGGGGCCAGCAAAGGTCAGGGAAGGAGCAGGACCAGGCTCAGTCACAGGCCTGCTGGGTAGGGCAACCTCTCAGCCCATGCCTGTGTGTTTGTTCTCTCTCCCTCTTCATCTTCCCCAACCTCCACCTCCACCTCTCCCTCCATCTTAGTGTGTGACCATCCCACCCAGGTAAAGGCTTAAGACAAAGGACAGTGGAAAACAGCATGCAACTACAGGAGAGGCATGGGAGCAGTAGCAACAGGCTACGATCTAAGCTTCACACGCGCATGTGTGTGTGCTCATGCACGCGTGAGTGTGCATACATACATACACACACAAAGAGCAATTGTGATGATGGAGACCCAAGGAGTTCTGGGATCTCCAGCAAAGCCTTAGCCTTTCACCTGTGTCCTCTGTGTGTCCTGGATCCAGCCTGGTCACACCTTTCCTATTAGCTGTGGGCAGGAATGAGACCGGGGAGGGTGCATTGGTTCCAAGAGAACAAGGCAGAAAGATGGGTGGCTTTTTCCCCCCAGGAAGGAGCAGCTTCTCCTCAGGACTGTGCAGCCTGTGGCTCAGTGTTCCCAGAAAGAAGCCCCAGGAGAGATGTTCTGCAGACTTTCTTTGCCTTCTAGTTTTGAGAGCTAGGGCACTGTGGGAGCCTTCACTGTATGGTGCTAACCCTGCTTGAGTGTGACTTCCTTCCAGCTTTTCCTCTCTCCTATGTCTCTCTTCCATCCTTGAAAAAACACCTGCAGTACACCAAGCCCATTAAACTCTGTGTGTGTGTGTGTGTGTGCGCGCGTGCGTGCGTGCGTGCATGTGTGTGTGTGTGTGTGTGTGTGTGTGTGTGTGTGTGTGTGTGTATGCGTGTGTGTCAGCTATGGAGAGGACAGAAGAGAACCCATATTGTTCCCTAGAGTGGAAACAATCACTTTTTTTTTGAGGCAGAGTCTGTAATTGGCTTGCAAATTGCCAGGTAGTCTAGGCTGGTTGACCAGTAAGCCCCAGGGATCTACCAGTCTCTTTCTCCCCAACTGAGATTACAGGTGTCTACCGTGCCTGGCATTTTTTTTTTAAATGTGGATCCTGGGGATTGAACTCAAGTCTTTGTTTTTTTGCAAGATAAACTCTTTACTGACCAAGTTATTCCTATTCTAACTTCTGTTAAAATAGCAATAAGCAAGGTGAATGATTCTCTGCCCTATTGGGACCTCATTCTACAGAAAAACTGCAGATGGTAAAAGACAGCCCACAACAATTCTTTAAACAACAGTAAGAGTGGGAAGCCAAGAATATCCTAGGGCCATGGAGTGTACCGGGGCACTGGTCCCTAGGCTGGGCATTTGGGATCAGTATCATGAAGGGGACATTCTGTGAGCAAGTGGAAAGAGCAGGGGAGAGTATGTGTAGGCAGGCAAGGTGGGGCAGTTTACTAAGGATGAGATGGGAGTTCCCAGTGGGCCAGTGTGGCACCTCCAGCCTTAAAGCCATGGATATAGAAACCAGGTCAGGAGTTCTGGGGGAGGCTGAGGCAACAGGCCAGGGAGAATGAGCCAGACTGGCGGCAACAGAAATAGTAAAATGAGAGTGGAGACTATGGCATCCTGAATCTACTTTGCAGGTAGGGCTGGTGGAGTTGCTTAGGAATTGGACAGTGCCATTGTCTTTGGATACCCATAAGTGAATCTTGGAGGCATCATAGTTGACTGTCCACATGTGGTGACCAGGAAGCCTCAACTCTTAGCTAGTGACCTCCACCTGGATGACAGCAAGGCAGGAGGCAGGTTCCTGGTCCTTCTCTCCAGGCAGAGGGTGAATGCTCGCCCTCAGAACACTTATCCTTGCCACCCCTGCAGCGCGCTTCACTGAAAAGTGTGATCAACTCCCTTTTTGCACGGGGGAAAAATATGCCAGGATTTTCATTGATCCATCCTGAATCAATGCTTTTAAAAATCTTACGCACATTTGGCTTAAGAGCCAAAGCATGCATTTTATGTTTTGACATCATGTCATCGATCGGAGGCGTGCATCTTTGCCCCACCTGCCCAAGGCCCCCCACCCACCCAGGCAGCTGGCCTGGTCACACTACGTTCTTAATGGCCTTGCCCCCACCTGCCCCTTCCAAGCCTGCCCCGGCCCCCAGCCCGGCCCTTTCTCGGGTTTTTCAAAGGATCGATAAGGTGCCGAGGCCTCCCGCTGCAGCCTGTCACTCACACACCGCCATGCCATAAATTATGCATCTACCCCTCTCTCCTGTCTCTAATTTCTATTGCGTTTGTTGATGGCTCTACGATGGTTGACTTTGCTCAGTCTCAGAAGCAGAGATGCTGTTGAGCCATGGTAAAAACATGAAGCTGGGGCAGTGGATTTAGGAAAGGGGCAGAGATGCCAACTATGAAAGTACAGAGAGTTACCTAAGGGGGGACGGCCTGAGACTGAGGGCACTAAGCTGTGGCCTGTGGTCTTGGTGACTTCTCGTTGGGGCAAGGGTGCAGCATAACCCATGGTCAGCTTAGGAGCTGAGGAGGAGAGGCAGGGTGGCATGAGGTTACCTCCAGTTGGGTCTCCTCTGAGGCTTGGGGCTGGCAGGCTCTTTGCTGAGGTTCACTGTGTGTGAGAGCAACTGTGGACACAGCTTTGGCTTGCTGGCAGTTGGGCTTCCTCAGTCAGGAGTCCCCACAATACTGCCCCGGAGTGGTGTGTTCAAAGATTAGGAAGCTGAAGGCTGGAGCCTAGAAGAGTATTTACTTGCCTGGCTGGGGGTTGACCTGGGTTCCATCCCCAGTGCTGAAAAGAAAAAAAGAAGAAGAAAAGTTGAGGCCTACAAGACAGTCTCTGTCACTGTGGGACAAGACAAGCTGTTCCCATCCTTTGAATGTATCAAAGTGGCTGACGTGTGCCCCCAATGTGGTTAGTCTCTGCCATATTCACGACAATCGTACTGGATCAGACAAGCCCAATCCCTACTTACAAAGGAGCCCACTGAGGTCAGAGAAGTGAAATCAATTGTCCCAGGAGGAATAGCTGGGGGTAAGGGAGCTGGGCCCAGGCTCCTCGGGGGCAGCAGCCATGCTCCTGTGCTCCAGCACTCTGAAAATCTGTCCCCAGGTCTTTGTCTGCTGTCAATCTCCGCCGTCCTTCTAGGGATCTTCCCCACCCCTACCTAGTCAGGTCTCTCCCCTGTTCTACCCCCTGGCACCCTGTCTCCATACCCAGTGGCATCTCCTCTCTGTGGACATCAAACTGGCAATCAGTGGTTGGTTTGTTTTCCCTGCAAAAAGCACTGAAATAAAGATCTAGACCCATTGTCCCAAGTATCATCTCCACCTTACAGTGTGTCCTGGAGCCAATCCTTTCTTCCGCTGTGACCTCAGTTTCCTCCTCTGTGAAATGGGCTTGAGGAGATGCACACTCTATATACTTCATGAGGGAGATAGGAGAAGACAAAGGAGAACTGGGGAAATTCTCAAGATGGAAGTAGATAATGAGGCCTAGGGTAGAGTATGAGATTCAGTGATAGAATACTTGCCAGCATTCATGGGTTCCTGGGTTCAATCCCCAACACCGCCATCTAAAAATGAGTAGATAATGTCCAAGGAAGTACTTTGAAACTCTAGATGTACAGGAAACTGGTGCAGCTCTCCATGCTGCTGGTTTAAAATCCTATTTAATGTTTTAAAATTTTGGGTGGATTGTGATACATGAAGACACCTGGAATCAACCTCTGGTTTCCACTGATACAATAAATAAGTAGACAAACACATAAATTGTGCTGGTTAGCTTTGTTGTAAACTAGACATAAACTGGAGAGATCTGGAAAGAGGGAACCGCAATTGAGAAAACGCTTCCGTCAGACTGACCTGTAGGCTAGTCTGTGGGCCATTTTCTTGATTGATAATTGATGTGTAAGCACCAAGTCTACTGTGGCCAGTGCCGCCCCTGGACATGTGGTCCTGAATTATATAAGAAAGCGGGATGAAGAGGCTAAGGGGTGTTTCGGTTACTTTCTGTTTCTGTGATGAGACGCCATGATCAAGTCAGCTTATAAAAGAATGTGTTCAAATTGGACTTATGACCTTATAAGTTTAGAGTCTGTGTTAGGAGAGCAAAGGAGGAAGAGGGAAATCACATCTTGATTCGAAAGTAGGAAGTAGAGAGCACACTGGGAATGGTGAGAGTCTTTGGACTATTCCAAGTGACACATCTCCTCCAATAAGCCCGTACCTCCTGATGTTACCCAAGCAGTTCTACCAGCTGGGAACCAGGTATTTTAATAGCTGAGCACTGGGAGTCAGTCTCATTCAAACTGCCGCAGGGAGCAAGCCAGTAAGCAGCATCCATTCCTCCGGGGTCTCTGCTTCAGTTCCTGCCTCCAGGCTCCTGCATCGGCTTCCTGCAGTGGACCATAAGCTGTAAGATGAAACAGACCCTTTCCTCCCCAAGTTGCTTTTGGTCGTGGTACTTATCCCAACAATAGAAAGCAAATGGGGAAATAAATATATTCTCCTTGCAGGCAGGCATTCCAACGGATGCTTCTGGTTGCTGCTATAGTTAGTGACCTCTGCTTATAGGTCTCAGGGTTCCAACAAGAGCTAGGACAGCTCTTTGGGTAAATGACAGCTTTAACAGTCCTATCCAAGTTCCCTGTGCGACCGATGCCTGGCGCTTGCACTGGCCCTAGGACTCAGAACTAACCTTGTGTCTCCCTGTTTCTTAGAAAAAGTCACCAGACTTGAACTGCGACCAAGAACAGGGAAGCACTCATGCCCAGTTACTCCTATATTCATTCCTTTTAGTTTAATCAATCATTAAATCGATCCAGAAAGCACTTGCTGTGCTCCTGAGCACACAGTAGCCGCTAAACAGATGCATATGTCTAACGGTCATCCACTCACCCCACTCACAGCCCTTGAGAAGACCATTTATATGCACAAGAGACCCCTTTCCTTCCCAGATTTTGGACCAGTCCCTTTGGACTTCACAGATTAATAGGAGTTCCATCTTCAAGGATCTCAGTCTAGCAGGGGATATGGAGACGGACACTGATACATTTCGATTATTGATCAGTGGTAATGCTAACAGAAGGTAGGTTACCATAACTAACATAACAAACAACAGCTGCCCACAACAACAGAATGAAAAAGATAAGGCAGAGGATGAGGTGGGCTGGTGCAGAGCGTGGTGCAGGAAAATGAGAAGCTGGTGCTCGCTCGCCTGCTTTGCTTGCCTGGTCAATCAGAGAAACATGGGAGCTGGGACACCGCTAATGGCTGCCCTGCCTGCAGGGGGCAGCAGTTACCCATCCCAGGAAAGTGTCCCACAAGTGGGTACAGGTTTAGAGCTACTGACAGTAAAAGAGGCTGGTAATCAACTCTGGTTCCCACTCTCTCTCTCTCTCCTCTCTCCTCTCTCTCTCTCTCTTCTTTCTTCTCCCTCTCTTCCCCACCCCCACAAGGACACTTTCTCTTTTTGAAAAGCCTGGTTTAGGGCACACACGTGTGTGTGACTCTGGAGCTGTTTTGCAACATGAAAGACAAACTGTTCCCAGGAGGTTTTCCTGGTGGCATCGTGGCCAGTAAGATCTACAGGTGGAGGTCAGAAGAAAAATAGATGTCCTAGCTGACCAAAGGCATAAGAAAAGGGTCTTCCGAGGCCTAGCCTAGAATGATTGGCAGGCATGCCAGGGAGTTCGTGGAGCTCATTTTACAGATTTAGAAACTGAGGCCCAGGGCATCAGCTTTTCTTGGCTGTTAGACCACAGAGAATGTGACATGAAGATCGATTTGAAGCGAGAGGTTGGAGATAAATTGTAGAGGGCCATGAGAGACAGGGTAGGGTATCTAAGCTTAAACAAGCCCTATGAGTCAATGCTCTGGGGCACTGTGATCCAGCCCTACACTTTACCTCACACAGTATTTTCTCCATCCCCACCGAGAGATTCAGAGAGTCAAAGCCACATGACCCTAGTTCCCACAGCTGGAAGTGGCAGAGCAGGTGCTCACACCTGGGTTCGTCTACCCTGGAGTCTGTAGTCTTGACCCCTTTGTGGCACACAAGAGAGAAGGAAGGCAGGACCTTTTAAAGAGATTCCACTATCTGGACAGTTTTCTGCGCCTTAACTCATTGGCTCCCCCAAGTTCCGTGGTGTTTTATGGACTGGAAGATTGGGTTTCATATCCAGGAGAAGCCACGCCTCCTTTTAAACACAGCTGTCTTAGAGAGCGGGGGTGGGGCAAGGCATGTTCTAAACAGGAGTTGTTTAACTAATTGCCAATTATCTCTGAATAGGCTATGGTTTCCAACAGCTGGGAGGGATTTTGGTCCCCATCCACTGCCTAGGCTGCTGGTACTTGGCATGTGGCGAGGTTCTCCTGGCCTCTTGCTGCAGACAAGCCCGTGCTCCCCCTCCTCTGTGCTGCTGTGCTGATGGGCCAGTGTAGGAGGGCATGGACTGTGGCCGCAGGAAGTTAGGTACCCTCTCTTTCCCCCTCCCTGTTCTGAATGGCAGTACCCGGTATGGAGAAAGGCAGACTCCTCCCCTTGGACTCCTACCCAGGCTGCAGTGTGTCCCTGTTTGTACAGAGTTCTTGCTGTAAGCAGACCATCACTGCTTGCCTCCTGCCTCCCGAATCAATAAGAAGGCTCAAAAGAAAATCTAGTGGGAAACCTGAGCATGGAGGTGCACGCCTGTAATTTCAGTACTCAGAAAGCTGAGGCAGGAGAGCCACCATTTCCAGGTCAGCCTGGACTAAGCAGAAAGGCCATCTCAAAAAAAAGGAAAGAAAATCTAATAGAAAATGCCAGAAGACCCCAGGGCAGATGGGTGATGTTAATTGTCCCTTCTGGCTATATCTGCCAATTCCCAGGAACAGGCTGAAGGGCAAACCTTTGTAAATGTTAATCTCCTTATGCTAAAAATATTGAACTGTCTTTGATGCTCCCAAGCATGTTGACTTCTATCTTGGTAGAGGGTGTGTGGCCTCCCCTTGCTCTGTCTGTTGCCTCTCTCCAGGGGCTGAATGATGGGGTACTCACTTCAGCTTTAGAATGAACAAGGCCCCCTTGAAAGTCAAGTGTGGGGTAGGATGTAAACATGGTGACATTCAGGGTCACCTCACCCCACTACTGGAAACTAAACCTAATCAGAGTCATGTTCTCATCCAAGACCCACGGGATCCGAATGAATCTGGGCTCCTTACAAGTTCCTCCTGCTGCTGTGAAGGGAAGGGAAGGTTGTTTTCTGTAACACACTTGTGTTTGCATTGGTTAAGATGCTGCCCGTTGCTGTAAGAAACAAAGATGAACATGAAGAACAGCTCAGTCACACTGGAAGCTTATCTGTCTTTGATGCCAAGCCAGAGATGGAGCTCCTGGGGAGGGAGGTCATCTCCAAGTGAAGATGTGTTCCATCTTGTGGCCCTTTGATTTTTTTTTTCCATGTGTGGTTTCCAAGATGGCAGGACTTGGTGATAGCAAGCAAGGTGTGGGAGGAGAATGCTGGTAGTGGGATAAAACACCATCACTTCCTGTAATCAATCAATCAATCAATCTCTCCCTCTCCCTCCCTCCACTCTACTGCCCTCGCTCTCTTTCCCACTCTTCCTCCCTCTTTCCTTCTCCCTCCTCCCCTTCCAACTCTCCCTCTCCTCTTCAGTGCTAGAGACTGAACTTAGGGTCTTGCACATACTAGGAAAGGGTCTACCATGGAGCTAAGGGAGTTGTAACCACAGGCCACATCCCTTCTCTCCCATTGACAAGGAATCAGGAAGGGACAATGGGGACGGAAGTCCTTGGCTTGGAGATTATTCCCACTGCTGGCCTACGCCATAGAAATGACTGTGTGATTCCTTCACACACAGTTAACTGGTGTGTCACCTATGGGAGCTATGAGGAGACAGCTGCTGACAAGTTTCAAAGATGACTTCATCTTTCTGAGTTTGTTTTTCCTAATATGTGGGGTGGACAGGGTTCATGCAGGATGGAAGGAGATGGGCACATCTGGGTGTTATGAGCTGTTAAGTGTCTCCCTGGGCTGTGACCATCCGTTACCCTTCTTATCACCAGGATGAAATACCTGTCAGAAATGACTCAAGTGAGGAACGGTCCATTTGGGCTTGATGTCTCAGAAGGTTTCTTGGTCCTGTGCACTTGGGCAGAGCATCATGGCAATGGGAGTGTGTGACTGAGACATATGTAACCTGTGAACTTCTCCACCTCCCTGGACAGGAAGCAGAGACTACAGACATCAGGAAAGGGGAAGGAAGGCCCGAGGATCTGCTTGCAGTGACCTCTTTTTATTCAGGTTCCCCGAGCCTTTCCATGACGTCTCCAAACAGCACTACTATCCGGGGACGAATCTCTAATATGAGAGCCTTTGGGGGTGTCGCATCCCATCCAAACCATAACAACTGGGGGTGTCGCATCCCATCCAAACCATAACAACTGAGCCGAAACCTCATGGTGATTTAGGGAAAATAGGATATAATTGGAAATGTATACAGATTCCAAGTTTCCCTTAGGGACGGGGGTTGGAGGGCCTGGCAACGTTATGCCCACATTCCTACACGGTAACAATTAGCTAGAGCTGAATGCAGAAGGTATGTGGCAGAAATGGTCCCTGCAGTCCCCACTACTCCCACAAAGGACATGCTTTGAGACCCTACAAGTATCCTATAGAGGGTTGATGAAGCACATCCAAGTTTCAGCAATGATTTATTTTTGCTTTTGTGTTTTCAAAAGAATTTAGTCTCTTCTAAAGCCGTGGGCCAGCAACCTGCTAGATACAGCAAGGGGGTACAGGGACATGTGGGCCACTGGTTTCAGGAGCTCATCAGCTCCAGAATTGGCTCATTAACAGCTAAGGCAGAGGTATTTTCCATTGCCGGTGTTTTGTCTTAGAAGAACAATGTGCTGTTAATACCACACTACAAACTTCAGAATCCTGTGGATTTTTTTTAGAAGATAACGAACAGGAATTTCTGAAGAGGGTTTTATTCCAGAGCTTGGAACGCTGTGAGTCTAGTAATATGATTGGGATTGGCCTGCTGGGACTGGTGCTGGCGAGAATGAATGAATGACTGACAGCTGTAATTGATTGGCACCGGTGAAGATGCCAGGGGTACAACTTTGCCGGGGCAGGCTGACTATCTCCTGCCAATGTCTGCTTGGGTATTGCTGGGAAGGCAGGGGGTGAGCAATCAGAGAAGCCTTTTAATGATCTGTTGACAGAAAGAAGTTAAGAAATGATTCTAATGGGCAGAGCAAGGAAGCCAGGGAGGGCAGAGGAAGAGGGATGGAGGAGGGAAAAAAGGATGAGGGAGAACAAGATGGAAAAGAGAAAAAAAAGCTGGAGGAAGGAGGGTGAAAATAAAAACTTGGAGTATATCTCTAGGGACAGGATAAGGTTTGATGCTGTAACAAATGGTCCAGTGTCTCAAAGCCTCCAAACAACAAGTGTTTACTTCTCCCTCATGGTACACATCCATTAAAGGTTAGCAGAGGTCGCCATCCAACATGGCCTGGCTGGGGCTACCACCATCAGGGAGCACAGAAGGGAAACTGTGCATGTCTTAGTATCGCACTGGAAGCGATACTTTTCGCGTCTATGTATCTTGTGTTGGAAAGCGAAGCCACCTGGGAGAACAACCAGAATGCCTGGATATCTTTCTCTCAGATGATCCTACGTCGGAGAAGATCTGCTATCTCTGGGAGTCTTTGGGTTACAAGAAGTAAAAAAGTGAAACTTGGGCTACTTAAATAAAGAGAAATATTGACTCCCTCAACCCAAAGTCCTGCGGTAGCCCCAGCAGTCTTCCGGCAAAGCTCAATGCTAAGGGTCAAAGCCTCTAAGATGGCGTCTCCTTCCATGCCTCAGCTCCGTTCTCTTCCACTGGAGCTTCCTCCTCCACTGTCACAGTCCCAAGATTCAAGCCCAGTGGGGTGCAATAACAATATTGCAGGCCTGGATTTTCACCGGCCAGACTATATTCAAATTATGGAATGTTGGCTATGCTCAGACACTTGTTTCACCTTAGACCCGGAAATGAATTAACAGCATCCAAAGTATATGGATCCGGGGAGGAGAGAGGTGTGTCCAGGGAGAAAAATCAGGGTCTAAGATGGAGTCTGCGTATTTATTTAAAAAGAAAACCAAACAAATGAAATGCCCTGTATCCAGTGCTCTGACCTGGTTGTGTTTTTTTTTTCTTTGTGT
Source organism: Ondatra zibethicus (assembly GCA_004026605.1). Lineage (NCBI taxonomy): Eukaryota > Metazoa > Chordata > Mammalia > Rodentia > Cricetidae > Ondatra > Ondatra zibethicus. The sequence goes on along the minus strand of PVIU01000932.1, from coordinate 156,342 downwards.
TGCTCTGTAGCCATGTTTTAGGGGCTGCCGGTAAAAGCCAGAGTGGCAGGCTGCACGTTTTACTTCTTTCGGCGGGATCAGTGATCCTTCACTCATTACATGCCTATCAGGAAACCATCTCTTGGGGCTACTGAGAGCCATTTAATGTTTTAGGCTGGGAAATTATACGAACACGTAAATGTAGGATATCTTTGAAACAGAAGAAGAGAAACTTCCATTGAGGGCTTAGTACCACTGCTCTCAAGTCCCCTCCTCGTTTTAGAAGCCTAAGGTTCAGAAATGCAGAAGGTTTCTCTTCATTGGCCAGAATGGGTCCCACGTCCATGAGCCAGAAGGAAAGCTTGGAAAGTGAGCCTCTTGCAAAGGGACATGAAATCATCATAGTTGGTTCGGATATATGTAATTTATTCTCTGGGGCTGGGTATATTGTCACCCCAAACAAAATGAGGCATCACTTAGAAAAGAAGGAGCCCGGAGGCAGTTGGTGAGGGACTAACAGCCCTGGTGGGTCAAGTCTGGACTCATTGCAAGCTCTCTCAGGGGAGGTCTGGGCTCTCTACTTCTGTTTTTTCCTTAACAGGCCTGTGAAACTGCCTGCCACAATCACCTTGAATCCTCCCAGCAGTCCTATGAGGCAGCGAGTGGCACATCGACTTTAAGATGCCCCCTGAAGCCAGGTGTGGTGGGGTACACTTCTAGCACTCAGGAGGCTGGACAGGAGGCTCATGAGTCGAAGGCCAGCTTGGAAAATATTTCCTTGGAAAAGGAAATATTCCTAACACTATGACTGTGTCCCATTCTGTGGGTGAAAAAACTGAGTGTCAGGGCACCCAAGGTTGCACTAGTTCCTTTTCCTGTGACTGTGGCAAAATACAAGACAAATCAACCAAGGACATGTTTATCTGGGCCCACAGTTTGAGGCAGAGGAAAACAGCCTGGGGAAAAATGAATGTTCAAGCAATGTAGCTCCAACACAATGTACCGGGAGAAGCCCTGAGACTTGGGCCTACGTTGAAGCATGGGACCAAGTGAGTAAAGGGCTTCAAATGACAGCCAGAAGTGCTTTTGAAGCTCCGTCTTCTTGAAGCTTGGGTTTTTATTGCTCTGGTGTTCTACACCCTTCTATAGCTCCTCTGCTGGCTTGGAGACAGAAATAATTAAGAGGCTAAGGACTCAGTCCGTGGTGAGAGGGCTTGGAGGAGACAAGGAAAGAGGGTGTACTTTAGGGTGGGGCTCTGCAAGGTAACCCCCCTTTGCACGCCCCCCCCCACCAAATTGATGATGATCACTGCTTGCTTTCAGAGTCAGAAAATTTCAAGCTTAGTAAGTTCCTTTTTCTACTTTCTTCCAGTCAGGAAAAGAGCAAGCTCGTTCTTAAAGCAGCCTGCCACTCTCTCCCGGATCTGTCCCCATGCAGAAAATGACAGTAAGACATCATCAGACTCTTGCTTCCTTGGTCTCTTTTCAGAATAATCCTCCAGTGGAGCCTTTGTTTCTTCATCTGTAAATGGGGACAATAATTGCAGCAGGGTTTGCCGCAGACCTTCTGACATGTTCTGCTGTAATAATTGGCATGTATAAAGTACTTAATAAGGTAGCCATTATTATTGCTAACAAGATAATTGTTTAGGTAACATCTTCACTCTTAAACAGTGCAATTAGCAGCTTTTGGTAAAAGAATGGGTGTTGGAACTCTTGTGTGTTTTGTATTTAACCCTCAGGGCAGACTTGGGACTCATGACTTAGAAATGTCAGAAGATGAAAAGATTTGACTGAATTCAAGAAGTTATGTATAGTCATTTCCTCCCACTCTGAAGATTGCTAGTGACAGATAGATAAGGAGCTAGACAGACAGGTAGTAAATTGTAAAAAACTAAACATATGCCTCCTGTTTGAAGTTCTGAGTGCTATTTTAGAAAAAGAAAGAAAAAAAAGCTCCGCAGCCTCAAGTCCCTGCTTGTGTGACAGAAGTTCATGGTGTCACCTCTGGGAGTTTTCATTATTCAGCTGTTTGGCGCATGAGTGATTGATGTAATTAAAGTTATTGGTAAAGAAAGAGTCAGTTACCAAGGGACAGATGAGTCAGCAGGCAGTTTAAGTAATGAAATAATGTTGTAAGGAGTATTTCTTAAAATACAGTTCTCATTTTGCTTTAAACTCAAGACATCTTAAACATGGTAGGTCAGCAAAAAGATGTGAGGTGGCAAAGAGTAAGAAGACAGACTACACAGTCTGAGAAAGTCTCAATCATTTGTCACACTAAAAAGCCATCCCTATTGGGTAGTCATGATCCCAGCCAACATTTGTTACAAGGCTTGTATGCCTTGTCTCATTTACCACCAGAGGCACGCACACACACACACACACACACACACACACACACACACACACACACAATATCTTACTGATGAAGATACTGATGTTCAGAGGGTCAGAGGAACTCACCCCAAGCCCCATAGCTGGTGAGTGGTCGACGTGGAGAAGGAGAACAGACAGGCAAAAATGCTGTGTGCTTCCACAGGTCCTGGTTCTGGGTCTTTCTGTCTACACCTTTGGCCATTTTTCCTGGATCACTGGTGTGCTTCAAACAACAGCAGGTTGCTGCCAGGATTTGAACACACATCAGTCTGACTCCTGAGTTCATTCTGAGTTCAGGAGCACATTCTTTGGGAAAGAGAACACACTGGCCCGGGTTCTATGGATTTGTCTTCATTTCCATCAATCTATGCTGAGTACCCAGGGCAGCAAGCTACAGGCTCTGCGCTAGTGCTGCAATGGCCACTGAGCAAGGAAACCATGGGGAGGACCTGCTTTAGATCCCGCCAGACAACAAGGCTCAGGCTAGAGCATAGCAAGAACACGGACGGAAGTCGCTTAAAAGGCTACAGAGGACTTGAGGGTGAATTTGAAGGAGGTATGGGGAAGGAAGAAAGATCATGTGTTTCTACTGGAAGCTGAGTGTGGATGGGAGAGGGAGATGATCTGAAGGTGGGAAGGGTAGCTTCTGTTGGGAACATTTTGGAGTTGCATGTGGTTGTTTGAGCTGAAGATGTATGTTCAGGAGTTGGGTGTGTGACTTAGAGCAAGAGGGTTCTGCAAACCTAGTCAGATGTGGCAGTAACACCATTGGAAGACATTACTTACCTACAGGCTAGGTAGCGCAAGATGTACCTGGTCACTCATGCAGGGAGAGAGAAAGGGGGGAGGAAGGGAGGGAGGGAGAGAGGGTGGGTGGGCAAGGGTAAAGGCATTGACTTAAGTGACATTACAGTTTGTTACCCATTGTCCTTCACTAGAGAACACTAATTGTCTGAGTTAGGGTGTCTATTGCTGTGAAGAGACACCATGACCACGGCAACTCTTATAAAGGAGAACATTTAATTGGGGTTGTTTTGCAGTTCAACGATTTAGTCCATTACTATCATGGCAGGAAGCATGGAGGCATGCAGGCAGACATGGTCCTGGATAGGTTGCTGAGAGTTCTACATCTGGATTCTCAGGCGGCAGGAAGTGAATGCCACACTGGGTGTACTTGAACATTTGAGACCTCAAATCCACCCCAGTGACACACCTCCTAATAATGCCATTTCCTATGGGCCTACGGGGGCCATTTTTATTCAAGCCACCACACTAATCAAGATCCCTTTGTCACGGTAGTGGTTGCCTTGCTTGTGAGCAGTTAAATATAGGGATCATGGGGATGCTTGCAGGCAGACTCTCTTGAAAGTAGATGGCAGTCATTCATTTGGATCTACCCTGGAGTCCCCAGAACCACCAACCCCACTACTTCCGTACATTTTGCTCAGAGGTGGAGATCTAACTCCTATCCTCCCTTTCACCCTTTGCTGTAAAAGGCAAAACAGGCCAAGGCCTTTCACCTCTAAAGGTTCCAGACAGCAGAACAGAATGACATCATAGACCAAAGGAGTAGGAGGGGCTCAAGCTCCTCATAAGCAGGTCATAGGTTCTTCTGTCTGGTCCTGGATCCCCAGAGGCTTATTCTGGGATGAGGCTGGGAGTCCTCTCAGGGGCTGGAGAGATGGCATTGCGGTTAAGAGCATTGGCTGCTCTTCTGGGGGACCCTGGTACAATTCCCTGCACTCACATGGGGCTCATAGTCTGTAACTCCAGCTCCTGGGGATCCAAAGCTTTTTGGGGACTCCATGGGTAACGGGGATGTGAGTGGTGCACAGGCAGGGGTGCAATCAAAACATTCATACACACTTAAAAGAATCTGAAAGAAAAAAACTTTTGAAAAAAGAAGAAAAGAAAAGGAAACGAAAGAAACTTAGAAAAGGCACGAAGGATGGAGTTCTCAGAAAGCTGGCGAGGGACAGAGGCAGCGGGTGATGAGGTTCTGCCACTGAATCTTCACCTCTCTCTCAAATCCTCAGTTTCCATACCTGTAAAAGAAGCTGGTACTCTTTCCTAAAGTGCGGTGACAACATGCCTGCTGGGCTGATGCAGCAGCAGGCCTGCAGCCCCAGCTCTTCAGAAGGCGGAGGCAGGAGCATCTTCAACCCAGGAATTCCAGGTCAGCTTAAACAAAAGAGGCAGCCCTGTCTCAAGATGAAAGAGAAGAGAACACACACACACACACACACACACACACACACAGAGAGAGAGAGAGAGAGAGAGAGATGCATATACACACAAGCCAAACATCATCAACAACAAGCCCCACATATCATAAATGATTTCATGTATTCCCAAAAGATCCGTACATGACTTTAAGGGCAACATTCAAAGTAGAAGAAATAGGAACTGTCGGGGACCCTGAAAGACACTGACTTCCTTAAAATTCAGGGAGGGAGCAAGTTCATCTAGATGCCTTTTCTGTCATTGTCACCTGCACCTATCACAGTAGCCATAAAAACATCTCTGTCAAAATTAGTAGATGGTACAAAAGTTGAAGCAATTGCGAATATAAGCAGCAGCCCCAACAGAGAGTGGCCCATGACTTAGATCTGGACGGCAAAAGGCAGAGCCTGCAGTCAGCTTCAAGGAGCCAAGGCGGGGCCATCCTCGAACCCTGCGGTACTTCCGCAGATGGCCTTTCTTCTTACCTGTGCCTTTGCCAAACTGAAGGAATGGAATTAGACAGATCAAAAAAAGGGGGAAAGAGAGAGAGGGAATGGAGTGTAGCATCCATCTCTCCCTGCTTCCTGATCTTCACTGATGTGAGCAAGCAGCCCCACGGCTCTACTCCCAACGGCCCAGTGATGCTCCTGGTGTCATGCCTTCCCCTCCCTGACTATATTATATATATTATATTATAATATAATATATTACATTTCTGCAAACCGACAAGTAAAATAAATCCTTTGAAAGAAAAGAAGAAAGACTATAGAGAGGAAAAATAAGTCCATCCACCAAAATGAAGCAAACCTATGAATTGTCTGCCACACTCTTCGTGAGAGCAAAAAGGTGTTAGTTATTCAAATGAGCCCTTTTCTCTGAGCAGCCATGAGTCAGCTCATGGGAACCATAAATTGGTCCTCAGCTGCCAGTGTCTGCTGCTGCACACATGAGTATTTGGAAAGAGCCTCTCACCACCACAGGGTCTGGATTTAGATACTCAATATAGGACAAGCAAAACAAATAACGAGAACTCTTGTGGTTTGGTTCTAAAAAGAAAAGTCTTAGGAACAACTGGGTGATGAGTCTGATGTCAGACCATCAGCTGGGAAGGTGCTTGGAACATTTTGGAACCATGAAGGCATTTAGAATTTAGGGCCAATAGATGCCTGAATCTACTTGAAAGATGTTGAGATATTGTTCCTAAGGGCCTGTAGGTTCCCTTAGGGACAAAGACCTGATAATTTACAGAATAAAACAAATCCCCAAGCTGGCGACCATATATATATATACAAGCCAGAAGTCAGAAGAGGCAGTGAGAAAAGGCAGTCAAGATGAGATGTCAAAATAAGAAATGCAAAACAAAAGCCCCAAAAGGCTGGTGACTCACAGCCTGCCCCAGCCCAAACCTTTGTTCGGCGCGATTCAGACTGTAACATGATGATGGGCAAAGGAATATTAACTTTTGCTTCTGCTGTGTGAGAAAATTGTAGGAAGACAAAAGATACTTCAGACTGGAGAAGTGAGCATATGTTATCAGATAGCAATTACCCAGGGCAGATGACGACTTAGCAGGAAAACAGCCGCGGTCCCTCCTTGTTGCCGAGTCTCTGGGCGAGATGGCGCATTCTGGCTTTTCCCTCATCTGTACTTCACACACGAAGTGTTGAGGAAGCAGCCCTCCGCCGGCAGCGTTTGAGGAAGGCTAAGATGTTTCCAGGCCCAGCCTAAAAATATCTCCCTTGACAGCCTGTCACAGTGTCTGGGATTCCGCCATTATAAATTCATTCCTCTCTGTTAAGGCATTTTGTTTCTGAGAGTTCTCTGTTCAAATACAGATATCCTGAAGAACTTAGCTTGAGTGAGGCAGGGCAGCACTCAAGCCGGGAATTAGGAGACCTGGATTTGGGATGTGCCTCTGCCTAGGACCTCACTTCATGAGCTCGGGGCAAGTCTTTCTCTTTTCCCAGACCTCAGCTTCTTGGGGCTGGCAGGAGGGGCATGAACAAAAGGGAAGCTCTGATCACAACATGCTAACATCTGAGGCTTTGGGAGAGGAAGCGTCCACTTTGGAATCATCCATGGGCACAGGCATCATATCCTGGGCGTTTGAGCATTTTTGTCACGGGCTACCCGACACATCCATGAAAGCCGTTTGCTCCAGAAGCTTGGGTGTCATGTCAAAGAATATCTGGCTTTCTTCTATCTGAAAAAAAAAAAGGGAATTTCTTTGCCTCCTGGGGGAGGAGAATTTACTTTCTTGCCAACTCTAGCTACCACACTGGTCCTAGGTGTGTTCTTCCCTCAGCATTCTCTGTTGGCCTCCTAAACTGTTCCTATTTCAAACCATCCTCCCAGAAGCTCAGCTCACACATTGGGATGCTCATAAATATGAGTTAGGTACTCAGAACACTGCATTATCTGTCCTTCATCACCAACTCCGAAGATCTCATAGGACCTACAAGACCCCATGTAAATTGTTACTGGCTTGGGCCCTGGCCTTCTCCTGCAAAGGTCTCCCTCAAATCTGCCCTCCCCCCCAGAAGGTTTATGTTTGTTTGTTTGTTTTTCTATTCTTTGTGCTTAGAACTCTTCTTTCCCCAAGTTTCTGCTTGGCAGGCTCCCAGCATCTTTCCAGTTTCTTGTCACATGACCACCTACAAAGGAGCTCACTGGGCTCCCTCGAGAAAAGAACCCATCCCTTGCCCTCTTCATTTGCCCTATAGCCCTCCTCACACAGATACTGTGTGAAGTTGTCGTGGCTCACTTGTTGAGCTACTGTCTGGCCCTCTGAAGTAAAAGCGGGTAGAGCCTTGTTTCGCCCATGCTGCATGTTTAGCCCACCATAGATTCTCAGTCAGCAGTAGGCACAGGAAGGACAGAAGAGGTGAGGTAGGAGCCGCATTAACAAGGAGACCATGGTAAGAACACCCTGAAGAGGTCAATGCCAAGGTCTTTCCTGCCTTCACTGCCAAAAGAGTGTACATCTTGGAAGCAAGGGTAGAACTGATTGGAAGTCTGGGACAGACCGTGTGAATGGGTGCGAGGAAGGTAGGGTGAAGGCGCTGCATTCTGAAGAAAGAATCCCAGATAAACTTAGAAGCCTTAGAGGCTGCAGATTCTTGATTGAGACCAAAGGGAGTAGCCCAGAGGTCCTTCTAGTTGTATTTCAAATTGCAGGTGCCTAGAGATGAAGAGCTGCCTGGTCAAAAATGCAGGGAGCTTCCAAAAACAGCCCAGAGCTGCAGTGAAGTAGACACAGGCAGTTCCTGTCGATTTGCCCAGGTCAACCCAGCAGATCACTGGTGGGGCTAACTGCCTTCCTAGGCTCCCCCAAATTTTCCCTTCAAGCTACTGCCCGTGTTACTGGCCAGGGGAAGTGTAGAGCAGTGCCAAGGAGGAGCAGCCATTCAGGCAGGATCCTGCCTCGCCTTCCTCTGCCTTCATCCCAGGCCGAAGCTAGTGTCTGCAGGGAACCTGAGTCTCTAAGGGAGCATACCTTAATAGCTATACTGAAGGGTACCATGTGCCATGCACCGTATCTCCGCCCCCTCCCCTGTGGGCGTCTCAGTCCCTTTTCACAGCAGAGAACATCAGGTTCGGACTGGTTATTGAAACTAGCCAAGAGCTCTTAGGAAGACAACTCTGAGCTATCCCTGCCCAAGAAGCTACCCAGTAGCGGAGATATATCGGGGACACAGTCCATTCTCACAACTCCAAGTTATCTCAGGCCCCACAGTCACTTAGGAGTTCCAGAGGCTCCTGCCTACCTGTGTCCTCCTGCATCAGGCCCAGCCCTATCCCAGGCTTGAGCATCCTGCCCGCAGGGGGCGATGGAGGGCAGCTAGAACCCATTCTCCTCTTCCAAGAACCTCCGGATTCCATCCCCACTTCTGAATCTGGTGTCCAGGACCGCCCACAGGAAGCATTCTGGGTGAAACCGAAGCAACGCATCTAAAACTGGGCAAGTGGGAAAACCCTTGTAGGCCCTGGAACTCGGAGGCTGAATCCCAGCTGGGTTGAGCGCCTCCGCCAGGCTCTGGATGTGTATGCAAGCTCTGAGCCCTTGTTTGATGAGCAGCGGCCAATAAATTCATTAATCATCATTTTATGCCTCATCAAGCCCCCTCCAGGCCCCTCCATGGGAGTTACACAAATTAGCCCCTGAAAAGACAGTAATTTCAGTTTAGCGAGGTAAATGCTCGGCGCACACAGCTCTCCTGACAAGCCCATCCATCAGCTCGTTGGGACCCAGCGTGTAAGCCACATCGGTGCTGCCCAGCCCAGCCCCTCAAAGCCCAGCTTTCCTGTCCAGCGCAGTCTACTGGAAGAGCGTCTCCGCCCAGGGCTCCTTTACACCCACTCTCATCAACCCTCATCTTTCAGTTCAGAAGAGAAACTTTTCCAAGAAACCAGAAGCCCAATTTGAGAAGCGCAGGAGGACTGGCTCTAAAGGTCCTAACTGCTGTCTCAAGGAGGAGTCAGGCAGTCCTTTCCCTCCGGATTCCGAAACACCTTGAAATTGTTGTGTCTTGTATTGAGTGCAAACAGTATTTGAGGGGAAGAGGAGTTAATCCAGGGATTCCAGGCGATTCTAAAAGCAAATTTAGACTCCAAGAGAAGGCCCTGTAGGGACAGAAAAGGGGTCCTTCCGTGTTGAGGACGGTGCCACCTGACTCTGAAGGCAGGAGAAGCAGTCTGTTCTCCCCACCCACCCGCATCCACACCCCGGCTTCTTTCCCTCTGCACCCTCCACCTAAGGTGGAAGAGGTCCTTGGGGGGGGAAGAGTGGTCCTTGGAGGGGGGGAGAGTTTCTACCTAATGCGCTTAGTTGCTGTGACCCAAGCATCGGGATTGGGCGAAAAAGCGGGGAGGGGGGGGCAAGCTGAGGTGGAGATAGACCGACAGACGAGGACCCGATATTTGCAAAGGAGACAACAGCCTCTGGCTTTCTCGTCTTCCCAGCTAGGTCTCACAAAGGGTCCTAGGGGGGGACACCACCAGGCTTGAAGGTCTGCGTGAAGGAAGGCGATGAGGTGGCACAGGCCTCGCAGCGCGGGCCTGTCTGTGCACCACCGCCGCGAAGAGCTGCAGAGCGGAGCAACGCGCGGCTCCTTCATTAGCTTCCCTTCCACGCGGCGCTGCATGCCTCGGAAAATAAGTTAGCAAACGGGGAGCCGTTTATCTCTTTTATCTTGGGGCCTGATCCAATTAAATAAGTGCACATTTACATTTGCATCCATCAGGCGGGAGCGCTGAGAGCCTGGGGTTTGCTCGGAGCAAATAAAAGCAGATTTCAGTGGGAAAGTGACGTCTGGGCACGCGGGACTCGTTCGGCATCAGAAACTAGCGCTGCCGGGCGAGCAGCCTTGGGGAGTCCAGAATTGGGGACTGCAGCCCAAGAGAGGCGGAAGACCCAGAGCAGCCCTGTGTGGGGCAGGCCGGGCAGAGTTGCAGACCTGCCCCGAAGGCATTCTCTTGTTAGGCCACAATTCTGGCCTGCCCACTGTCGGTGGCTCAGGTTTGTATTTATAGCGAAAACGAAAAGGAGAGCGGGTCTAACCTGGACACAGAGGTAGATATGCAGGGTGGGCCTAGGGACCGTGGCAAAGCTTTGGCTAGCGAAAAGGGCAGACAGCAAGGTCCGATTTGGGTCCGATTTCTGTCCAGTTCAGGGTCGAGAGGCAAGGAACGCTCAGAGCCTGTTGGAGGGCACTCCCTGCTCTCCTCCTCCTCATCCACCCTAAGGCACTTCTGCACCTTATGCGCTAGCCGCGGTGAGGTCTGCGAGCTTTGCCACTCCGAGGCCATTAAAGATACTGTTGAAAGGAAAGGGTTCGATGCAAAGGAGAAATAATCCTTCCCTTATTTTGTAATGTCCAAGCCGGCCAAAACGGTGTTGCCGGCTTAGTGGCCTGGTAGGCTCCTCCCGAAATGGCAAACTACAAATTAAACAAGACTTCGTGGCGCGAGAGCGTGGAAGGACCGAAAGAAGCAGAAACGGGGTACACGTGAAACGAAGCGGACCACGATCGATCGTATTCGCGCTAAATTCCCCCACCTGCAGGCTATTTGGATGCCCGTACTTCTCAATTGCCTGGTGTCTAACTTTTGAAACAGTGAGTTAGCTAGGACGTGAATCCGCAGAGTTAAAGTTGATTTAAGCAGGGCCTGCTACCCAACTTGCCAGCGCTAACTAGGTCATAGAGTCCAGAGCCCAGGCAACTTGGAAGCATCTTGAGGTCGCCCAGCTGAAGTGCTGAGCCAGAGCTGGGCAGTCAGTGACTGTGGGCCTAGCCAGCTTTGGCCCAGCTCCTTCTCACTGCGAACCCCGTGGCTCTGGGGACCAGTAGGCGGCGCTCTTCCTAACCTGCAAGCCACGGGCACCTCTTGAGAGTTCAATTCTGTTCCTTTCACTTTGGGCGCTTTGAATTGACCTGCCCCTAGCTTTTATCAGCCCAGCGTGCTACTTGGGGGTGGGAGGCAGGTGAACTGGGACGCCTGGCTTGGGCCCAAGACACATGCACGACCCTCCTTCCCCGCCTTCTTTTGGGCCCCAAGATTTGGGTAGTAAATGGCAATAAGTGGTCCGGAAGTGTTTACCACGTAAAAAGTCTCGCAGAGGCTCTTCACCCGGACTGGGAACCACTTTTTCCAGAACTTAACACCGAACTTCTGGGAGCAGGACCCCCTTTGCCACCACTCAAGGCCCTGACATTTGCCTTCGAGATTTCACCAGGCTATTTCTTCTTTGACTACTAAATCTCTTAAACTGATTTGGCCTGCACAAAGGGATAAGGGAAGGAACGATGCCTCAGGAGACTGACTGCAGAGACCCCAAGAGTAGTTCCAGGAGGCTAGGGATTCGGCTTCTTTTAGTCCCTAAATGCCCAAGGGGAGAGGGGGGATGTCCAAAACTGGCCTAGCCAGACGCAGGTGGTTGACACCAGTAACAGATCAGCTCTGAGGCATTTTAGAGGTGTTTTAGGCACTGTCTCTCGCGTCTTGCCTTTTTCGTGTCCGGATCCAAGCCTGCAAACAAACCATAATCCCAGCACTGACAAGGAAACCCCTCGTGCCCACGCCTCTAAGATATGTCGCCTCCTAGACCGCTCCAGAGAAGTCAAAATGGAGGTTCAGGGTCACGGGACACACAACTACTGGGATTAAACGCAGGTGTTATTTTCTACATGTCCTAAACTCGGACCTGTCCGGCAGGCTACCTCCAAATTAGAAAATCTCTAGACACCAGAGAAACCGCAGACCACCGAAACCTAGTTAAACCCCGGGCTTCCTTGGAAGTGTGTGTAGTAGTTGAAGTACGAAAAGAAAACCACAGACTGCAGACGCCAAGCTCAGGAGAGGTGCACGCAGGGCACAGCGACTTGGGTAACAGCTGGCCAGGCCTGAACCTCCGCTTGAGCCCCTGGATGCGGAGAAAGGGCGAGCTCTCCACGGCGGGCGCGGCTCCCGTTCCCAGGCAGCCCGGCGGGTGTGCGGCTGGAGACCCAACCTTCGCCTGCGGAACAGGGAGGACGAGCCACGTCATTTGCATATTCCCAGGAACACAAGGGGCCCTGTAATTTTCTTTTAAAAATCGTTGGGCAGAGTTTAGGACAAGTGCTTCCAAAACCCCGTCGCGTTGACGTGGTCTTTAAACTTTCCATTAAGAAAAGCGAACTGCCTATTCTTTAGACTTTTCAGAAAAGAAGACGACTCCTGGGGTTGCATAAGCATGGGGGTGGCGGGGCGCTGATTGTGAACTAGGTTGGGGAGAGGGGGCATGAAGGGAAGGGGGCAGGGCAAGTCATCTCTGGAATGCAATTGTTCAAAAAATCGTTTATAATTAAAGGGACAAAATAAAATACGATCGTTTCATGTATGTTTAATTGTTCACACTACTAGCTTTATAATCATTTCCCCTGTGAGAATTTCTAATTTAAACTCCGATTTTTTTTCATCACTGTTCCTTAAACCTTTGACTAATGCAGCTTTCAAACTTGTTTCGATTCGAATAAGCGAAATAAGTCCTGTTGCAGGTTTAAAAAAAAAAGCTACAGTAGGGTGAAAGTTTGGGGTGTGCTTTAAAACCCGAGTAGGCAAAAGTAATGGAGGAGAATTGCAAATATGTATGTACATTCTGCTTTAGCCTAATTATGCTGCTGTTGTGTGCAAACACGTTCTGTCCCTACACTCAGTCAAATTAATTCCCCTCGCTGGGGTATGTTTTTGCTATAACGTACCCCCAACATACACCCCGCCCCAACGCCAGAGAAAATTTCCCCAAGAAGTAAAAGGGTTGGCGACTCCACATCTCAGGTGCAAAATAGAGATTCCAGGGTAACCTAGACAGAACCCCGGGGTTGGTGGGTGGTGGCGCTGGGTGCTGTCCCTTGACCATTTGGTACCGAGATGAATCCTAAGTTTTCACTGAGCTGAAATAAGGCGGACTAAAATGAGAAAAATAAACCCTCAAAAACACTTTTGTAGCAATCTGAGCTGGGAAAAGTGCTAAAGCGATGACAAGCCTCATCAAGTCCACAATGGCCTCTTTATCTACGCAAATGGCCTGGAGCTTTTGAAGCCACTTAACCAAAAAGGAGCCCATGGGGGGAGGGGCCTCCGACTCCCTTTGGGGGATCTGTTCGTTGCTGCTGGTGACTGTGATGCTCCCTCCGCCTCCCACCCCTCTTCAGCCCAGGCTCCCATCTCAGACTTTGCAAAATGCAGGCTCAAAATTCAGGACAAGTGTGACACCTACCTGTGAAAGGGGGGAAACGTCGAGTTGCGGGTTTGTGGTCCCTGCCGGTAGGCTGAGCCTGCATCCACAAGGCCGCAGGCCACCCTCATGATCGCGGATGGAACAGAGGCTGATTTAATCAAATCCAAAGAAGAGATCAATGCCCAATTTTGAAGGGGTAGAGGAAACTGTGACTTGGGGAAGCCTTCCCATTTGGCTTCCCCCTAACGCTCCTTGCCCGCATTAGCTAACAGCACCTTTGAAATAGTAATAAGGGCTAAATCCGGCATAAAATCGAACTCATTAGCAAAGTTCACCAGCTGATTGCTTTGCATAAAACACGACACTGATTGGAAGTAATTAGGTTAAGCGATGGCTCTCGGGTGGTGCGCGCCTCTGCCTTGGTTTGCCATCTTTTCTCCCTTCTGGCACACACTTGGGTCTCTCTTCTTGCTCCTCCAGGGTCCAATCTCCCCCTCAAGCAGCCTGCTACGGAGATCCAAATCTGCGTTCCCAGACTGCGCCGCTTTCCTCGGGTTTGTGGCCTAACCACGGCTTCCCCAGGCACACTGAGTGTCTGCGGACAGCACCTTTCACTCCCCACTCTGAAAAAAGTTACAGTTGCACCCTTTGACCGAGGCAATTGACAATTTATTGAGGCTTCTGAGAAGTAATGAGTGGCTCTGATTATGTTAAAATCTCCTTTAATTAAATATTTTGCATTTTACAAAGACCACTGCAGTTTCTTTTACTTTTTAAATCTAAGAGTATAACCTGTTTCCTTTCTGTAATAATACTTTAGCTCATACCCAGAAAAATCAATAGGTGTAAAAAATTAAATTAAACTTGTACTTTTAAACTATGAAACAGTTCGGGGGAACACAAATGTATATATTTATATTACAAAAACATTAAATGCCTGTACAGATGTCTTGATTTCATAATTTACTTCAAAGATACTGAATTATCAATTTAAATACAAAAATGCTACATTAAATATACAGAATAAGATTTAATACAAATCCTCTTAAGTTTTTTTTTCTTTTCAGTTGGCTAAAACAATTTTTTCGAGTGTGGAGATGTATACATTTTTATGTCATCCACCTCCATAAACTATAAACTTCTGAATAAGAGGGGTAGTTTATCTTTTCTTTCTCTTTCTCTCTCTTGGTGATGGAAAAATAACTGCCAAGGCCATGGTTTTAATAAATTAGGAAAGTCCGGGAGTACCGCACCCGGTTAAATGTCGGACATACCTTTCTTCAATTCATAGGGAGTGTCTCTGCACAGGTCTAGCTGAGACTGGCTCCTCAGCACTTTCGGGTCTTTAGCCAAAACGTCCGCTCGATTCAACACCGTCTGGTTTAATCCATTGAAATGAGAGCCAGGACCCGCTGTGGGGCCTGGCCCTGGGCCTGGGTGGCCGTGAAGGTGTCCGAAGGAGCCATAGTTCGTGTAGCCAGGATAGAAGGGCGCGGTGTAGTAGAGAGGCCGGGACAGCACCGTCCCTCCCGGAAAGGGACACTGCGCCGAGGGCGATCGCGCGGGCGCGGGGGCAGGAGAAGCGCGGCTGCCTCCAAGGGTTTGCCCGCCCACGGGCCCAGGGCAGGGTGGGCACGGAGAACCCTCGCTCCCTCCGCTCCCGTCCTTGACCTTGTCCGAGGAAGTGGCTATCTCTGCCAGAGACCACAGTTTGGGCTTGGCAAGCACGACCGGAGGCGGCGGTGGAGGTGGCGGTGGCGAGTGGATGACTGAGGGCCCGCCCGAGCCAGGGGGCAGCTCTCCGGCCGCTGGGTGCGGGCCGGGCGCCGGCGCGCCCGCGGGATAGTGAGGACCCGCGTCCTCCGCCAGACGCGCGGTTGCGGGCCCAACTGGGGACGGCCCGCCCGCGCGCGGGGGCCTGGGCAACTCATCGTGACGACCCTCGGAGGGCGACTCCTTAAAATCCGAGTCGCTGAGGCTGCCTTCCGTCTCCTTGCCGGCTGGGCTGGGCGGTCCTTGCAGCCGTTCGCAGCCCGCAGCCGCCTTCTGGTCTACTCCTCCTGTGGGCGAAACCCGGGCTGTCAGAGGCGTGGAGGCCACGCGGCGGGGTCCGGGTTCCTGCCACCAGAGGCAGGGACCCGTGCGCGCCCCCTCCAGGCCCCCTTTGCCTTTAAAGTCCCGCGCAACACACCCTTTCCCGTATCCACCAACCTGCTTCGGGGCTCTCGAGGTCGCCCTTGTCCTCGGGCTTCTGTGGCTCGTCCTCGTCATTCTTCTCCAGATCAATGTTCTCCTCCTCCTCCTCGTCCTCGCTGCGGTTCCGTGGCGTCCACGTCATCTTGTTCTCTTTCTTGAGGCGTCGGCGCGCGTTGGCGAACCAGGTGGACACCTGGGTGAGGGTCATCTTGGTGATGATGGCCAGCATGATCTTCTCGCCCTTGGTGGGGTACGGGTTCTTGCGGTGCTCGTTGAGCCAGGCCTTGAGCGTGGCTGTGGCGTCGCGAGTGGCGTTCTTCCGGTACGCGGGGTCCCCGTAAGGGTAGGAGCCCAGAGGCGCAGCATAAGGGTGATACCCCAAGGAACCAGCCATACCGGGAGTGTGGTCGTAGGGAGAGCCCTGCGGGAGATAGGCAGAGATTAAGTGAGTGGTGGGGGCTGTGGGCTTCACCGCCACCTGAAAGGCTGAAACCCACTTTGCCTCTGTGCCTGGGTCTGCATGCCAGCGCGGCCCGCACTCCAGCTTCCCCTGAGGCAGACAGAGCTGGCTGATTCAAACACAAGAGTGACCCCCTCCCCCTCCTCAGAAGGCAGTGGGCCCCCCAATTTCTAAATCTGGTCCTTCAGACCCCTGAGGCTGTTCAGGGCTTGGAACACCACCTTGGAGGCCCTCATCTGCTGGGAAACGTCGGTGCCCAGGGCTTAGATCTGGCCTCTGCGGCAGGGCCCACGGTTCACTTAGAGGCCTGAACAGCCTCGCAGCGACTCAGAGCTCTATGGCAGGGCGGTCGCACGTTGGGCGCAAGGGAGTACAATAAGTCAAGGCTCTTTCTTTACTCCTCAAACTCTAAGGACAAGCTGAGCTTTAGCCTGCACGCCGACGGTCCAAAAATGCTATCCCTAATCTAAGCCGTTGCGTTTTTCCAGAAAGCACACCCGACCAGAAAAACCCGGATACACCGCAGCTCGCTGGACGGTTCAGAATTTAATACTTCTAAATCGGATTGCGAAGATAGGATTACGGATTTGCAACATTTTGGAGGATTAATTAAAGGCAAGGCCAAACTCATTTACATAGATTTTTTGCACGCTACTACTGTTCAGAATTCGGTTCGGCTTCTTTTGAGCTACTTTTCTAAAATGGCAAAACAAAAAGGAAAAAACATAAAATGAAATCTGCGGGTTGGTCCAGAGCTTTGAACCAAATGTTGCTCTTTAATAGTGAGGACCAATTCCCCCCTAAACCCTTCCCTTCTTCAGCTCGGCAATCCCAGCGAGAAGCGGCTCTTGCCAGAGCTACTCCGGAGTCCAAGGCTCGGGTGAAGGCGAGCAAGACAATCGCTCAAGTTTGCAAGGGCCGCGAAGCTGGGCGAACGAGGTGGCGCCTAGGCCCGTGTCCCCCGCAGCCCCGGTCTGCAGGCCTGGCCCCGGCTGCCCGCCCGCCCGCACATCCAGCTCACTCACCACGTACGAGAAGGCGGCGGCGGCCGCAGCCGCGGGGTCGGCGCCGTACTGGAGGTGCGAGTTGTAGCCCGGCGAGGGAGCCGTGAAGGCAGTGGAGCCAGCGTAGGGCGAGAATGCGGAGCCCGAAGACGAGCGGCCGAGCTCATCCGTGCGGGGCCCCGAAATGACGCTGGTGCTGTATGCGGGGCACGAGTAGAGCGCCAACGAGGCGGACGGCTGGTACAAGTAGCCCTGCGGGTAGGACATGGCCACACACGGGCATGGGGCGCGCCGCGCCGCGGCGGCCAACGAGCCGGGCGGCGCCCTGCGAGGGCGAGCGAGCGGGCACCTGGCCTCTGGTTGCCCCGGGCCGCAGCTTTTCGAGCCCCGGCTCCCGGGCTCCGGCCCGCGGCGCCTCCTGGTTGGCTTCCCGCGCGCCTCCGGCTGCGACCGCCGCGCTCGCTCCTCTGCGCGCCCCGCTTGCCCGGGCTAGGCTTTCTCTCCCCCCGCCCCCCCTCGCTCTTTGCACCGGGGGGCTCTGCTTTTGGCTTTGCAAAGGTCCTGCCAAGATGCTAAGTTGGAAATTGAGGATTCTGACGCCTTGTGCGCGCGCGAAGCTCCTCCTTCCCGGGGTGTAGTCGGTGGGGGGACTGGCAGGAGCCTCTGGGCGGCCGCAGCCAACCCGGCCGCCAGGCGCGCCTCGCCCTCTCCCTGTTCCTCCCCGGCTCCTCTCCCGCTCACTGGCGCTCCCCTCGCCCCTCCCTAGCGCCCGCCTCTCCTCCGCCGCCCCCCTCTCCTCCTCAGCCCGGCCTCCCCCTCCTCCCTCCCCGACTCTTCCTCTCTTCTTTTTCTCAGACTCTCGAGCGCCGGCCCCAGGATGACAATCACATCCCAAGCGCGCCGAACGCTTCCAACTTTCCTCTCCTCTGCTAACTCTGGGCGGAGCGGCAATCTCGACGCACGACTGGCCCAGGTCGTGTGTCGGGCCGCACGGGAACACAAAGGGAAAGAGGCAGCCGGCTGCGCTTGGGTGAACGCTCCGCGTCCTCCTCGCTAGTGCAAATAGCGAAGTTGGCGGACGTCTTGTTCTTCGGAAAACTGGCTTCGTCGCTCGCTCCACGGCGGCTTCTTCCTCTTGCCGGAGGTCTCTAGGTTGAGCTGGAGACCTGGAATTTAGGTCCCAGGGAAAGCCAATGGATGCCCGCGCCCAGAGCACAGGGAGGCCAGGATGACTGCCTCTCTGTGCCAGCCGCAGCAGCAGGTGGGCGAGAGCCAGGCCTAGGCTGAAGGGCCCCGCCTGGGCCTTCCTTCCATCAAACCTTGCCAGACGGCTAGAGAAGGCGAGCGTGAACACTCGGGGGGGGGGGGGGCTCAGGATGGGGGTGTGACTTTTCTCTGGACCAAGGGAGGCAGTGGGCAAGAAGTGCCCGGCGGAAAAGCAGTTACACGGGAGTAGGTCCCCGAGTCACCCCCGGCCCCATTGCCATCCCATGCAGCGCTTCCTGCTTCTCATGGCTAGCTACGGGCAGCTTGATCCGCCAGGTCTGTGATGACGGAGGGTGTGGGATATCTTCCCTTTTGTTCCACTAAGTCGCCTTCCCCCTCGCTCCCCCCCCCCCCCCCCAGTTCCATTGCAAACACTGGGCAGAAGTGTCCAACCCAACCGCTGTTTGTTCAGCGAGGCGCTGGCCAGGCAAACACACACCACTGGAGTCACAGGCAGATCTCACCCCCGTAAGGCAAAACAGACCCTCACCCCTGGTCTCCACTTCTCGCCGCCACAAATCACAGACGCACTGGAGCTCAGAGACAGACAGGGGCGCTGGTGAACCAGGACCGCGGCCGGCATAGCGCACAACCCAAGCATTTTGTAGCCTTTCACAACCCGGCAACGCACAGACTGGAGCATAACTATACACAAAGTTTCGCGCAATGATTTTGACTCGCGGGACACACAGTTTGCTGAGCTGGGGCCGCAGCACACACTAACCCCACCCTGACCACACTGGGACCAGCTCCGCGGCGCGCCTTCACGCACGCGCGCAGGCTGCCCCTTGCCCCGCACTCCGGCTACAGGTTCCGCCCCCAAGAGGTTGGACCCCTGCGGACTACATTCTCCGAGAACCTCTCGGCCCACCCTGCCCTGCCCTTACACAGCCTTCGCCTCTGATTGGTCGCTCGCCTCCATTAGCTCCACCTCTGAATGACGCAGCCTCTTCCTTCAGAGTCCCAGCACCGAGGGGGCGGGGCGGGGCGCGGCTTCGTGGCGGGGCGTGGCTTCGTCCGTGTATTGTCATGGAGACCAGAAGCGGTCCGCTGCTGAGGCGGGCGGCTGTGAGCCAGACTGAGCGGCGCGCGGGACCGGAGCCCCGGGGAGCGCGCGATGGCCTGAGGCTGCCTCTCGGGCTGACCGTTCCGGGTTCCGGGTAGGCTCGGCTGTCTTCAGGGAGCGTCCCCGCCCCGACGCGAGGGTCCCCGCCTCCCGCGACCGCACCGCCCCCCGGCTCCGCCCGCTCAGCACGGCTAACGGTCGGCGCGGCCTGCCACGAGGGAGCGTCCGCGGCCCGCGCAGAGACGTGCACCAAGCCGATGGCGTGGACGCGGTCGGGCCCGGCGCGTGGGCAGCCAGAGCGTGAGTCCCGCCAGGCGGGTACTTCAGTCCGCGTGCGGGCAGGCGCGCGTGGGCGTGTCCCCCCGGGCCCACGCGTGTCACCCTGAATCAGTGTCTCGGCTCTCGTCCAGGACGACGACTTCTGAAAGCGAGCCAAGGAGGTTTGTGCCACCGAGAGCCTGAGTCTGTCACGCAGACATTCTCATTACATAATTCTGCCACTTGAGCGGCTTGGCTCTTTCTGTTCCCCCTCTCCATCTTGCTCCCCACCCTATTTTTTCTACTACTGTCTTTTTGGTGTGAAGGACTAGAAAGAATCCTGCAGGATATTGAAACATTTAGAATTTATGGTTCTGTTTCCGTGGTTGTCACCTCCGTTCTACATCAAATTTAAGGCTCATTTCTTAAAGATGTCTCTATTTTCTGCTTTATTTGCACATTGATGGCTCTGCTGCTTGGCTGGCCTCAGCCGCCTGCGTCAGCTACAGAATTGTGTTAATAAGTGAGGGAAGACTAAGGCTGACCATTAGCAGGAAGACAGAATTCAGATAGTATCTGGCGGCCTTTCTCCCTGTTTATAAGAAAGCATTTATATTCTCGCTTGGTAAACACAATGTTTTAACTTTTTATCTTGATACTGGGGGAGGATGACCCCCCCCCCCACACACACACACGTTTTCCATTCCGTTCATCAGCTTTTCCATTTGAGAACTTGCTCACTTGTGAGCTGTAGTTCCGGCTCTCTTGTTGCTGAAGCTCCTATTCCACCAGCAGAGGTAGGACCTATCTTTCCTGATGCCAAGTCGCCAGGACTTTTTATTTTCCTTGCTGCTGCATTCGTATGTTTCTGAACATGTTGTACTCGGGGTCGGTTACTCTGATTGTTTTTAATGTAGCCTTGTTAAGCTTCACTTTAAAACTTGCCAAGGGTTTATTGGTTTGTCATGTCTGCACGGATCCAGTTATGCCTAGCTCTTAAAACACAGAGCTTTAGAATAAGACCTAGGATTGTACTGCCAAGACGTGGCGTGGAGCTTGCTCTTCAAGTTTTGGACAAGGAGAGTTGTCATTGTCTCTATCAAGTGCAAAGGAGGTGACGCCTGTTTATTTAGTGTAATAGCTGTTTACAGTTAGAACTTTAAAGACTTACCAGAGTAGATCTGCTGGATTTTAAAGATCTCATCTTTCTTGTGGCAGAGACACAACACCAGCACCGGGAAAGGCAACAGATTGCTTCTGTCATTTCACTTTGCTGTTTTCGAGTGTACTTAAAGGATTATGATTGATAAGGCTGTCTTGCTGGAGAATGTTGACACAGGTGCGCATCGTTATCTTAATTAAGATCCAGAGAAAATGTTGTCTGTAAATGGAGCCATAGAAGAGGGCATAATTTTGTACAGTTTTGCTTTTGGAGAATTTAATTACACTTGAAACCCGTCTTTGAGCTTCCAGATTGTGTGAGCAGTTTGGCAACAGAAGTTTTAGAGAGGAATGATAGTTTAATGTTAAGTGTTCTGGCATGTTCTAATACTACTTGTGGCTTTTTGGCAATACCTTGTGTCGGCTCTCTTTGTACTCTGTCTTTGTGGAATAATAGCTTCTAATTTTGAAAGCAAAGCATAAAATAGAGGGCTGTATTGTTCAGCAGACATTCATTAGTGAGGAAGACATGTTTAGTGTACAAAAAACAGGGATATAATGAAAAGGTAAATAGATGAGAAATGTATGCCTTTTAAGGTTGGGGGGGGAAGCACTCTCCCCAAGTGCCTTGATAGTCTGAAACAATTCCTTCTTATCATCAAGTGCATAGCTACAATGTTTATGGAATAGCTCGTTCTCATTTATAGAAATAGAGGGAAACTTTTACTTCTTCCAAAATACTATATTATATATTTAAACTAGTAAGCAAATGATGATACAGTATTAGTTTAGAACCCAATTTATAATAGTATCATCCCCCTTAACTAGGAATCTCTCAGTGTGCAAACAATGACAAGGGGGATGCTGGTGGCCACTTGCCCTTGGATTACCCTGCACCTCATACCCTTTAACATAAGTGCTACATTAAAAATTCTCTCCTCTTTGTAGCTCGACATTTCCTGGAAGCTGGCTGTCAATCAGCATTTGTGTAAGATGTGTCCGTGCTTTCCTTCAATATTAAACCTCACAGAGTCGAAAGAGGAAATGAAAGTGGAGGAGATCATGGGCATATGATGGGAAAGGCCAGGTGTAGAGTCATGGCTCATTCTTGACTTCAAGGATAATTAGCTGGTTAGAATTACACGGAGAACTAAAATCAAAGGAAGACTTACTTAGATTTGTTTGCTGAAACTGAAACAAGAGCGTTAATTTTGAGATAATTGCTTTATTTATCCCCCAGACCCCTCCATCAGAATGTTTTCTCTGGCAGCTATAGTCCCTATCTTTTATGCTGTTGTGCATGTATTATTTTTAAATTAGATATATTGTGTTAAAAGATGGAATATTAATGCAAATGAATTATCCATTTTAATTAATAATACAATTATGAATGTTTGTATGTTCTAGAAATCTTAGGAAAAATTGAAATATTCTTTAGTTGATGAGCTGGAAATGAATGAGATCGTGTAATCCTTTGTGAATTGAATGGGTTGTTTAAAATAGATTATGAGCACAGTGCCATAGTTGGAACAACATTTAATTCTGAAATAGCACCACCTGCTTTGAGTAGAGGCATGTCTGTCTTCATATATTTCTCTTCAGTTTCTGCATTGCATTAGCTTCTGTTTTTAACATCATTTTGGCAGAGAATAGCTTTTCTTAACAGAACAGCAGCTGACACTTCTCCATGAACGTAAAACCTAGGGGTGATTTTCTTCCTTGTTCTGTAATGACTAGTTTGCTTTCACAGCTCTCCTCTGAAGTGCAGTACTGATGACTTATTTCTGTATAAATTGGCTGTGTTTTCATAGCCCTAGTATACCTCAGCAACAATTTAGCTTGCAAATCAACTTAGACGCTTCAAAATTGAAACCCAGTATATTGTAACATAGTTTGAGTGTAAGTCTTTATTAGTGAGGATGCATCTAACATTTGTTCAGGAAAGGGGAATATAATTTCCTCCTGCAGCTGTCATTTGTGTAATCCATTTCTCCTGCCTTTTCTCAGGCTAATGATATTCCACACCTTGATACAGCTCTTATTTGCTTATTTACCATAATATGGAGTGATACCTTGGAGAAAATTGGATTAGACGTTCATATCTAATATCCCCAAAGTATTGCTAGTGTTCTGTGTTCTCTTACACAGAATCCTTTCTACTTCCTGGTCAGGTGATAAGTACAATGTTTTATAATATATTTGAATGTTTCAGATAAATTCATTTCCAAAATATAGGGTTATTTTACATGTTGACTGAAATTTGTTCTTGAACACACCAAGGCTTATCTTCATGCTTTGGGTGTGCCTGGATGTGAAGCTCCCAGATAGCACCAAGGTGGCTTCAGCAAAGAATGCATATTAATAATTGGTGCTAAGTGTGGGTAGTGGGGGAATGCCACCTGAGACCTTTGATTATTCAGATTCTATTAGTGCACTAACAGGAATTTGGTAAATTTAAAAATTGTTGATTTGTGGAATGTCTGAATAATTTATCATTTATCTTGGAATGGCATTAAATAATTTATTTGAATTATAGCATTGGATAGTAAAATCAAGACCAAGGTTGTAATGTTTAATAGAAATCAAATTGCTATTAAAAGGAAATAATAGAGCTAAAACAAATCACATTTTGGAATTATTTTTTTGGTCTGATTCTTTTAAGAATAAATTTAGCATCATCTTCAGCCATTGGCATCAAGCTCTTAATTACAGAAAGTATACAAGTGTATGCAAAACTTGTCATTGTTATTAAAAATAGGGCTCTGGTATATGTGGGGAAGAAAGGCTTTGAGAAAGAAATTGCAGACTATTTGTGCTATTTAAGGAACAGACTAAGGAACTGGACTTAATGAATTATAACATTTATTATCAATAAAGTTGGTGGCTGAACTCCCCACCCCAATAAGATAATTTTACTGAAGGCAGTCTAGTTAGTCTAGCCTTTGCTAGAACAAATGCTCTCTATGAATTATTAGGCATTAGTGTAGTCTTGGATATAGTAGGAAATACTATTTTATCATTTGTAAATAAATGTTTGTAAATAGACTTGTGTTCCCTGTACTGATTGGAACCTCCAGAAACTCAGGGATAAAGCATTACAGCAAGCTAGAAGCGTGGCACAAATGTAAAGAAAATGTTAGGCAGGCACAAATAGGATTCCTCGTTATTTACCTTTAAGCTTAGGGGTCTGTTCTGTTCTTAAACCATGATAGAGTTGTTGATTTAAACATAAGAGGATTGAGGTTTAGTTTTTTTTCTCCTAAGCATAAATATTGGAATATATATATGAGAAATATTTAAGCATTCAGGCTTATCAAGTTTCATATTTGTTGTGAGCTGGATTTACTATTACAATTCAAGTTTCATTAAAGGTATTCAAATGCATTAGGTTTCTTTGTCTTATATGAAATATTTGTACTGGAGCACATTCTTGAAAATATCAAGAACCATCCTTTTTGGAGTAATGGGGTCATGGCTGATTAATTGAGAAGGTTGTACTAAATGTTCTCTGGTGGAAATAGCTAAAAGAATGTGCTTTTTAAGAAATGCATCATCCATGAATAAAATCACTTGAGGTATCAGTAATTAAATTGTGATTTCATGAAGGAAGGGAGTGGTAAGAGAGAGGAAGCTAACTGTGGCTGTTTTCTCTTTAAGAACCGCAGTTCATATTGGACTTCTGGCTGCCCGTGGAAGGAGGTGATTCAGAAGACAGGAAGGTAATACTATCTATCATCAAGAACACTTCTCTCCGCAATCCTGAACCTTTAGTATACATGAGAACTCTGTCCAATAGATAGCAGTTTCTTTAATTTTGGGCGATGGGAACTGTCCTGTTTTTCTCTGCTAACTTTCTGAGCCTGCTTCTCCCAGGGCTACAAGCTGTGTTTAGAGAGCTGAGAAATAGCTTTTCGGCCTACTCAGCACCCTTAAAATAGCTTCTTTCTGCGAATTAGATCTGTGATGGCGTCCTGCACAGCTCTAGCAGATGACATTTCAGTTTGGGATTGACATGCACTCAGCCTGTTGTCCAACTGTCCTCATTTACCTCCTGTTCCTTTGTTGCATTTACCTAGGGGTGTATTCTCCATGGTGGTTGACCGCCAGCCGCCCCAGCCCATCACAGGGGTACGTAGAGACCCCAGCAAGAGGCTGGCTCGTGATAGTGGGCCATGGTTTCTTTGCCTGGTTCCAGCCCGAGCTTTGTTGACTTCCAGAAACCCTGGCCATGCTTTCCCTTCCCACCACAGTAGGTTGGCTGCTGTGTGTTCTGCAGCTGTTGCAGGGGCTCACACAGAATAGAAGGCTCTGCTACATTCTGGATGCATCTCTGATAATTTACTCATGTGCATTTTTGTCTTTAAACCTGCTGCTGGCATTGAAATCTAAGATTCCTGAAAAACAGCATTGGCCTCCAACTCTATCTTCAGGAGAGGCTCCGTCCTCTGGCCCTGTGTTGCCATGTTGACCACGAAGGTTCAGTTATAAATCGGTCCTTTCCAAAGAGCAGTTATTTTATCTGGGAATGTTGACACAGACCTCAGTCGTTTAATAGCCTTTCTAGCTGTTTGTTTTTCTTTTTAAGAAAGGCAACCTTTTCCCTGTCATCACAAATTTCTAGCCCCTGACCTATATCTAGTAAGGGACATTAATGAAACAGTAAAGGGCTTCATGCTGTCTAATTATATAATTAGGAGAATGGTAAGAAATGTGGTGGCTCAAATTGATTCTTTCATTAAACGTACTAGAGCACATTTACAATCGCAAACCTTCAGAAAAGACTCCGGGTGATCTGGAAGTGAAGTGATATTTGGGGGGGATCCCTGGAGCAGCGGGAGGAATATTAGTTTCAAATTCCTTTCCCCATGTCTTCTCGCAGGGTGTCAGCAGCTGGGGAACCATTACAATATAGTCAGACAATGCTGATAGCAGAGCACTTATTTGGAAAGCACTTTACATTGGCACAACTCTTTAGTATTGTGACCATGACCAACTTCGCACCTGGCATGGGTGGGCTGTTACCCTTGCTTTTAATACAGCAGTTGATGGTACAGCTTGTGTGTAGAGTACAGCATGTTTAAACTGATTCAGTCTTGCTGGTCATTTAGAACATTACAAAGTTGAAATGTTTCTGTTAATAGAAGGAAAATGTAAAATTCAACATTTGGGCATCCGATACCTTTCTGCCAATTTTTTAGATCATAAAAGTATGATCTTGATATGTATGACACTGTCTTTTGTCATTGTTATAGGGATAGAATCGTAGAATATTCTTGTGTCTTTATTTGTTAATTCAAGATTTTGTCCTCTATAATTCTTTTAAAATAAAAATCACAAGTGCTTTAGAGACTACAGTTGGAGTCCCGTCAGGATGTGGGAAAGCAGCCTAGATTAATCTTGAGCTGTGAAAGGGGCAGGTAAAATTGTTCACAGAGGAAATTTACTAATGTACCAACCATTTAAATTAAATGTTTGTTAACATAATAGCAATGGCATTTTCTCCTCCTCCTCCTTGTGGTTTGGTCCGACTTGATGTTACAGCGGCCGTTGCACTGACTGTTAAGTGTTTAAATGATGACACCATTATGTGAAGTGATTTTGAAATGAGAGACTCCAGCCAGGAATTACATCTGCTCCCATCTCCTTCAAATCATACTCGATGGCGGTACAGATTATGATTGATTTGTTTGTGACAGATTGCAGGAAGCAGTCATTGATTTTTCAATATTTTACCTTAAAATTATTTACAGTTGTAACCATGGGGAGGTATTTCCATGGGCTGTCAGCCCCTGAAAGACTAAGATAATATTCCCTGCTCTCTGACAAGACAAATTACCTGTAATGAGTGCAGTAGCTGAAGGGTATACTTTTATTTTAAAATATGTCAATAACCCCAGTGACTAAACGAATATTGATTTAGCATAATGAAGCCTGAGTAATGTGAAAATGAGCTTTTTCAAGGGGCATGGTAAAGACTTTCTTTTTAGCTGGTTGTTAGAAGCTTTTCATTCCTCCCAGCTAGCTATGGAAATGCAGTTTTCAGCAGCAGCCTACCAGGATGATGGTGTCGCTTGTGGTAACTGGAGTCTTGATGCTGGTGCCTTGGTTTTAAGAGTTCTTCTTGTTTTATTCTGAGTTTTCATTTTAGTTGTAGACTAGCTACCAATTTGTTTGATGCTATTTTTAACTGACTTAATATTTTGACAGTTTCCACATTAAATTGAAGGTATACACACAGCCATCTATAGATGGCATGGGGTTGTATTAAGACGTTTCACATGGGTTGTCGTAGTATTTAACGTGCAGTGTTTCATGGCAGGCCACCTCTGTCTAGACACTGTGAAGATTAATCCCGAGTGCTGGTTTTTAGGCAGTAGTGCAGACCTTCATTTTTGTCAGATTTCATTACCTTCTTTCCTGTGATCCTCTACTTCCCATGGACTAAGATGTCAATACATGAAATCCTTCCAACAGGAAATAAATACCGTGTAGTTATACATCAGAATGTGTAAGGATTTTAGGTCTGACTCATACGCACATGGCTCATGTGGTAGGAGAAAGTGTGGTGAATTGAGCTGGTGGCGTTTACCAGGAAAAGACATGTTCAAAGATGATAACACCATGGCATTCCGTGGGAACCTAGCTCATTTTATAGTAACTTAGTAATAGGATCAATATTTTAGAAATGAAAAACGAGTTGATTTAAGGGAAGTTCAGCCAACTGGCCTTGGAAATGTGGAGAAGAAATTGACAATGCAACTAATACCTAAGTGGAGAAAACGGGCTTGAGAACACAAATATTGTTTCACATTGTCCCCAAGAATTGCCTAAGGAGTGGCAGGGGTGGGCACTTGCTTTTGTTGTGCCTTGCAATAAACAGGGTGCATTGTGAAAAGCTATAACTATGACTTCCTGTTCTTAAGGGTTCATCTCGACATCATCACTGCCCTCTAAGTTTCTTTTCTCTTCCTCTAAGGGAACTTTGGAAATAACTATGAAGCATGCCACCGGGACCTAAAGTCGTCAGCCGTTTATATTGCATTTGTAGATCTTAAGTTAGTATAATAGCCACAGAATTACTTCTTTTCAGGAAAAAAAGTAGTTTTTCCTCAATAGATTTTTAAATAAGGTATCTTTTCCTCAGACTCTATGTCAAGCAAAAACACCTCTATTATTGTTTAGTTTATTTCGGGTAAAATAAAACATTATAATAGTAACCTATGACCCCATCACTTAGTATGTATCTCTTCATTTGACAGTGCATGGGGAATTATCTTTGTAAACTTAATTTAAATAGTTAAAGTGAAATTTACTTTGTTTTGTTTTTTGGAGAAAATTATTCCCTTGAATATTAGACCTTTCTCTATTTTTTTTCTGCTAAAAACAGAATTATTCTGCCCCAGTTCTTTAGGGAAGAACTAGTTGTAGAAAACATTTTTGTTTTTAAATTACACATGTGACTATATAGGTCTAGTTAGAAATAATAAAGGAAGAAAGACCCCTGCTTTCAAAATCTTTTTTGTTTGTATTAAGACAGTTTACTTTGACATGGTTCATACCAATCTACTTAATTTTTCTCCAGAATTCACTTTCCTGTGTTTCACCTGACCTTCTATGATAACTTAATATAGGAACAAATTAGCATATAATTCTATTTTCCATATGACCTCCACCACTTGCAGAATTGTGCCTCCCCTTTCAGGGGAGGCTCAGTCACTTATTCAGACTGTAGTCTTGGGTGTTTGCAAAGACTGCGTGCACCCTGGCTGACATTTTGTTACGGAGAGCATTTTAAAGTAGCAGATAGAGGGAACACTTCACCCCATTACTAAGTTATTATAATGCCTCCACAAAGTAGCATTTTCAATTAGTGTCCACAGTTGATTAGTGGTTTGTCTTTTCCCAAGCATGAAGCAGCATGGCCAAGTTAAGTTGTAATCAGTGGTGTACATGGTATTAAGGACTGACAGTGATCATGACAAATAATTATTATTTTTATTCAGTCCATGTCCTTGGGTTTCCTGAGTTCTGTTTCCATCAGGATGCAAAGGACATGGGCCCACGGCGCTCTGTGATGCTGGTGTGATTGGGGTGGGTGTTTCTGGATTATAGTGCTCTCCCAGCGCTTCTGTAGCACTAGTTTCATTGGAAATGCTTAATATTACAGAGGATTGTTGAGTATTTGCTGCTTTAATCAAAGAATAGGAAAGAAATCAAATAAATTTTGTTAATTTTTAAAAATGTCTTTATTTGATTGAATGAATGTTGATGATTGAAAGGTTTTAAAAGTTCTTTTGCTATTGTGATTCTTCTAGCAGTCAGATATCATGGGATAGATTCAAAATCACTTTCTAACCTGCCTCTGTTATTCTCGTGGGAGGAAAAAGATGACAGGCATCCACATATACTTTTTAATTCTCTATACTGCTCCCCTCCACCCCTAATAGAACATTTCCTCCTAAACAAATATATCAGTGCAGTTCAGACTCTGGAAGAAAATTGCTTCACCTGGTATAGCCTTCATCGTGTGTGGGAACATCAGGTTTGTGTAGAGAAGACTGTCATCCCTTCAGCCTTCAGGGAGTGGTGACCCACTTCCTAGCTGTCAGGGAATCCATGTAGTAGCCTTTGTAGCACCAGTAGAAAAGGGAAGGATTAGTTAGTCTACAGAGGGTGCCTCCAGCCCTAGTGGCAGGAACCTGGAAGGTGTGTGTCTACCTAGAGATCACCCCCAGGCAAGGAACCAGGAGATTCAAAGATGCCAACAGGTACAGAAATTGCTATGGGTTTTGTATGAGTGGCCCAGTTTGTACTTCATCCACCTCCATAACTATTACAAAGACTCCAAGCCCTGGGGTGATTTCTGAAGCTTAGAGCTCAGTACGGCAAAACAAATTCAGTAACTAGAGTTTTTCCTTCTTGTTTTTGTTTCGGTGTGTGTGTGTGTGTTTTGCTGTTATTTTTTTTTTAACAGTGTTTCTATATAGCCATGGCTGTTCTGGAACTCTCTATGTAGAACAGGCTGGCCTCAAACACATAGACATCTACCTGCCTCTGTCTCTTGAGTGCCATCATGCCTAGCCCCCCTTCTTAATTTTGCCTTTCATTAAACTTTATATTTTGAGATAATTAAAGATTTAAAGGCAGTTGTATAAAATAATAGACATGTCCTTGAACCCTTTCCCCAGTTTTTCTCAGTAGTATGTTGCAGTATATTTAATGTCACAGGCTAGATATTGATGTTGAATAATCATGAGAGGAACATTTCCATTACCATGAAGACCTCATCTTTCTCCTTTGTGGCCATGCCTACTCACCCCCCTTCCCACCCCTCAGCTGCAGCAAGCATTAGTCAGCCCTCCATTCCTATGAACGCTGTCTAAGAACAGTGGGCAGTCTTTGAGATCGGCTTGTGTTATGAAGCTTCATAACACATAGGAGTGCCTCAGTTTAACCCCTCATGGTTGGGGTGTCATAGTTCTTTCTGGGCTTTGACTACAACAGGTAAAGGTGCTATACATAGTCGTATGGCAGTGTGTGTGTGTGTGAATATAAGTTTGTTTTCCTGGGATGCATAGCCACTAGTGGAATTGTGCAGTATACCTATATTTATAGGTGATTATTTTTTCAGACTGTAATTGATATTTGGAGAGGGAAGAAGGAAGGAGGGTATCTACATTTTTGTGGAATTTTTATATCAACTACATTAGTTAATGATTTTAAAACATATAGCTACCTTAAATTATTTGTAGTTAAATAGAAGCACACATTGTTTCAGAATCTGGCTTTTGTTCATTCATACTCAGGTGATTACTTTTTAGATCATCTCTCTTCTTGGTCAATTTTCCTGGAGGTGGAAAGGTATAAACATTGTTGCTGGGAAGTTCACTGTTTACTCAGGAAAATGTGGGGCAGTTTTCCAGATTTAACAGACTGGACATCAAAACTGCATTGTGCCTTCTAGATCTTTAGACGCCCATTTGGCCACTCCATCTCACCTGCAGAATTACCCACATGTTGTCAGATTGGTGGTGATACAGAAAGTTCTTTTAATTCATCTTGTGCACTTAATTAGAGAAAGAAAGAACTAAAAAGCAGTAGTCCTTTTTGGGTATATGGTCCCTAAATAATGTAGCTACTTTACACATTTCTTAATGGAAAAAAACAGCTGTCATTCCCACTAGCCCTTCTGGGAATTATTTAAATTTAACTGAGTTAAATTTTACTTACTGAGACATCATAATGTCTTCCAAAGCCATATGTGATATTTTGGGAAGTCCCATGGAAAGGAGTTTTAAGGAGTGATGGTTAGTCTGATTTCCTTCCATAAAATGTCATTCCTTACATAAAATATAATAATGTGACACCTGGCTGTCCTGGTTCTGAAACTCACTCGAGACCAGGCTGGCCTAGAACTCTGCCTGCCTTCCCCTCTAGAGTGCTGGGATTTAAGGCGTGCATCACCACAGTCAGCCCAATCTTTTTCTTTCTAAGAAACATTGGCTGTAATTAATTGAACCTAGTGACTTCTCCTATAGTCTAGTTTATAAAACTCTAACTTTAATGAGTGAGGAACCAGATTTAGGCTACTCTGTCTTTCAGTGGCTTTATCTTAGGCTATTGTGGTCAAAGCCACCATTATGGGAAAAGAATAAGATAATTAAATATTCCTTACTCTAGTAAATGAGAAGTTAAAAGAAGAGATGCCCGCACAAACCCTTTAAAGCTAGTGCATCATTGGTTTGTGGAAAATGTGTTGGAGTTGTCTATCCAGTGTTGTAGTACTGTGAGTCATTGGGACTCTAACAGTAGAAAAGTCATCACAGTGTCCCGCCCCTGGCTCATGCTTCTAGACTGGGCTGTGTAGACGAGGAAAAGTCAAAAGAAACGAGGAGCCCACACAGTGGTACATTATTGGAACTCAGAATTCAGGACACAGAGACACTGGTAATGATGGATGCGATGATGCAGCGTTGGATAAAGAGACCAAGCGCCAACCAGGCTTGTGTTCTGAAGGAGATGCACATGACCTGGGGAGGCAGGACAGCCACTGCAAAGAGGGACACAAACTGGAGTAAGGCTGCAGGTTACCAGAGTGAGATTGGGTCTAGCTAGAATTTCTTGAAGCATCAAAGCATCTGCCCAGACAGCAGTCTATTTAACAGCTCCTGGTGTTTTTCTGAACTCACCAGAAATGAGGTGTCCTTCTTTAAAGAATTTATAGGTTTGGGCTTATGAGCCTGAGGTAGAACAATGCTGAAGCAGTTAATAAATGCTCGGGGACTGATTTTGAGGTTCAACCTGAAGATCCGAAAAGCAAAGCAACCAGTTACTGGCTCTTACCTCCACCTCAGTCCAAAATGGTGATCCTACCTCCAGGAATCTCAGAATTAGATTGTGACTGAGGGCTGTCTCCTCCCATTTTATAGTCCTCTCTAGGGCTGGGATTAAAGACATGAACCGCCCGGTTTCTATGGCAAACTAGTCTGGCTACTGGGATTAAAGGTGTGTGTTACCACTACCTAGTCTATAAGGCTGGCCAGTGGGGCTGTTTTACTCTCAGATCTTCAGGTAAGCTTTATTTATTAAAATACACATGAAATGCCACTACACAATGTAGTAGGCATTCACCTAGCCTTTTTGAGGCCCTGAGCTCCCTCCCCAGACCACAGTGAAGAAGTAGAGCTGTAGGTCTGAGAGCAAATCAGATAGGAGTTCTCCTAAAACTGGGGCTTGCAAGAATCTCAATCTATTTCTTCCTTTGTTATTTGGTAAGGAATGTTTTGTACTTGACTGGTATCTTAAGTACCTAATCTGTAAAACTATAGTATATTTCAAATTGTAGTTCATTGTAGACTTAAAGTAGCAAAGAAATGGAAAGTTCTTTGAGAAGAGATTCAAAATTAAAACCAAAATCACTCATGAAAGCTAGAGAGTGACTACTTGGTAAGACTATATTGAGCCAATGTCCTTATTAAGAAATCGCTTTGGGTTGGGCATGGTGGTCCACACCTTTAATCCCTGCAGAAGGCAGAAGCAGGCAGATCTGACTCTGAGGCTACCTTGCTTTACAGAGTGAGTTCCAGTTCAGCCAGAGCTACATGGTGAGAGCCTGTCTTGAATTTAAAAAAAAAAATTGTTTGGGGTAAGTGTGTACATATCACTATTTTGTAAGTACAGGTCAGAAGGGAATGCTTGAGAGCCTTTGCTAAACATCATTAATTTGGGGAGCTTTGTTGTAGTATAGGCCCCTTAGAAGAATTTGAACCCCCCTCCCCAGTATATGCTAGGCAAGCTCTCTGCCACTAGGATATATTCCCAGCCCTCTTTTTCCTTTTTAAAGTTTGACAAAGATTCCTCAGGCTGTCCTGGAGCTTGCAGTCCTTCTGCCTCAACTCAGCCTTTTGTTATCTGGGATTGTAAGTCTGTGTCTTCAGAATGGCTGAGCTGTTTTTAAATTTATATGACTTACTCAGAGGGCTTATAAAATACACTAAAATTAGAATTTCATATTTATATAAAAATATCAGATTTATATCCTGATTTTATATTTAGTAATAATATTGATCCCATTAGCTCCACAGCTGTGGCACATTTTCATTGAAATGGGTTCCCCTTCTGGCCAGCCAATCACTTTTTTACCCTAATTTCCCACTTACCTTCTATTTGTTAAAATACTCCGTTCACTTATAAACAATCCCTCGCAGTCTGATTTAACCCCTCTAGCTCTGTCCCTCCTCTGCTGCATGGGAATGTTCACCTCCTTAGCTTTCTGCCTTCTGGGAGGCCGTGGACGTGTCTTCCTACCGCTGTCTCCATGGTCTCATCTGAGCTCCTGTGCCATCTGATTGTTTAGCAATCCAAGGAGCTTCTGACAGCGTGTAGCCCAGACTTCTCACCCCACTTATCCTCTGTGTGCACATCACACAATGTCTCTGGCTCCTGCTGCTGGCTCCATCTTGGTCCTCAAAGATGCTTGCCCTGGCACATCGCCCTCACCTTGTCACACTCCATTGCCTGGGGATAGGTGTGTGATTTTGACTGCCTCCCTCTGTCTCCTTCCTGAGCCACATCTTCTTCAGCTCTCACTGTGACTTGAGGCACCTCTCCTGCCCTGGTAACCCAGCATCAAGTCACTGTTGTACCAGTGCCACCTGTCGTCTGTCACCCTCCTTTCCTCCTTTCCAGTAGTCTTCCTTTTTAAAATCTGTAGATCCAAGTTTCTTACCTATACATCTCTCCATGTTCTCTATAGTCTTTGTAGTGTTTCTTTTAGCCTTTTCCCCCTTTTTTGTAGACATGGTCTCACTATGTTATACTGTCTGGCCTGAAACTCAGAGACCCACCTAACTCTGTCTCCTGGGTGTTGGGATTCATTGATTGGGTTTTTCTTATTTGTTTTTTTACTCATTTTTCCATGAACTTCAGTTTGGGCAGTTTATATTACAGTGTCTCCTTGCTCCAAGAGGCTTTCCTCAGTCTGATACACACAGTAAAGCACCTTCATTTCTGTGGCATCTCTAGCATCTGTATTTTGTTCCTTTTTGAAATTTCCTCTCTGCTTGCATTTCTCTTCCGTCCTCACACACCCTCTTCTTTCTCCATTGGAGTTGTTTTCTGTGCAGCATCTTAGTTGACCCGTGTTGCTATAACAGGGCGACAGGGTGAGTAATTGGAAGGAAGAGGATTTACTTCCATAGTGCTCTGTCCTCCACATGGCAGAGAGGGAGAAGCCCTTTCTGTAGCAGCATTAATCCACTCACTGTATCTTCCCATTCTGATCCATCTCCAAATGTATAGAGAACTGAGTTTCCAACACAAGACCTTTGGAGGTGACAAGCTCCCTCAAGTCATGGTAGTTTTAGCTTTAAATGTCTGCCTTGCTGCCTGCATTTGACCCTGGCCCTAGCTGTTCAAAGGGCGTTTTTGCTCCTTACTGTGCTCTGCTCTGTAATTTCCTCCTGACGGCTGAGGCAAAGAACAGGGTAGCAGGAATTGCAGCCTTCAGGGTGTGCGAAGAGGAGAGGAAGCACATTGCAGCCTGCAGCTCCGTACCTTCTCTGCTCAGTGGGCTAGGATGGCCAGAGCTGGGTGTTGTAGGAGCTCAAATGTGCCTGACACTGGGGTCAGCTGGGCTCGGACAGAAGGAACTTTGCAGGTTAGACTAGGTTGAGAAGTTCTACTACTGGGCAGATCTTTGTAGGAACAGAATGGAATAGAATATTCTGGCATATTTCACAGTACTTACTTTCTTTTCCTCTGCCAGAAGCCCAAGGAAAATTTATCTCCAGTCTCTGGAGTTTGACGAAGCTCAAGAAGAGACATCTCAACAGAGTGGGGCTCCAGCTGCCTGTGCTCTCCCAGTTCTTACTGGCCAGATTTGAATGCAAGACTCTAGCAGCTTGCCAATCCTAGCCTGGGTTTTCCTACTGTGGGCCTGTTTGCCAGAGATCTCTGCTATGAATAGTCATTCTCTCTATGTACCTGACTATCTCCAATTTGGGGGTTAGCATTTTTCTCTGGGACCTCAGATTGAATAGAAGTCATTGATTTTTCAAATTGGTCAGTGTTTGCTTCTCTGGGGTTACTCTAATTTCTTTATATGCCACACTGAGAACTACAAAGCAACTTGAAAAAAAAAATGAACTTGTGACAAAAGAAGAAAAGTAGAAACAAAACAAAGCATTTAGAAAGTTGTAATTTGACATTCCTCTTTGCCCCAGTTTATGGTTCTGTGATGTGTGAAAATCTCTGCACAGTTTCCACAGTTTGGATTTGAAATGTTTTCCAAAGGCCCCTTCTAAAAGATTAGCCCTCAAGATGGTCCTATTGGGAGGTCACAGAATCTGAGAGGATTAGGGCCTAGAGGTCATCAGTGTTGTGACCTCAAAGGGTTTTGTGGGACTCTAGTCTTTTCTTTGTTCCCTGGCTTGCAGTGTAAGAAGTCTGCCTCCATCACACCCTCCTGCTGTGAATGTGTGGCCTCACGTAGACCCAAGGCAGTGAATCAGCCCACTCCCCAGGACTGAACCTCTAAAACCATGAGCCCAAATAAGCACCTTCTCCTTGTAAGTTCCTTTCTCTGGGATCTCGTTACAGTGACAGGAATCTAACAGCACATTAAAACTTCAAGACAAAGCAGTGGACTCCAGCAGTGTTGCCACCTTGAAGACAGGAGTGTGGGAGAGTCACGAAAATGAAGATGTGGGGCTGAACAGCTCATCCTTGCAGTTGTCTTAAAGGTACAAGGGTAAGGATAAACTCTGTGGGATGCTTGGGGAAGGAGAGCTGAGGGTTTTTAGAATGTGCTTGGTGTTGATCAGAGGTATCCTACATTCCTATCACCTACTCCAGGTATCCGCAGATCAGCGATGTCTTTTAAACTCAACCAAAACAAGGCACTATTACCCAGTAGCCTTTGCCCCAACTGCCATCAAAGTCAGAGTACAGTACACACTTCAAACCCTTGCTTTCACTTTAAACATCCCCCAAAGAAAGTTGACAACAGCCTGATGCTTCTCCTGTGCTTACGTGGCATTCAAGGTTTGTAAATTACAGCTATGGTCAGGGACAGTGTTTTAAGCATCTGCTGTGTCTTTGTGATAGAACACTGAGCCAGAGCAGTGCAGACTGTTTGCTGAGCACACAAATGCATGCACTGTTTTCCTAAAACCTCCTCACATGAAGTGAAATATATGTAAGTTCACATTGAACTTTTCATTTTGAAATTTTACTATGAAGAATTTATCATCAGTTTTGAAGAAGGCTGGTTCATGCTAATGTTGTGCCTGAGCTATTTACTATGGGCTTAGTTATTGACCTATTTTATTTGTCATTTTATGGCATACATATTTTCAGCAGAGATGCTTATACTAAGCTATATTTATTTATACTGCAGTGCATTAACCATAAAACTATCTAAGTACTCCCAAACCGCTATGATCTGCAGCCCTCGGAGAGAGCTTTGCAGGATAGCCAAGTTCTAAGAATTAACAGGTGCTGCTGGTATTGGAGATCTTGCCAAGGGAGCCTATCTACCTCTGAAATAATGGGTGGGGCCTCACAAAATGTTGGTGCTGACATCAGTGCAAGCTGGACTATAGCACTTGGTTCTCCTTAGAGGACTTGGTATCATTTTTGTTTTAGTTCTTTCTGACACTTCCTAAACTGCTTCTGTGCCTCCATTGCTGCCAGGGATATTTCTCCTGGCCCTGCCTGTAGATCTCCTGGGCCCTGGGCTTTGTGAGTGTGGAGACCAGGTACTAGAACTAATTCTGGTGTGAAATGGTCTCTTGGAAGCACTAAGTTAAAGACCAGCATTCAGTTCTGTGAGTTTTGTTTTGTTTTGACCACTCAAGGGTCAGGATGGGAAATTGTACTGGCTCCACCTTTCAAGTCTTGAAGTTCCATAGCCTCCTGCAAGACTCATTCTAACCAGGGGAGGGGGACTCTGAGATTTAAGCCTCAGGCATGGGGCTAGTTGAACACATGCTAGAATAAGAAAGTCAGTTTTGAAACAAGCTGTATCAAAAGTTCAGTGTATTAAACAATGCCTTTTTTGTCTTGCCAATTCTCCATTATCTTTCTTTCTGGGTCTGGCGATGGAATGGAGAACCTTGTGCGTGCTAGGCAAGCACTTTACCAGTGAACACATCCTACTCTCGTGGCCTTCCCTTACAAATCCTAGGCAGACCTTCTTCTGGCTTGTATTCTGTTGGGACTAAAGGCAAAGCTTTAATTCTTAAAAATCTCTTGCAAGGCTCTGATTTGCCTCTCTGCTCTGCATGGATGCATATGCCCTGTCCTGTTCCTGCCATGGTCACCATGGAAAGCTTTGTTGGGCTTGCCAGCAGGTGACCCTCAGGTTGGAAGCCTCAGGACTTTCATAGGCCTCCTCCTTTTCTCCTGCTCTAGAGTCTTTGGTGACTTGTCTCCTCAAGTCTTCGGACACTGAGGAGTTAAGCTGTCTCGTTTTCTGAGCTGGGAGACCAGAGGAGCCTAAGCATCAAGAGACTGGCCCCAGATCAAACCACAGTTAGCAGCTTCAGGTGGATCTGGATCCTCTGCTTTCAAGGCCCTTGGGGTTTGTTTACTACTCCAAAATACAAGAGTGGTTGAATAACAGGTGAGACCTAGTTATGACTGTGTAGATTGGGCTGCCAAACCCTCTGCAAATGTGGAATGCTAGGTCACATGGAGGGAGGAGAGAGAGGGAACTCGATCCAAGGGCATGTGATCCCAAGGGGAGATGTGGCTGGACAGTGATGAAAACTGTTCACGTGGGATCTAATGACTGATTCCAACTGGCTAGCCAGGCCCCATAAATGATTACTGTGGTCAGTGTTTTTAGAAAATTAGGTGTTTGTTTAGTTTGTTTGGGCCATATATTTGCTTATTTGTTGTTTTGAGAGAGCATCTCCTTGTATAGTCCAGGCTGACCTTTAATTTGAGAACCTTCTGTCTCCACCTCCCAAATACTAGGATCATAGGTGTATGCCACCGCACTCAGCCTTAGCCAAATGCTATTAGTCAGTTAATAAAATTACTGTTTTTCAAAACTAGGAACATGAGCATTTGGGAATAAAATTTAATCCATTTCTTCTTTTCTTTTCCTCAGTGCTGGGCATTGGGCCCAGGGCCTTATACATACTAGGCGGGAACTCACTGAGCTGCATCCCAGTTCCTGATATATTTCTCAATACAAACAGTAACTCAACAACTTATATTGAAAGTGCAAATTCTCTTTACTTTTCAGTTTAAAAATATAGTTTTGAGAGTTTGGGAAAATCAGTACCTTTGGCAAGTAATTATTTATCTGGACTTGATATTATTTATTTGTGTTCATGTGTATGCATGCCATGGTAGGAATGTAGAGCAACTTGTAGGAGTCAGTTCTCACCTTCCACTGTTTGGGTTCAAGGGATTGAACCCAGGTCATCAGGCATGGCAGGAAGTGCCTTTACCCACAGACCCATCTCAACAGGTCCTCATTTACAGATTCAGTGGTTTATCATGTTAAGAATGGTTAATGATTCCCCCAACAGCAAAAGGAATTGTTAATGACAGAATATATCAAGCCAGCAGTCTATTAAGATGTTACATTCCATGTGGATTAATATTTCAATAACCTTCAAAGAATTTATATTTTTCTTTTCTGTGTGGCCATGTGTATTTTCCAGTGATCTTGGCATTAGTTCTTGAGAAGTCAACTCAACCTCAGAATTCTAAAAAGTCCTCATTATCCACTTTAGTCTAAAAGAGATCAGCAATTTAGGCTGATCTATTTATATTAACTGACTGATACTTCCATGCTAATCCTGTAATTAAGATTCATTTCTCAAAGATGTTACTATAATCTTAGAAATATTAAAGATTTAAACCCTAAAGATTGGTATGGAAATGATTAAATTTTCTCTATTATTTCTTCCCTCTCTCCCAGAGTGATTAATTTCCCTTCTACCCGAGCCGAAGGGCTTCTGCAGAGACAAATTCTGTGAAGCCTGTTTAGGGGATCATCCCCGCTAGACAGACAGCTGCGAGGGGCATCGCTTCCCAGCATGGATTTCAGATTATGACCAATCAAAGGCCGGAGCCAAGGAACACCTGTCAGCGGCGCTTGCTGCAAGGAGACCAGCTCTTTAATCGAATTTCATTGTACTTCAGAAAAAGGTTTATTTTAAATGTGGCGTCTGCTTTTATGATTCATCCTTCTCAGCTGAGACATCAATTTGGGGCTTATTTATGATGTTGTTTTAGGGTAAAATGAGAAACTGCAAGAAAATATTTCAAGAAAGTGGCCTTTCCCAGACATTCAATTAGCAACTTTCTCAGGTGGGAAAATACAAAACTGAAAACTTTAGTTTTGAATTTTTGTATGTGAATATAATTAGTGTTAGGGATTCTTTTGAGGACACCTCAAAATGTTGATGATTGTCGTGAAGTCTGGAGAACTCGCCTTGTGGAAATCTGTTCCGCTTATCTGTGAGCAGTGCAAACTATCATTGATACTGTTGGGTTCCGAAAGGCCTTGCCTGCTTTCAACTTGGCCCTAATTGGAGGCCCTGCTAAGTCCATAATACCAGGTACTTTCTCACAGCTGTAGACCATGGAGTGTAACTATCAGAAGACAAACTTGACTGTGCAAACTGTAACTTAATGGTATAACTGTGTGCAGCCCCGAATATCAGTTAATTTTCAAAACATTTTATTCTACAGCAATTAGCTCAGGTCCTGGAGGGCAAAATGACAAGAGGTTACTCGTTCACTATGTATTTAATTAATTGAAAAATGCTCCAATTGCCTTTACAGTTGTTATTAGAGAGCGGAATCAGTGTTGCCAGCGCTCAACCATAATTGGAACCCCAGGGAATTAAATATTTAGCATTAGTAATGTAACAGCACTTAGGACACAAATTTCTATTTTCGTAATGAAAGCTATACACTGTGAGTGCAAGCGGCTGAAAGGACAGCTGTGACAAGCGAAACGGCCTGGGACATTTCAATAAGACACCTCATTGGACAGCAAGTCTTACCACATTATGCGTTTGTAAGAGACCTGCAAGTTTAATTCCCACGAGGAACTCGTAGCCCAAGTCTTTAGCGTCCTAATTGCATGCAGGATGAGTGGTTGGGCAAATGTCTTGCCATAAGTGCCTGAAATTCATCCCGCTTTCTAAATAATCGCATATAAGTTCGTGCCTTTGTCAATTTAAAAATACTGAGACTGTCAGGGAATAAGGATCTTATTTGTTTTCCATTTAATTATATTTTAAGCACACATGCTTTCTGTGCTACAATGAGAAAAGTTGGCTATTGGGCTCTAATGAGCTGCAGTGTAGACGCTGGAGACCCTGAGGGATTCACTCCGTAAATTAGCTGGATAAAGAGTACTTGGTTAGGATATAGTTGATGGCTGAGCTGTTCGCAGAACCAGTTACAGTACTGTCTCTCACTCCTGTTTCATTCTAAACAGGCTCTGTAGAGACTTTTAACAGCTGCCTGTTAAAGCTGCTCAACTTGTCAAAATGTATTATATTACTCCACTAATAAATAGTATTAAAGGGTATTTGACTTCACCTCTCATTTTCAGAGGGGATCAGGTTGGTAAACACAACTGGCTTAGGCTGGCCTTATTTTAATTTGTTTATGTCAGCTAAGTAATATTGAAGGGCCGTGTTTTAAATTTGCAAACATTACCTTCCCAGGGAGGCAGAGCTTCCAAAATATGATACACAGTGGGAACAAGGGATTGAGACACTTATTGTAGAATGTTTCTCATTGAAAAACGTCCGATTTGACATTCTCAGGCCACATTTAAAGAATGTGAGAGCCCATGGCTAAGCTGACAGTCTCAGAAAGTTTGGTTCCTTTGCGTTTTTCATTTCTAGAAAAATAAAAGCCACAAGATAAATAATGTCACAACTTCTTTTTGATTTTCCATTGTTCCTATATCTATTTTGGATTATTCTAAGTAATCATGATTTTGTATCCATTTTTTCAAAACGATGCATGTTTACTTAAAAAAAATACTTCATTTGATAAAGTCTTCCTTAGACCTGCCATCAACCCTGTCTCCCTGCCTGGTGGTCTCCTTTGATAAGTTTTTTTTGTTTTGCTTTTTGCATGCATATGTGGTGTATACGTGTGTATGTGAGTGTGGAGGCCAGAGACTGACAGCTGACATCAGATGTCTTCTCACATCACTTCCCACCGTATTTATTGAGGCAGACCTCAGATGAACCTAGAGCTCGATGACCAGCTAGTCCACCATGCCAGCATGCTCTGAGCATGTTATACACGTGCACATGTTGACATGTGTTTATAGATCATATTGATGCCCTAGTCCACCATGCCAGCATGCTCTGAGCATGTTATACACGTGCACATGTTGGTCTGTGTTTATAGATCATATTGATGCCCTAGTCCACCATGCCAGCATGCTCTAAGCATGTTATACACGTGCACATGTTGACATGTGTTTATAGATCATATTGATGCCCTAGTCCACCATGCCAGCATGCTCTGAGCATATTATACACGTGCACATGTTGGTCTGTGTTTATAGATCATATTGATGCCCTAGTCCACCATGCCAGCATGCTCTGAGCATATTATACACATGCACATGTTGGTCTGTGTTTATAGATCATATTGATGCCCTAGTCCACCATGCCAGCATGCTCTGAGCATATTATACACATGCACATGTTGGTCTGTGTTTATAGATCATATTGATGCCCTAGATCATGCATGATTTTTTAAAATTTTGTTACATTTATTTGGGGGGGTCACGTGCCAAAATGTGTGTGTGTGTGCATGTGCATGTGTGTGTGCATGTATGTGTGTTTTGATCAAAGGACAACTTGCAGGAGTTCTCTCTTCCAACTATGGAGATCCCAGTGATCAAACTCAGGTAGTCAGGCTTGGCAAGAAACCTCTTTACCCACTGAACCATCTTAATAGCCTTATGTGAGTGCTTTTAACAATTAGTCCATATTGTGCTCTTGACAGAGGCTTCTGTCCCACCAGGTCCCACAGCTGTTAGCCCCAAAGAAATACACAGAGGTCCACATTAATTATGAACTGCTTGGCCTAGTATCTCAGGCTACTTATTAATTCTTATAACTTATATTAACCTATAATTCTTGTCTCTGTTAGCCACGTGGCTTGGAACCTTTTCTGGCAAGGCAGTCACATCTTCTTGCTCTGTGTCTGGCTTCCTCTGTGGCTGGGTGACGACTGCAGACTGAAACTTCTCTCTTCCCAGAATTCTTGTTGCCTCGCCTCTACTTTCTGCCTGGTCACCCCACCTCTACTTCCTGCCTGGCTACTGGCCAATCAGTGTTTATTTAAAAATACAAGGGACAGGATACAGACTATTATCCACAGCATTGTGCAGGCACAAAAATGCACTTATCTGTTGGTTCTCAATATCATTCAAAGTAATTCAGTTTTGCCATAGCAAATGATGCTATGCTGAACATCTTCCTAAGCATGTAAATGAGCATGGATGGGCACAGAGCTTTGTGCATGTATCACAGAACTTGTGAACCATCATGGATTGCGCCATTACTCTGTGCCAGGCATCATTAAAAATGCCTTTACTAACTCATTCCATCTTTACCCTAAGTAAAAGTAAATGTATATCCAGGCGGTGGTAGCACACACCTCTAATCCCAGTACTCAGGAGGCAAAGGTAGGCATATCTCTGTGAGTTCGAGGCTAACCTGGTCTACAGAGCAGGTTCTAGGACATCCAGGGCCACACAAAGAAACCCTGTCTAGAAAAAAAAAAAAACCAAACGAAAGAAAGAAAGAAAGAAAGAAAGAGTTAAGGTGTATTATTAGCCCTATTTTATGTAGGGAAACTGAGGCTCAATAGGGTTAAACTCTTCAAGGCCGCCAGAGTGTGCTGTTAGCCAGTCTCTTATGCCTACACACACAAACACGCACCCCCCAGTGTCTTCCTTGCACATGGGTTTGGTTGTGGTTTCCTGTACTTGCTGCTGTCAAGTTTCTTCTGAGAACTAAGCTGTTCATGTCCTGTTTCATTTTATTATAGTTCCACGGCCCTGTCAGGCTACACAAAGACCTTGACGGATCATGGCTGCCTCCTGTTTTTCAGAGCAGAAGACTGAACTTCCCCTGCTAGGAAAGTGCTCTACCACTGAGCTGCAGCTCCCAGCACTTCTGCTTTCTTTTGAGACAGGATCTCATACAGGCACTCAGGCTTGGCAAATGGAGCCCCTCCTGCCTCAGCCTCGCCATAGTTGGGCTCACAGGCTGAGGCGTGGATGTCGCTAATACAGAT
The DNA here is from genome assembly GCA_004026605.1 of Ondatra zibethicus. Classification (NCBI taxonomy): domain Eukaryota; kingdom Metazoa; phylum Chordata; class Mammalia; order Rodentia; family Cricetidae; genus Ondatra; species Ondatra zibethicus. The sequence goes on along the minus strand of PVIU01000932.1, from coordinate 112,822 downwards.
AATCATGTCTTCCTTCAAAAGATTTCAGTCTGTTGCCTTTATTTTCATTTTATGTTAACATTACTGAGATTTGCTCTGTGGACTGAGATATAAGGAAACCTTGTAACTGTAGGGGTACAAACACATTTTCCTGTATAGTTTTCCACACTATTAATTTTTTTGGGTTTTTATCATATCGATGTTCAGTATATTTGGAATGGATAAAAACCCAAGTCTTGTGAACTGTCTTTCCTTTCTCCTTCATAGCTTGAAATGCACCTTTATCTAATGTTATAGCTCCATTTGTATTCTGTCTTGATAGCCAGTTCTTCTGGAATATTCCATTTGTAGACTGCCTGGCCTTGCAACATTCCATTTTCTGTTACAAGCATCTAGTCTCATTAAAATGATGTCTGTTGTATGCATCTAACTTTATAAAAGTAGTGTGCACCCTGGCAGGCATGATGAAGGAATCCCAAGCTAGACAGGAGGTTGGTGAGTTCAGGTCACCCTGAGCTACATGATAAAACAACCCATGAGGATGGTTACCAACCAATGGCAAGGAACACTAAGGTTACAGATGCCCAGGGTGCTTACTCCGGATTACCCAGGAGATCCTAGAGTAATCACGAGGACTGGTAAATGTGGAAAAGGGAGGTGAGGGAGGCAGTTTGAGAGTTGCAGAATGAGAAACTCAGCAGAGCCCTCTGGCTTTGCACCTTGAAGAATGGGGCCCCAAGCCAAGGACTGCAGGCAGCCACTGCCACCAAAGAAGACAAGACTTTGCCCTCTGTACTCTCCTGAAGAAAGTAAAACTTGGCCGGTGCCTTTGATTCTGGTCAGAAAGACAGGCGTTTGGACTGCGGTGATTTGTTTCCACAGCACAGTAGGCAGGCGGTTCACACTGAGATGAGATGGTCATGATTGCCACAACCTGAGTGAGACCCATCTCAAAAAAACCAAAGCTTAAAAAGGCGATATGAAAGTGAAACCCAGACTCTTGGTTCCTTAACTCTCCTCTCTGAATGCTTCAGGCTAACTCCCACCAGGATTCACCAGGGTGTCTGAATGCCTCAGGCTAACTCCCACCAGGACTCACCAGGGTGTCTGAGTCCAGTGGGTGTGGAGTTTGCTTGTTATTCAGGCAAATCCACTTTCCTATTTCAAAAGAAACTTTAATTTCTAACACTTACTTTTTTGGGTGAGCCTTAGAATCTGTAAACAATGTTGCAGATTAAAATTGCCTGAGGGTTTGATGGGGGGGATGTAATTAGTGCATAGATTCCTGTGAGGGAGCAGATAATAGCAGCCTAGTCCTGACTTGGTAGGCTTCCTCCCCATCCTTAAGTCAGGCATAGTCCTTGAATCAGTGACTCAACTGATTCAATGCAAATTTCATCTTTAGAGAAAAGGAGGATGAATACTTGTTTATTTTGTAAATACTTTTAAAAGTTTTTTAAATCCACTTAAGATTTTCAACTTCTTATAAAGTTCTCCATAGAGCTTTCATTTAGAAATGTCCTTGATACCTGTGCCTGTGTCTACTTCCTTTTTTATTTATTTTATATGTATGAGTGTTTTGCCTGCATGCATGTCTGTGCACCATGTGTGTGCAGTACCCTTGGAGGCCAGAAGAGGGTGGTGGATCCTCTGGAACTGGAGTCCCAGACAGTTCTGTGCCACCGTGTGGGTGCTGGAAATGGCGCCAGTCCTCTGGAAGAACAGCCCGTGCTCATAGCCACTGAGCCTCTTTCCAGCCCTGTGTCCACTTTCTTAATCCAAATGTAGTTTAGTTCCTACACTTCTTTTTTCTGTCACACTTAACAGAGATTTATTAATTATCTAATTTAAAAAGTATTTTAGAGCCAGGTGGTGGTAGCACACACCTTTAATCTCAGCACTGTGAGTTCAAGGCCAGCCTGGTCTGCAAGAGCTAGTTCCAGGAAAACCAGGGCTGTTACACAGAGAAAATCCTATCTCGAAGCACCAAAATTTGGGGTCTGGAGTGATGGCTCAGTGGTTAAGAGCACTTGACCCTCTTGGAACCAGATTTGGTTCCTAGCATCTACATGACAGCTTGCAACCAACCTTCAGTTCCAGGCAATCCAATAACCTCTTTTGACCTCGCCAGGCAGCAGGCATGAATGCAGTGTATCTAACATGCAGCCCAATCACTCATGTATGTAAAATAAACACTAAAACTTTCCTGGGTACATTAATTGCATGCCTAGTTTTTTGGTTTGGTTTGGGTTTGGGTTTTTGTTTGTTTTTTCCCCTCTCTTGTAGAAACTACTTTTAGGCTCTGAGTTATCCTCTAAGCTCAGTTTTGTTTTTATAGACCAGCCCTCCTGCAGCAGCCTCTGTGTGCAGGGCTCAAAGGTGCCGATCCTGCTGGATTCTGTGAGCGCCTAGTCTAATGTCCTGCTATTTATCTGCTGCTTGCTGCTTCCTTCTTTTACTTGCTATATATTTAATAAACTCACTCAATTGAAACCCAAAGCATGGTTATTGTGCATCTTTCTTGGTATAGAAGACATGTGTGTTCAAAAGGAACGTGGGCTGGGCTAACGGCTGGCTCGATAGCTGAATGCCCTGGATGAGCGAAACTGACAACCTGAGTTTGATCTTCAGAACCAATGGTGAAAGGAGCAAACCTCTGGGGAGCCGATGAAGTCCGACGGGAGTGTGTGTTGTCAGGTTCGGAAATGGCAAAGCTTGGGTAGGAATGCTGACTTCGTGAAGCATTGACCACAGCTGCTTCCTCCTGCATGTTTACAGCCGGAGACTGCCCCCCCCTACAGCGACCGCCTACTGAGAAGAGCTAACCCGTACTCCATGTGCTATACATCATAAACTCATTGAGTCTCTAGGCTGCATAGTAGGTGCATCAGAGCCGGCACAGCCCACACCATCCCAGATTTTCTGTACATTTGTCTTTCTGTATGTTTGTCTGTCCTTTGTCACCCAGTCGAACTTCCTTGACCATGCTGTGCAGGATGCAGTAAGAACCAACTTCCCAAAGTTGTCGTCTGACTTCTGCACACCTGATGCGGCATAAGCATGCCTGCACTCACACATATCACATACACAATACTCAAAGTTTAACTAGAACGTGTGTTGTATTGCTTAGGAAAACTACCTCAGGTCTGCCTAAAAATCAAGCCCTGGCGCTGAACTTCTCAGGAGTACAGGCTTTCTTCCACTGCGTTGTATTGATAGAGGCTCCCTTGACTGCTGCACCTCCACTCTCTTTGGCCCCTTCAGTCTCGGGAGGAAAGCTGTGCCTGTGGCACCCTGGCTGGAAACTGCCTGGTGATTTCCTTTCCTTCCTGTTTTAGAAGAGTGGAGTTAGTTCTCCCTGTGCCCTAGGCCCCAGGCAATGAGCTGTCCACATTGCATTTCTCCTGTTAGGGAGGCAGCCTGAGCTGCATACACTCTAGCTCTGACCTTCTGGGCCTGGAGTATGGGCTTGTGATCGGTCAGGCCCACAGGGTGCAAACCTAGACATTCACTCTCAGGGTTGAGCCAGGTTTGCCCGGTCTTTACAGTACGCACCTCCCTGACTTCTGTGTTCCAGGCACTTTGTCTGGCGCACTGCAGACTCCATCCTGCTAGCAGTCACTATACAGGTGGCTTCTCAATGATGTGGGTCTTTCTCATTTGAAGGAAAACCATCTTCTGAACAGCAACTGCTATACCTGCTTGGGCTGTAGTATATGCTGGTGTTTCAATTACTTTAAAAATGCATTATTACTGGTGTGTGTGTGTGTGTGTGTGTGTGTATGAATGCAGGTGCATTTCCTAGGGTGGTTGTTATGCATGTGTGAATGCAGGTGCTTTTCCTAGGGTTGTTATTATGCATGTGTGAATGCAGGTGCATTTCCTAGGGTTGTTATTATGCATGTGTGAGTGCAGGTGCATTTCCTAGTGTAGTTTTTATGTGTGTGAATGCAGATGCTTGCATTTCCTGGCATGTGTGGAAGTCAGAGGTCAGTTTCCAGGGGTCAGTTCTCTCGCCTTCTATTGTGGGTTCCTGGGAAGAAACTCGGGCCTTAGGCAAGTGCTTCTACCTGCAGAGCCATTTTGTTGGCTCTTCCTTTATCTCTATTTTTATATTTATCAAAGAAAATATGATGAATTAGTTGATAATAAGTACCACTGGGAGGTTTATAAAGAAAATATGGCATGCCTCACCCCCTCTTCATCTTCTCCTTAGAAGCAACTCTTTACAAATTTCCTTTAGTAGCATGTTCCTCTTACAGATTGTGGCCAATGAACACACGGCTCTTTAAGGAGATCTTCCAATAGGAAAGAAGAAGGCCTAAACACACAGGAAATGGAATTTGTAGAAAACAGACTGCAGAACCTCAGTAACCTCCAAGAAATAAGAGGATACTGTATCTACAACACAAGAACAGACTGTCATGGAGCAGGAATAAGCTCGATGGCACTTTGGGGAATTAGAGCATAAGGAAGTGATCAAATATGGAAACAAGGACATTATTAGCTCTTTTTTTTCCAAAGCATGATCAGGGACGTATTGAAACTTTCCCCAACAGTAAATTTTATTTTATCAATAATAATTGCAATACCAAATCCTTATTTAACTACAAATAATCCTGGGCCAGATGTGATTCCATGAGCCTGTAAAGCCAGCCCTGGAAAGGCTGAAGAAGGAAGATCACAAATTTGAGGCCATCCTGGGCTACTAACTGAGACTCTCTCACACAAGCAACAACCCTGAAGTGCATTAGACCTGTCCTGTCAGCCCGTGTTCATCAGGCACCTACTTCTGGAACCTCTCATTCAATGTCCCCCATTGGGATAGTTGTCAGGACATAGCAGGACTTGGGAGTATGGCTGCTACATGCAGGCATATGCCTGGTGTCCCCTAGCATTAGCCCTGGTCCCTCATCTACCCCATACCTGACTCCTCATCCTGGGGTCTTCATTTTCATTGAACTCAGCTTTTATCATTCCATCTGTAGGATTCAGGCTAAGCTGCTTTCCAGAGGCAGCCCATCAGTTCTCCAGCTGCTTTTTGCCTAATGAAATGATTTCCTTTAAAATCATTTGGAGGAGGGGCTAGATAAGATGGCTCAGCAGTTAGGAGCACTGGCTGCTCTTCTAGAGGACCCAGGTTCAGTTCCCAGCACCCATGTAGTGGCTGTTACTCCAGTTTCAGGGAATCCATTGCCCTCTTCTGGCCTCCACGGGTACTGCATGCACATGGTGCACAAACTTACATGCAGGCCAACACCCATACACATAAAATCTTGAAAATACTTTTGATGTCTTTTATCTAGTAGTATCCTCATTGTTGCTTTCTTTTTTAATTTTTATGTAATAACTTTGCAGAGGTTAGGAAAGAGGATTAAATATTTTCAGTGCCCAGTTATATCTGTTTCTGGTCCCCGCACCTCCCATGATTTAATGTCTGATATGTTGATGCCTCTGCTCTTGCTCACAGAACTGTCCTGGAAAATACTTGATTATCTCATCATCCATCTTTTAAACTAGATGTGCCTTACCTTGAGGCAAAAAGTGTACCGTACCTACTTATCCCTACGCAGGTAATATATTTATTCAAGTCTCCCAAAACATTTTTTACAACATTTGTTTTGAAAATTTTAAACTTATGGAAACCCCAGGAGTGAGTGAATTCTTATCTATTCCTCCTGACTCAAGAATTGTGCATGCTTTGTTGTACTTTCACTCAGCCTCAGGGACCCTGCGGCTTTCTGCTCCTCCATCAGTCGATGGGGAAACTTAACAGTGATGCAGTTGTCTAATAACCATGTTCAGATCTCAGTGGTGACCACTGAAAATTGTTTTAAGAAGGCCCAATCAAAGCTCATCCCTCCGTTTGCTGTTCTGTGTCTTTGATCACAGTAACGTGCAACAGTCTTGTGTTGTGTTCCTGTGACTCTGATGTCTGTGATGGGTCCAGACCTGTTGTAGAATCTCTTCCCAGTCTATGTTTCCTTTCGATCAACACACTTAATGTGAGTTCTCTGTTCGCCTTCGCCAAGGGTGCAAGATGTTTCTTAGCTTTAACTATTTGATTAGGTGATGTCTGCAATCTTCTCCACTTCATAAATAAGAAAGAAGTTCTTTGTAAAGAATATGCGCCCCAAGCCGGGGACATGGCTTTGCAGGTAGAAGCACTTGCTGAAGAAGCATGCAAACAGGAGTCATTCTGGTGCAGCGCCATGCACCGGAAATCCCAGAACTCCTCCAGGAAGACAGAAGGCAGAGGCCGGAGGTCATCTGGAAGCTTGAGGCCAGCCACCCCGAATACCGAGAGCAGCAGGCACGAGAGTCCATGCAGCAACAAAGTGGAAGGTGAGAACCGACTCCCAAAAGTTGTCCTCTGGCCTTTACATGTGTGCACAGCCACACATTTACAATAAATTAAATCAACCGCTCAGTGAAAGTTTTTGAAGAAAATAAAATCTATAGATGTTAATACATGTTATGTCTGTGTAATATTCATTAATCTCTCTCCCCATATATACACATATATTTGTGTGTGTGTGTGTGTGTGTGTGTGTGTGTGTGTGTAGTTTTGCGATTCTGAAAATCAAACCCAGGACATCATGCGTGCCAATCAAATACTACCACCAGGCCCTGTAAAATAACTTAACCGGTCTTAGTCTCAACAGATGCAGAGCTATTTTCATGTGTGTGGTTAGAATATGCATCACATAGTTCAGTCCTACTAGAGAGTAGCAAAGGAGCAGCAACAGCCCTCATATCTCACTAGTCAGTGTCACCAGTAACTGCATGGCTTTAATGCCCAAAAATGCCTTTCCTGTTGTCCTTTTTACATTGGCAGCCATTGTACTGTGGACATGGTAAAACTGTGTACATTTATGTTGACCACTTGCAAGCAAATACAAACAAAACATCTTGAGGCGGGGGGGGGTCATTCCCTAATTTGCACAGGTTCCCATTGGCTTTAGTTACGGGGCTGCTGTAGCAGTCTCTATCGCCGAAGTAGGCGGCAGTGTTTAAGACAACAGCTGACGAGTACTAGAGCTACATAAATAAGTCAAAATGGGCATTGCATAGAGCCTGGAAAAAGCCGGGGAAGCCAAAGCTCTCAGGCAGGGCTCTGCGTCTATAGGAGAAACCAGAAATGCAGGTGGATACCATTGCTTTATGACATGGAAGATCACGATGCAATCAAATGGCCCAAGATGCAGTGTGTTCTTAGAAAAATGATCTATAGCGGGTGGAGAGAGGTCGGCTCCAGGGCTCTGGAACTCCGGCTGAGGCTTGTTAGAGAAGCGACCTTAGGCATGCTTGCGTGGGGAAAACCAGTCATGGGGAAGCCTTGACGGGATCTTGTGAGCACCTAGGAAGCCAGGGCAGAGGCAGAGCACAGAGAAAATGCTTGTTTGTCCTGGACTATCTAGTATTGAAAACATACAGGTGGCTGTCTCTATCCCAGTGTCTCTCTGGGCTTTATCTCCATGGTGATGGAACACCAACAGACCGATCCCTTATCTTGTCTCTGAACAGCCACACAGTCACGTATCTACATGGACAGACACTGAAGAAGACAGACAATGTGTGGGAAACGTGAATTGGACAGTTGTACACGTGGGTTCTGTAGCCATACTGACTGCACACAACCCCCCCCCCCCCGCACACGCACTCCTGCATAGTCACGGTACTTCCAGCTCACTGTTTGAAGGCTAGTATTTCTTCTTCTGGTTTGCATGTACCTCAGGAGAAGGTTCCAGGCCTTGGAAAAGTGCTGTTCTCAGGGTGCTATATACGCAGCAGTATGGATGTTCAATAAACACCCCCTATGGGAAGGATAGGGCAGGCCCAAATGACTGACTCAGGAATGAGGAGCCAGACAGGTGCTACCCCAGGAAAGAGAACAACCAGCAGCCCAAAAATGGGGTCTTGTGCTTCTCATTAGGTTGTCTGTCTTAATGCAATGGAACTAATTTGTAATCGCCTTACTGTAATCAATGTGCAACTTCAAATTCCTGTGCCTCTTAATAGCTTGAACTCCAAGGCTAGGGTGTAGGTCGGTGGGAGTGCTCTTACCTAGGATGTAAAAAGCTCTGGGTTCAATCTCTAATGCCACCAAAAACAAAACAATCAAGCTTGCCTTCCATGCATAGGGACTGCCTGTGTGTTGTAATGAGGGGTTCGGGCTGCGTTCCCGGCGCCAGGCCCCTTGTTCTGTCCCACCCGGCTCCCGGTGTGTACCCGAAATAATTACACAGAAACTGTATTCATTGAAATACTGCCTGGCCCATTAGCTCTAGCCTCTTATTGGCTAACTCTCACATATTTGTTTAACCCATTTCTAATAATCTGTGTGTCACCACGAGTCGTGGCTTACCGGCATGAGTCTAACCAGTGTCCATCTTGTGCTGGAGAAGCATGGCGTCTGCCCCACTGCCTTCTCTCTCACAGCATTCCATTCTATCTACTCCGCCCACCTAAGGGCTGTCCTACCAAAAGGCCAAGGCAGTTTTCTTTATTTAACCAATGAGGGCAATACACAAATAGAAGACCCTCCTACACCACCTGTGGACATAGAAGGTTGACTCAAAGAGTTAGCAGTAAAATCTCTTATTGGTTGAGCATTTACTATATGCAGATACCTGCTACCTGGGTAGCACACACTTCATATTAAATTTTCCTAAGGAGGTGTCCTAGTCGGTGTTATATTGCTGTGAAGAGACACCATGACCACAGCAACTCTTATAAAGGAAAACATTTAATTGGGCTGGCTTACAGTTCAGAGGTTTAGTCCATTATCATCGTGGCGGGAAACATGGCAGCACACAGGCAGACATGGTGCTGGAGAAGGAGCTGAGAGTTCTACATCTCTACCATCCAACTGCACTAGGTCACTGGTGTCAAGGGCCTGGTACCTCAGAGGCAGGAGCCATCCACAAGGTCATCCATCTGGCTCACCTCCTGTCAGCACTGAGCAGAGGTGGAAACCCAGTGTTTGCAGCCACCAAGCAGTTGCTACTGGTGCTGTCATTTTGGAGTGGGCTCTTCACAAACAGCCATAGGACTAGGTCTACTGTAGAGCTTATCAGGGCGTACAGGAGCCTGAGGCGGGGCCACATCATTACCACATACACACTCAACCCTTGTCTCCATGACAAAGGACTAATTTGAACAACAAAATTTTCCTCTTTTTCCTTCCTGGAAAAGAAATGGATGATGTCTAATAGCCCAGTGGTCAGCTTTCCAACTGCTCTTTGTGCCCGCCACACCGCCCATCATGGTCATGGAACACAGGTAGAAACAGTAGATCAAAACAGATAAAAACGTGACTCGGGTTTTCAGCATGATGCAGTTTTAACTACAGCCATAAGACATTTCTCCTTGCCCTCCCATCAGTCCCACAGCTCCTGACAACAAACAGGGTTTGAGGGCAGAGGGAATAAAATCAAAGGAAACCGATGCCACATCCTGGTGGCATTTATCGCGGCTGCCTGTGGCCCTGTGTTGAGCGGCTGTCCTTGCAGCTAGGTCATCCGTCACCTTTAATGGACTGTGTGACTTCCAAAGCCTTCCTTTGGAAGAGGAGAGGAAACCAGATGGATAGGGTCATCCCTTATGTTTTCTGTGTTCATCTTCCATCCTGGCACTTTCTGGTCCCTAGAGTCATAAAGGAGCTGAAGGCCGTAGGGATTTGAAGGGTTTCTCCAGATGAGACACCAGAAACCCCAGCATCTGAACTACAGATTGCGTTGGTCTGGAAGCAGCATGCTGAAGCATCGCTAATGATAGTTTCAAATTGGGATGGCTAGAGACGAGACACACAGCGATGCTGAGTGAGTGCCAGCAATCCTGTTCCTCAGAGAAGTACATAGCTTTGCTTCTTAGAAGAGAACAGCTTCCCCGAGCCTTTCCCACAGCATGGCCATTCTTCTGGTGGTGGGCAAGGCTGGTCTACGGAGGTGCCACTTACAGAACACCAGAAAATGCGCCATCTGTAAGCCCTCAGCATGCTCCACTGGGAAGCACAGAGGAGGGAGGCTGCTAGAAATGTGACTATGTGGACACCATGATTTCTGAAGTCCTACTGGTGGCTAGCTTGTCTTCTTTGTCTGTCTGTTTGGCTGCTACTAGTTTCCAGAACAGGAAAAGACTTTTAAAGTCTTCCCGATAGTTTTCTGTGTTAAAACAATATGACACAATTCTTAGTTTTGCTTTTATGTTTTAGATGACAACTTAAAAGAGTACTACTGACTTTTTGTCAATTTTCTAACTTTTTAACACAGTACAAAAAGTAGCTACCGGATTGCCCTGGGGTTCAAGTTGTGTCCCAGCTGCTCAGGAGACTAAGGCAGAAGGATCAAAAACTCGAGGCCTGACCAAACTAGAGCAGGAACTCCAGGTCAGCATAGGCCACTGCGTAAACTGCTATTTCAAAGTGAAGCTGTGGAAAGAGCGCTGGGGACGCAGCTCAGTGACACAGCGCTTGCCTAGCATTTGGGAAGCTCTGGGTTCAGTCCCTGATGTGACAAAAGGCTGCTGTGTAACTCAGCTTCCTTCAACCAGCCTAACACAGCTGTGGTCGCTGGGGTCTGTGACTGGTGGCAGACTCACTTCTTACTAATTGTGGTCTGTTGACAGATCTTTGGGTCCCGTCTCTGTGAGAACTTTGCTCCCTACCATAGGCACTATAAATGTGTTGGTTGCTTTACTAGATGCTGTGAAATGCCTGACCAAAGCAATCAAAGGGAGGATTTGTTTTGAGTCATAGTTGGAGGGGACACAGCCTGTGGTGACTGAGAAGGCATGGCAACAGGGACAGAGGACATTCATACGGCATCCCAAATCAAAAAGCAGAGAACGGTACCTGGGGCTGCTTGGCTCTCTCTCTCTCTCTCTCTCTCTCTCTCTCTCTCTCTCTCTCTCTCTCTCCCTTTATTCTGTCTAGGGCCCCCACATCTAAGATGGAGCATCTCACCTCAGGACCCCACGTCTAAGATGGAGCATCTCACCTCAGGACCACACGTCTAAGATGGAGCATCTCACCTCAGGACCACACGTCTAAGATGAAGCATCTCACCTCAGTTAACTCACCTCATTAATCTGCTCTAGACACTCTCACAGATGTACCCAGAGGTTGTCTCTCTGGTGATTCTAAATTCCATCAAGTTGACAATGCAGATTGATCCTCATAGCAAGCCAGAACCCTAAAGTCCCTTTTCTGTCTGCCTGATGCAAGGAGATGAGTATCGGTGGGGCTCTTCAGTGACCTTGGTGAGGAAAGGGCTGGGATCTCCCTGTACCCCTTGCTTGACTTGAGCCCAGTTCTCTGCCACCATCTCTGCTTCTACCTTTTGACCTGTGGGGTGGACTCTGTGGTTAGAGCCGAGCTGGTGGTTTCTCCATGGAAAGCAATGTGACCCTTGAGGGCTTATTCCTGCAATCTTAGACTCTTCAACATCTTTACGTAGACGCTTTGACTTGGTACCTTGGAAACTATGGTGGTGACTTTTTACGCTGGGTCACGGAGGAGCCAGTGGCTGATGCATCCCTTTCAATTCAGACTACTTTTGTAATCTGAAGTATGGTTCCTGACACAGAAGCAAACTGAGTTTGGGTATAAAGGACCCTGACTCAAATACTAGGGTTCATCTTCTAGGGCTTGTCCTCATGTGTTCCACAATCACATCTTTCAAGCATTAGGCAGCATCTATAGGTTGCCAAACAGTTGATTACCAGTGTGTGAGCCTCAGACGTCCTGTAGTACGGCAGCCCAAAGCCTGCCATGGTGACTTGCCTTCCTCTGCGTATCTGGGGTTCTATTATTAAGTGAGTTCAAATTTTATAGTAACCCGGAAAGTAATCAGCAAATGACCTTTGATGGCTTAGTGGTTTCTCTTCTGTTCTCAAATAACAAACTTAAATGTCACAAGAAATATATACATACAGAAAATTAGTGGATTCAGCATGGATAACAAGGTAGAGGATGGGGGTCAAAGTCTTGTTAGCCAGTGTCCCCCTTCCAGAATGGGGATGATGCAGTTCATTTGCTACCAGCCTCCTGTCCACAAGCTGTCCCTAATCCATTGCACTGGACTTTTCTGAGCCTATGTGTGGTCTTGTAACCTTTCTCAACACAAAAGGAAACCATGGGACTGGCTACTTTGGAGAAATTTACATGGTGGCTCCATCTCAGATAGCTTTGTCTGGGAAAAATGTCTGTGTCCTCCTCTTTTCTCAGTTACATGGATTCATGCCCAGATAGCTCCACTGCATGTGTGTCTTAACCTGAGCGTTACTGTCAACACGGCTGATGCTGACACACAGCCTGGACCTACAGTGTATGCTGCGGAAAGGGTCTGAAGTCACATGCAAACTCAACTTCCTGACATGATCAAGCTCTTACAGACACTGGCTTTCAGCCAGTGCTTGTAGACCTTATTGGCTCGGAGCTGAGGGCATTCAGTCCTTCAGTTGAAGTTTCACAAAAAGTCTATTGGCTGGACATGAAACATTTCTTTTCAGATTGTGTTTTAATACCACAGGATATATTGCTTTTAAGTCAAAACTCAAGGTTCTGTCGCATGTGTTTTTATTCACAACTGAAGCAGCAGTGAAGCCATTAAATGAGCACTTGTTGGGTGCCAGTTGTTATGGCCATTACTTTCTTTCTTTCTGTTTTCTTCTATTGATTTTTATTGCGCTCTACATTTTTCTCTGCTCCCCTCTCTGCCTCCCCCCTCCCCTTCAGCCCTCTCCCATGCTCCCAATTTACTCAGGAGATCTTATCTTTTTCTACTGCCCATGTAAATGAGATCTATGTAAGTCTCTTTTAGGGTCCTCATTGTTGTCTAGGTTCTCTGGGATTGTGATTTGTGGACTGGTTTTCTTTGCTTTATGTTGAAAAACCACTTATGCGTGACTACATGTGATAATTGTCTTTCTGTGTCTGGGTTACCTCACTCAATATGATGTTTTCTAGCTCCATCCATTTGCCTGCAAAATTCAAGCTGTCATTATTTTTTTCTGCTGTGTAGTATTCCATTGTGTAAATGTACCACATTTTTCTTATCCATTCTTTGGTTGAGGGGCATTTAGGTTGTTTCCAGTTTCTGGCTATGACAAACAAAGCTGCTATGAACATAGTTGAGCACATGTCCTTGTGGTATGATTGAGCATCCTTTGGATATATACCCAAAAGTGGTATTACTGGGTCTTGAGGAAGGTTGTTTCCTAATTTTCTGAGAAATTGCCACACTGACATCCAGAGGGGCTGTACCAGTTTGCATTCCCACCAGCAATGCAGGAGTGTTCACCTTTATCCCACATCCTTTCCAGCATAACTTGTCATCAGTGCTTTTTAATCTTGATGGCCATTACTTTCAATGTGACTGTATGCTTTCATTTGTGAGAGTCGCTCCCCACTCCACGCCCCTCCCCCAAAAGTCATGAGTTGCGTGGTCTCAACCACAGATACTGATCTCTCACAGTTGTGGAGGTTAAAAGAATTGGTCTCTCTGGAGCTCTGTCCCCAGCATCCTGCCATGTGTCCAGGTCTCCTTCTAAGGACCTCAGTGGGTTAGGTCAGAATTCACTGTAAGGGTTTCCCTTGAGGCTAACCTCCTTCTGAAAGACCCGGTCTTCTGACTGTCGCCGATGTGTGACTTCAACACCCTAGAGGGAGACACACTTCAGCCTATACTAGCATTGGAGACTCGTGAGTTTTGTAATGAGTTTATCACCGCTTTAGAAAAGAAGAAATAGAGATTGCTTGAAGGGAACTGCGAGCCTGGTGATGGGCATGTGGAAGCCTAGCACACTTGCGTATACTCAAGAGCTTCCTCTTCACAGAGTGTGTCAGAAGTAAAATTTGATTTATGGAGTGAGTTTGAAAGAGACGTATTCAGATTTCCAGATTGCTTTCACGAGAGATGCCTGTGCTGAGCAAGTTTGGTGAGTTCAGTTCTTGGGCCCTTGGTTTTCTCATCTGTAAGTTAAGGGTTCTAATAGCACCTGCCTTATAGCACTGTTCAGTGGGGACTCTGGGGTGACTCACATAACTGCTTAAAACCATGGCTACGCACGGTTGGCGCCCGATATTATTTATTTATCGGTTACTATTTGTGTGTGTGTGTTTTGTCATTGTTATGAGAAGGATACAATTTTAGATGCAATCAAAATTATTAGCATCTGTCAGTGTCATCAGCTCATTCTTTGACCCATATACTATCACAGTTTTAAATGTTATCGTTTTTCAGGATGCTGTGTCATTTTACACTGGCAGCATGTCAGAGTCCAGTGTAGTATGTCAAAGGCTTTAATGCCTTGGCCCACTGTCATAAATGGGGCCCAGCCCTGCGAATCAGACCAACAGTGCCTGAGTATAACATATGTTGGGCATGCAAGTGGCTTTTTCTTGGAGTTAGGTGACATGATAGCTGTTGTGGCTGCCAAAAGTTTTTTCTCAAACTCCTAAAAGACCACAAAAAATGATAATTACACCCTTAAAACCGGTTTCCAAATGTTCTTGGTCACCATGGAATGGTGGAATGGCCATGCAGTCATGTGTTGGTCTGAGCCCCAAGTCAGGCAAGCAGAATGCTGGAGAAGGGTGTCTCAGAGCCCACAAGCTGTGCAGGCACACACTGGCAAGCAGCCCTGGCAAGTGGGCTCTTTATTTTCTGTTTTGTTTTGCTTTTAAACTTTTTTATTTGAAGAAAATTACTCATACCATACATTTTGACTATATTTTCTCTTCTTCCCAGATCCTCCTCACATCTCTACCCGCCCAACTTTCAAGTTGTTTTTTTTCTCTCTCTTTAAAATGAACAAAAACAAAACAACAACAAAAACAGTAAGCACACACACAAACAAAAACTGAAAGAAACAATCAAGAAACTGCAAAGACAAAAACATGCGCAAAGCAAAATGAGACAAAAAGTCTACAAAAATAGTATTGAGTTCATTTTGTGTTGGCCAACTGCTCCTGGGCACCAGGCCTGAGGCATGGCTATGGTACCCAGTGAGACCTGAGTGGAGGAGACTGATTCTTCCTTTGCCCTAAGCTATCACTAGAAGATAGTGTCTCGGTTAGTGATGGGAACAACCTGTATCCACTCCCCCCACCCACGACTAGGACCCCTGCTTGAACCTATGCAGGCACTGTGCACGCTTTCACAGCTTCTGTGAGCCCATCTGCTGCTTTTAAGAACAAACTGGAGGCAAATCAGATGAACAAGGGGCAATTAAAGATGCTTCATCATCTGTAGTTAGCTAGTGGACTGTCTGATTTGTATGTTTGAGTATTTCTATTGTTTTTTATATGCCAACAAAAATAAATGATCTAACCAATAAATTATTTTGACAAAGACCAGTGGGCCAACTTTATATATATATTTTAATCACAATTTACTTTTAGTAGACCCCAATAGAAAATACAGAACTTTCAGGCCAGGCGTGATAGTATACACCTTAATCCCAGCATTCGGGAGGCAGGGGCAGGTGGATTTTTGTGAATTCGAGGCCAGCCAGGGCTACATAGAGAAATCCTGTCGCAGAAACAAACAAACAAAAAAAAAAAAAAACAGCAACAGCTACAATATAAACAAAACAAAATCCAGAACTTTTATAAAGGCATGGAAGGGTGCACTATTATTCATAGGGCTCTGACAGGAAGATATGAACTTTAGTAACTTCCTTACTTCCTGGTACTTTGAAGACATCATAATTTCTAGGGCTACAAATCCTAGGTAGTGCCTGGTGGCCTACTGAGAGTTCAACTGGATAACGGGATGGGAGAGTCAGGGAATGTTGTATGGACAGCTTGGGCCAAATATGGAAATGGTGTGGGACAGTTGTCTGTATTCTGTCAATTATATTTTAAATAAATGCCGATTGACCAGTAGCCAGGCAGGAAGTAGAGGTGGGACAACCAGGCAGGAAGTAGAGGTGGGTCAGTGAGAACAGAAGAATTCTGGGAAGGAGGAAGCCCATTCCTCTGCAGTCGTGACCCATCCACAGAAGAAGGAAGATGTGACTGCCTCACCGAAAAAGGTACCGAGCCACGTGGCTAGCGTAGATAAGAATAATGGGCTAATATAAGTTATAAGAGTTAATAAGAAGCCTGAGCTAGTGGGCCAATCAGTTTACAACTAAAGTAGACCTCTGTGTGATTTCTTTGGGACTTAATGATTGCGGAAACCAGGCAGGACAGAAACTCAGTCAACATGGAAATGGTGGGGAGAAGCCAAGTGTGGGTGCAACAGCTTAAACTCCTGCTCATCCTGGTAGATTCTATTTCTTTAATGGCTCTACTGCGGATTGAACCCATGGCTCTGGATGCAATAGACAGACTCTTCTCCTGAGCTATGTTCCCAACCTTCACGGATTTGTCTTAATTGTCTGCCTCTCATCTCTCACCCAGGAGTTAAATCTTAATCACAGCCTATTTAACAACACATCCCACTGACTCTCCTACTCCACACACCAGCCTATGGTTCAACCTAAGGGTGAGGTGGCTTCATAGTGTGGCAGTTCTGCAAATGAGGATCAATCCACTTAGAGAAATGCAGCAGAAAGAAGAAACTAGCAGACACTTCTGTTATTACTACCCGTCAAATAATTGAGTTCCTCCAAGTGTGGAGCACTGGAATTTGCCCTCTTTCCTTGGCTGCTGGTGAGCATCCAGGCAAGTGTTAGAACAGGCCTCTGGTCACATGATAGCTGGGGACAGGTAACCAGGCCCTTCTGCCTTGAGTCCCAGCACCCAGTGACACCCAGAAGCTCTCCTGCATGTCTTGTCTCCCATGATGGAGAACCACCATGGCCATAGGCATGCTGACAGGCACACTAACACCACCACTGGGCTTCTAGAGCCCGGGGCACGTTTAACAAAGCCCCTTATGATGGTTGTGCCACAAATTAGAATCACCTGAGCAGGGAGCTGCCCTCAGGAATGTTTTTAACTGCCTTAATTGATGTGGGAAGTCTCACCCTGAAAATGTGGGTGGCAGCTTCTGGTAGCAGCCTGTTCCATTTTGTTTTGTTTTGATTGTTTTATTTTAAGGGGCATGGCCAAAGGAAGGAAATCTGCCCGTTGCTAGCCTGGCCTCTCCGTTATCTTATCTCGCGTGTCCTTGCTGCCGCTGGTTCTTTACTGGTATTAGAACCATCATTCCCAGGCTTGCAGCACCAACTGAGGACCAGCAGATCTTCAAGAAGCCTCCAGGGTTTTTGGTGCCAAATTGGTAGTGATGAGGCACCCAGGCTTGTGGACTGCGGACTGAGTAACTTCAGGGTTCTCTCCAGGGAGAGACAGCCGCTGTTGGTGACTCAGATTGCTGAGGCTCCAGCTTCAGGGCAGCTACTGGGCTCTCAGCTTCTTGAGTGTGAGACTGCTGCTGTCATTTGAATATAAACTAATTTAACGTGTGTGTGTGTGTGTGTGTGTGTGTAATTATTCTATCAGTTCTATTCCTCTAGAGAATCCTGACTAATACATCTAAGGGCCCAGCAAATGGGGAGTCAATGGCTTCAGTGACAGTAAACTCTGTTTTTTGAGTGTCTGTCGTGTATTACGCCCCTCTTTCATGAACCCTTATGTCAATCTCACAGTACACTGTAGGGTGGGCATCGCCTCACTTTACAGATGAGGACATTAAAGGTGGCAACAATAGCCCAGTTTTGTTGCACAAGTTCCTTTTGCTTTTGTTTTCAGTGGTTCACAAGACAGTTTCATTCTCTGGCACCCTTATGTGGGAATAGATAGCTGGGGACCACATGATTAGTTCTGGTCAGCAGTAAATACCCCCGTCCCCCAGAGAGAATGGCCACCTAGTACGTGGCCATCCACAAGGGACTTCATGTGAGTTAATTAAACCTGTATTGCATATAACCACTGACAACCAGAGGGTTGCTTACGACTAGAGCACAGCCTTGCCTATCCTGACTATATAATGGAGTTCAGAGAGAAGTCTCCTGGCCACGATTTCAAAGACACTGGTCTGGAACTTGCACCTCAGTCTCCGACTGCAAAACCACCTTTATCTTTGCTTCTCTTACCTCTTTGCTAGGACATGGAGACGCTCTGAAGCCCACAGTGCTACATGTCCCTAAAGAGTCCCGGCAGGCATATCCCACTGGAATTTTCTTTGATTTCTCTCTCCTTACCAGTCATATACTGGTGGAGGGTAGATTAATGAATATTCAAATGATGTTCAATCCTTATTCAAGATTTCCTCTGCTACTCACTTCTAAAAAACAAAAACAAACAAGCAAACAAACAAATAAACAAAAACCCTCCTGCAATGTAATGGAAAAGAAAAATGCTCACTTCTGGGACAATAGTGACCAGGTGACCCGTGACACACTCTTCTTTTTCCAAAAAAACAGATGATCGGTTTTGTCCACATACACAGGCTGGACCATTTTCTGAGCAGGGAATTCACTAGGTGAAGAACCCTGCATTAAAGAAAGCACCCTATCTACACATTGGCTTTGTGGGCCTCTTTGTTTCTCTGTCTCTCTGTCTCTCTGTCTCTCTCTCTCTCTTAAATCATGTTATTGTACGTCAGGCTGACCAGGAATCTGTGATTCGCTTGCCTCAATCTGAGTGCCCTCTGGAGAAAGTTCTCCAGGATGTCTGGCTGCTCTGTGGGAAGTCTCCTTGCTGGAAGGGATTCAGTGATGAAGATGAACACGTGGGAAATAAATTCTCTCTAGAGAGTTTCTCCTAATGTTATTATAGCTGGGATTGAAGACAACACGCCTCAAAAGCTCACTACCAAGACATTGCTGGCCTTCATTACATATACACTCCTAGAAAACGGAAAAGGTAGAGTAAACATTAAAAATAAGACCGTCTTCTCCTCCCTTTCACTGCCAAGCTATTCCCTCATCACAAAGGGAACAATATCAGCCGGTTCCTTTTAAGCATTTTCAGGGAAAAAAATGTGTCCTTCACCTACTGGTAGGTATGCATTTTTAATCTAAAGGGAGCCAGTTGTCTCTGCTTTTCTGCTTTGTATGTGTAATAAACAGAGCATCCAGGCCAAGCACACAGAGTGGTTGGATCTACATTGGCAGAGACTGCTCCCCTTCATTGGGTTGCAGCATCATAGGTTGCTCAGCCCTTGACTTGTTGCTTCGTACAGCCCTGCTCCTCTCTGGTCACTTTTGCAAGTGTTTTCCTAGATTAAATTCCCAGCGTGGGACTGCTGAGGTAAAAAGCAGGCACATCCTCTGTTCTGATAGAAGTGCCCATCCGGCCTTCCTTGTGCTGAGGGCAGCCCAGTTCCAGCAGTGAGGAGGAGAGAGCCTGTTTCTGCCCGCAGCTGATAATGTCAAGTCTTGTCATTTGTGATGAAATGTTAGCCTTGGGATATTCTGCCATGGTTGCTCTGGTGTGTACATTTTTATGAATGAACTGGAGCACCATTTCATGTATTCATTTCCAGTTTGTCTTCTTTGTTTCTGTATGCAAAATGTCCTTTTTCCCATTGGACACGCCTTTTCCTGAATGAATGACATATATAAACTCTTTGTTAAGATAACAATTAAGGCTGGCAAGGATGGGGATGCTGTGGAATCTGTTAGTGAAACTGTCAGTTAGTATGGCCATTCTGGAAATCAATGTGAAGGTTGTCACAACTAAAGCTAGAGTTGTCATAGGACCCAGCTGTAGCACTCCAGGGTGTGCAGCAGAAGGAGTAGGACACCCCAGCACACTCTGCTTAGCTGCACTACCCCAAGGCAGTCAATTGTGAAATCAGTCTAGGTGCCCAGAAGGAGATGAGAGGATACAGAAGGGCAGGATCTGTGCACGGTGGGGTTTGAGTCGGCGTAAAGAAGAAGACCGTCATGCCGTTTGTGGGACTGGAGATCAGTATGCGAAGGAAGACCAGGAAAGAGAAATATGGTGTGTTTTCTCTCACACAGAGTACAGAGGAGGTGGGGAAGGAAGAGGAGAGGGGCAGGAATTGTTCAAATAGGAGGGACCCCATCTGGGGACAGAATAAGTGGGGTAAGGGGGCTGGAGGATAATGTGGGGGTGAATATGATTGAAGCACATTATATACGTATATGAAGATGCTGTTAGGAAATCATTACTGTGTTGCACAATGTACATATACAATAAAAAACACACTCAAACAAGCTACCCCTTTTTATTTAAGGTGACAAATCCTTATAATAACTATAAATTGCTATAATTATAATAACTATAAACTGATAACTTTTGGCTTTATGCCATAAACTTTGAAATTTACATGTGGTTAAATTTGGCAAGCCTGCCGGGCAGTGGTGGTGCAAGTCTTTAATCCCAGCACTTGGGAGGCAGAGGCAGGCGGATCTCTGTGAGTTCGAGGCCAGTCTGGTCTACAAGAGCTAGTTTCAGGACAGGCTCCAAAGCTTCAGAGAAATCCTGTCTTGAAAAACCAAAAAAAAAAAGGCAATCCCTAAGAAACTGGTTGATAGCTGGATTAGATCTCAAGGTTCCTTCAAGTTTAAAAAAAGACTCTGTAGATATTAATGAACACAAAGGCTAAAGCCACTGTCTCTAATGGTAGATTCTGACTGCATCCCATGCATGCATGAGAGTTCCCTGGCTGTCTGCCTTCCGAGGAGGCTTTGAGCTCTCCTTTAAGATACTCAGCTGCACAATGTAATAGTTAAATAGTCAATCCTGAGCTGAAGTGTGGTGGTGCAGTCCACAAGTCCCAGCCCACAAGAGACATAGGCTAGAGGATTGTGAGTTCAAAGTCAGCCAGGCCCCCGTAAAGAGTCCCTGTCTCAAAAACAAATAAAATTCCATACAAATAAATAATTGATTCTATAGTCAAGACAGGACTTCAAAGTGTCTTTGTGGTTGTTATGGAAACCATATCATTATTACCTTCTCTGTGTTTTAAAAGCCAGGATGGCACAGGGCCTAGCATTGTGCGGTGGGTTGATGAATGTGATGATCAGAGTTAAAGGGAAATGACCGAGGAAGAGGAGGACCTTCCCAGGAGGCCCAGAAAGCTCAAGACACCTTAAGGGAAAGAGAAGAAAATTATTTTAAAAACACTGAATGAAGACTTATTATAATTTGCTCTCTGAGAAAGCTTGAAATAACTAACGTGACACAGTTTCAAACTTTTTGTGAGACAGGGATCATGATAAGCTGCAAGCTTTTGCAACTGTCAACCTTAAACACTGCAAGAGAAGCAGCCATGTCAACTATGAAGCTTCTCAAAGCCTGGATGCGTGTGTCAATCACCCAGGCTCCTGTTAAAATGTAGGTTTTGATTTGGGTGGCAGTTGATAGGTCCCAGGTTCTGCATGACTCAACAACTGCTTGGCCACAGCCCTTCAACACACACACACACAGGCACACACACAGGCATACACAGGCACACGCACACGCATACTTGCACTCTCTCACACACTCACACACACACTCTCACATATATACTCTCACACTCATACACACTCTCTCTCACACATATACTCTCTCATACTCACACACACTGACTCTCTTATACACACACTCACATACACACATTCACTCTCTCTCACACACACTCACTTTCTCACATACTCTCTTATATACACACACTCTCTCACACTCTCTCTCACATTCTCATACACACTCACTCTCTCACACACTCTCACATACACCCTTTCTCTCTTATACACATACACATACACCCCTTGACCATTGCCCCCAGGCTTGCTGTCCCCTGCTTCCTTCTCTTCCCTCCCTTCCCCATCTCTTGGCTCACCTGATAGGACTTAAATACGTGTATATGCATTCTAATATATGTCTTTATTTTTCTGCTTCCTAAAACACCAAGAAATGTGCTGGTTTTTTTTTTTTTTCAGAAACCACAATGCATTTCATGAAAAACCATCGGGCACAAAAGCAAAGCATCAACAAATTGATACTCTCTTGCTTCGCCACGCCTGATTTAAGGAAATGAACACAAAATGGGCTGCAATTTGGAAATTGACATCAACCACATTTAAAACTGTTCTCTTTTTAAATATTAGCAGTTGAGTGTGTAAGCCAATATTTATTTACTAATCAAAGGTTTGCGGCAAATGGTTTATAAATGAGAGACGAAGGCCTCAGAAATGTATCTGGTAATCGAACTGCAAATAGGATATTTTATTTCTCTAAATGGCAGGCAGCGGTCTCCATCTCCTAAGATTCTAGCTGCTCTGGAAAAAGTGAGAGCACTGAGAACTGGCCACTGCACAGAAGTCCAGAGCCGACTCTTCCCACCAGACATCACCATAAATAAGTTTTGTAGAAGTAAGTTGGAGATCCTGATACATTAAGGGGAATCTATTAGCAGAATGACTGTGTAGAGAGGACCCCTTAAGAGATGCTTCCAGAATTCCATTATCTCAACTGTCACTCGCCACCGGATCTGTCTTGGTGCTGTGTGTTTTCATGAATTGCCCGAGCTGTTTGTTTTTCCTCTATCAGCCATCACCCTGTCAGCCTGGCCATTCATAACAACTTTTGGCAGCTCATCAGGGGAGTTCAGGGCTGAATAGGACCCTATCAACTCTCGCACCTCATTGTGTGAAACTGTTTACCGGGCTGCCTTCTCTGTAAATACTACAAGCGGAGCCCTGAAAGGAGAGACCTGTGAAAACAAAATGGCGTGCCTGGGAGCCCTTGGCAGGGCGGCACAGCTAGGTGGGGGGAAGACTGGCAAGCGCGGGGGGGGGGGCGTGGGGGGTCTCCTTGATTGTGCTGAGTCACACCTACCCCTCCTGGAAAGTTTTGTGTGTGTTGGTTAATTAGACAACGTGGAATTTGGTTTTGCGTCTGTGGTGGGGGATGGGCGGAAGTGTGACTTCTGTAATTAGGGCGCACAGATCATTTCTGTCACAGTTCCACTCCTGTCTTATTTAAGGTCTACTTTTCCAGGATTTTCTCACATTGTCCTCTATGCTTGGCTGGTAGTACTGCTGCCGTGACACGAACACAGCAAGGGGACAGTCCCGGGCTGAGGTCTGCTGCTCACTCAACAGAAATAACTTCCTATTTGAAATGAAAGCCATTGATTCTCTGGTGGAGCTCACAACACTATAGATGACACCCTACACACACACACCACGCCCCATTTCTTCAGTCTTTATTCTTATCAGTTACATGGGCATAGATTTTAAAGTGTTAAATAATTCTGAGTTTATGAAGAAAAATAAACCCTCCACAGTTTCCCTCCTGATCCCCTTGATGTGTGTGTACATGCGTGTATGTGTGTGTGTGTGTGTGTGTGTGTGTGTGTGTGTGTACGCATACGCATGTCTGAGTACCCACCATGGGGAAGGAGTATCACTTTGACTATTTTGAAGGTGATGAAATTGGGTCATATTATTGAAATCTGCTTCTTTCTGTTACAACCGGGATGTTTTAACTTTTTTAAAAAATAAAACAAAAGCATAATTTACACAGAACAGGGTTGTGTAGGCTTTATGTGTACAGCTCAGTGAGTTTTGACACAGCAGAACTTCCCTTTTCATTGTTGTGGCACCAGCAGTCACGCATAGTCTGAAGATGCTAGATTTTCTAGAAATAAACAATGGCTGTCATTACAATGTGCTATCACAGTTCCTCTGTTTTGTTATTCTGTACATTTACTCATTAGTTATTGTGCCTACTTCATGCAGGCTGTCATGGGCATATACATACGGGAACAGGCAGTGGGGACACATGGCACCCTCCTCTCTACTATGTCAGTTAGCCTTTGGAGGACTTGGCTTGGACCCCTCCCAAGTAAGGGGCCCCCGTGCTTGACTAACCTAGAACTGGAACACTTGTTCCGAAAGTGTTCCCGTGCCTTGTGTGAGGGCCTGTCCAAAGCACACTGCTCCCAGCCCTATCATTTACGTCATATTACTCTTTCCGACAAACCCCGTGTGCAGAGACCTAGAGGAGGTCCTCTCGTGTGTCTGGCCTCTTTTACCCAAAGTTACATTGAGGTGGGGTAGAAAGGCAAGGAACGTCTTGAGAGCACCAGAAGGGAAACAGGAATCAGATCCTTGAATCTGGTTGAAGCCTGTCACCAGCAGGGAAACAATCCCAGCATCATTAGCAACTGCTTAAGGCCTTTCTCCCTTCCCGACTGTAAACCTACAATTTTCTAGGAATCTCACCAGAACCCCCGTGTATGGGGAAAGGACACGTACTAGACACCCTTGTGCAACCCCAGTGGCTTCTGGTTTTACTGTGTAGGATTGCAATTCCACTCAAGGCATCTCTGGAGCCACTGGTATCGTCTTACACACAGGCAGGGAGAGAGGGGGGAGACAGAGAGAGGGGTTCCTTGGCAATCTTTCAATATGCAACTTAAGAGTCATCAAAAAGGCATATATGGTTGAAATTAAGACCATTAATTGCAACTCTCCCTTGAAAAGCCCATACCCACCTGGGTATGGCTGTCTTTCTTTGTGCTTAAATCCATATTAAAAATGTCTTCAACAAACTCTGCAACTCTAATTCTAAACTGGCTAGTCCTGAAATTCTTTTCAGTTTTGAAGGCGTGAGTCCTGATTTGGCCTGAATTGAGGGCGCTAAGAGTCTGGCGGGAGTTCTCAGGCTGCTGAGAACGACAGCATGAAGCTGTATGTGTCTCTCTCTCCTCATCACCAACAAAGTCTTTGAGATTCACAAAGCTCGTTTCTCTTAACTGCCAAGCTGTGGTCAGCATATCATAGCAGAATATTACTGCCTATGTGTCAACTCATTTGTTGGCTGTCATTCTGGTGTCCTTGTTTTAGGGTTATTGAATCAACAACCTATTACTGATTGTAAGAGGCCCTATATAGTTTAGATTGCAAGTCCTATGTTAGAAATAGATCTCAAGGGTTGTGAAGAAGGCTCTGTGGGTAAAACACTTGTCCAGAAGGCACAAGGACTAGAGCTTGGGCCTCCAGAATGCACATAAAAGCCCAGTAGACCTGATAGCCCCCTATTATTCCTGCTTTCTGGATGCCCAGAAGAGGACCCTGGAGCATCAGTTAATCCACTAAAGACAACCTCAGAGGGCACCAAAATATGCTGATGTCTCAATAAGGAACGACAGCAAAGCAATTTCCTCTTGCATCAGCTTGACAAAGGGTGAGGCCAAATTTGAACTCTCTCCTTCTCTCCCTATGCCTTTGTCTGTCTGTAGTTACTGATCTATCTATAATCTATCTGTTGTGTGCATCTAATCTGTCTGTCCCTGGTACTTGTGTGTTCTGTGTCTATCTGTTGTGCCTCTGTATTAATTGAACAGCACAGAAAACATGGCATGGGTAAAGGAATGCGGGAGTTTTAACAGAAATCTATAGGAGAGTTTTGCAAAGGAAGAAGTTACTTTACTTCTCTCAACAGATTCAGAATACCATCTAGCATTGCAAACAGAAGTTTGTTATGGAATATTGGTTAACTAAGCAAAGATGTGGTTTATTTGTCTATGTTTCAGAATATTTTTTTAGCTGTGTAAAGATATGTTGCCTTTATTTATGTTGTAGATGTTTTGTTTAACTATGTAAAGATGTGTTGCTAATTTACCTTGCCTGCCTAAGGCACTTGGTTGGTCTAATAAAAAGCTGAGAGGCCATTAGGGAAAGAGGCAGTATAGGCAGGACTTCTGGGCAGGGAGAATAAGGAGGAGGAGGAATTTAGGCTCAAGGGAAAAAAGAAAAAGAGACAACAGAACCAGAAAGACAGACATGGAAGAAGCAGGAAAGTAGGACACACAGAATGAAAGAAATGTAAAAAAGCCCCAAGTCAAAACGTAGATGAATAGAAACAGGTTAAATTAAAAGAGACAGTGGGACAGCCTAAGCTAAGGTGGAGCATTCATAATTAATAAGTCCCCATGTCTTTATTTGGGAGCTTGGTGGTTCAAAAAAAAAAATCCCAACTACAGAAGTTACTAAGTTGTACCCACAAGTGCTTTCAACAGTCACAGTCATACACAATCATATTTGGTGTGCAAAGTCCTTCTGTATATGTGTTGCTTTTATTGGTTAATGAATAAAGCCGTTTCAGCCAGTGGCTTAACTGAACATAGCCAGGCTAGAAAAGATATATGGAGAGAGTAGGTGGCGTTAGAGAGAAGCCACGTAGCTGCCACAGGAGACAGATGCCTTTGGCAGAGCCCACCGAAACTTTGCCAGTAGGCCACAACCACGTGGTGATGCACAGATTAATAGAGATGGGTTAATTTAAGATATAAGAGCTAGCTAGCAATATGCTTAAGCTATTGGCCAAACAGTATTGCAAATCATATAGTTTCTGTGGGATTATTTTGGGTCTGAGTGGCCTGGAATGGACGAGCAGCCTCCGACAACCGTATTTGAATATAAGATTTGGCATGTCTGACTCTGGCGGCTCCATGGCATCTCTCTGACTCTGCCTTCTTCCCAGCATTCAGTCCGGTTTTCCCTGTCTACCTAAGTTCTGCCCTATCAACATGCCAAGGCAGTTTCTTTATTCATTAACCAATAAAAGCAACACATAGACAGAAGGACCTCCCACACTATACCACAACAAATATATACACATATTTGTGATTAGGGGTCGGGAGCATGAAAGAGTACAGAAACTGCTAGTATGGGAGAAAAAAAAAAGCCCAAAGCACCATAGGGTTGGTTACATTGTTTTCTTAGAGGGAGGTTATGTAGGCTGAGGGCACAGGATAGAAAACTAAGTACATAATTTGTATCTCAAGTACATAGTCTATTACCTTGACTGTGGTGGCCAGCAAAAGTCTTTCTGGAATGGAGAGATATTTTCATAAAATTGTATCAATACAGCTGGGAGCAAGATGGCTAGCTAATTAGCAGGACTGGTGAGCTCTGGCTTCAATGAGAGAACCTGCCTCAATACATAAAGAATGGTTAAGGAAGATGTTTAATATCAGCTTCCACCCTGCACATATGTGACATATGTGACAACATGTGACTGTAGAGACAGACACACAGCATACACATAGACACATGAACAAGATCAATTTTGAATTATTTTCCCATTCTATGCCTGTCTTCGGTTGTCAATTGTGTCATTTGTTGACAGTAAGGTTACATTTTGATTATATCCAAGTTATAATTTTTCCCCTACATGCACTAGCATTTTTGTGCAGTGTCAAGGTCTGTCCACCCACAAACTCACATGGACACTCATTTGTCTCCCTCTGGAAAGCTATCCGGTAACAGATTCAGCACTAAGCTCCTGCCTCAGTCTCACTTTAGCTCCTGCTGTCAGGAAGAGGTTGAGATTCTTTTAGGGGGGTTCTGTTTAAAATGGGTATAGTGAATAGGATCATTTTTGCCGACTTTGTCCATTGGACACACATACACATGTATGCGAAAATCAATTGATCGTATGTACTTACATCTGTCCTCTCTTTCAGAACTCTATGCTCTTTTGTTGGTCTTTAATCTTCATGTAAATAATTCCAAGTTTGAAAGCTGGGAGCACGCCTTTCAAACTTCCTCTCTTAAAGGTTGCATTGACTGGTTCTCATTTTTTGCATTCTTATAGACGGTATTAATTACCAGTATATTACTTTACCAGTCACTGGAACAAATTACCAAAGATTAGTAATTTAGGGGAGAACAGATTTCAGAGGATCTCAGTCTATTGTGGCCAGAGAAGCAACAGTCACAGAAACAGCTCCATCTGTGATGGTGGGAGCTAGTAGTGGTGGCTTTTCACGTGGACTGGGCCAGATTCAGGGGCTGGCATAACACTGAAAGGCTGGGAATAGCAGGGTGCCTCAGTGGCCTGCTTCTAACAGTCAGGCCCCACCTCAAAATGCTCCACAGTCTTCAAAAGAGAACCGCAAGCTCAAGACCAAGCTTCCAAAATGGAATCCCACGGTGAGGGCCTGCAGGCTTCCAGAGTCTAATCACAGTGTATACATTTTGCAGTGAACTTGTTAATTTACAATGAAAATCTTCCTGGGTACCCAGTGTCATAAAGCCAGCCCTACCCAACTCCTCCCAGAATTACCACATAGATCAGTTCAAAGAGAACTGATGGGCATCCATTAGCATTGCTTTTAAGGTCTTGTTCAATAACTTACTCTGATACATCCTGGCTTTTCTTTTTGTTTGTTTGTATGGGCTTTGTTTTGTTTGTTTGTTTGCTTGTTTGTTTTTGTTTTTTGGTTTTTTTTTATACAAGGTTTCTCTGTGTAGCCCTAGCTGTCCTGGAACTCACTCTATAGACCAGACTGGTCTTGAACTCACAAAGATCTGCCTGCCTCTGCCTCTGGAGTGCTGAGATTAAAGCTGCCTAGTCACTATTTCATTTCTAATGCACAAGTGATCAATCCCAGCTTAAGTTCCAATTAGTAATATTTATCCTTTGCACATACTAGTATCTTGAATTTCTAACATTGTATTCAGGGTTTTGCATCTTCATTCATGTGAGATGTTAGTCTATATTTTTCTCTTTCTTTGCAATATCTTATCAGACTGTTTTTGTGTTTGTTGCCTCAGCCAGCATGGAACTTGTCATCAATCCTCTTGCCTCGGCATCCAGATAATCTTGCAGGCATGTGGTTGCACCTGGTTCCCCACAATCAGACTCTGCTTGCAGGGATAGTCTACTCTCAAACAACAGTTTGCAAAGTACTTCCTTCTGTTTTCTTAGTGTTCAGAAGACGTGAGTTTGTCTTTCCTTAAAGCTTCGGTAGAACTACGGGGACTGGAGAGTAAGGGTGCTTGCTGCTCAAACATGAAGATCTGAGTTCAAATCCTCAGAACCCTAGTAAAAACCTAGCTGTGATCATGCATGCCTGAAACCCCAGCATTTGTGTGGGGCAGAGATGGGAGGGTTACAGGGTCTGGAGACATCCGTTCTCAAGGAATATGGTGGGAAGTGATAGAGCGGAGTAGCAGATCTCCTCTGCCTCCCATGCACACACGGGCACTTTGAAACTCATACACACCTACATATAGCACACACACAGAGGGAGGGAGGGATGGAGGGAGGGAGGGAGGGAGGGAAGGAAGGAAGGGGAGAGAGAGAGAGAAAGAGAGAGAGAGAAAGAGAGAGAGAGAGAGAGAGAGAGAGAGAGAGAGAGAGAGAGAGAGAGCTCAACTGTTTGGTAGAACTAGCCAATAAATCTATTTGAACTTGGGGGTTTTTCTTATTGAAAGATTTTTAAATCATGAATTCCATTTTGAGATTAGACAAGGGCCCTTTGACTTTTTCTGTTTTCTCTTCTAATTTTGTTAAGATGTGTTTTTCAGTAAATTTATAGGCATAAAATCATTCATCGCTTTGTCTTCTTGGAGAGTGGAGCCCTTTATCACAGTGTAATAGCCCTCTTTATCAGTGGCAGTACTTCTTGTCTGAGGCCTATGCTGATGTTAATAAAGCTGCCACCTTTCTCCTGATGTATGTCTGCACTGTGTGCCTTCCTACCCATTCTTCATTTCTTTTCCTACTTTTACCTTTTTGTCCCTTTCTAATTAAGTTTGTATGAGTCCATGTTATTTCTACTACTAGATTATCATATATACATCTTTTAAAAGAAACATAATCGCTGCTTTGGGCTTTACCACCCATCTGATTTGATCAAAGTGATTTTCAAATACTATGATTTGGCTCTGTCTCCTACAGAGGAGCAACAGATCCCCAGCTCTTCCCTTCTGGCCCTGTTCTACCTCCATGTCTCCCGCAGTGCAGCAGGTTCCCAGGCCTTGCCTCCTGGTCATGCATTGCCACCTGTTCCTCCTGACAGATGTCATGAATAGGTAAACATTGTGCAGAGCAATTAAAACTAAAGGAGCACAGGGCTGGGGAGATGGTTCACTCAATAAAGTTCTAGCTGTACAAGCATTTGGTCCCCAGAACTCAAATAAAAAGTCAGGCATGATGATGAGAGCTTACAATCTGAGTGCTGGGGAGGTGGGGACAGGCGGGTCCCTGGAACTCACTGGCCAGCCAGTCTCACCCATCCAGCAAACTCCAGGATAGTGTGAGAACATCACTTTGGTAATTAAAAAAAAAAATAGAAAAGCTGGCTTGGTGGTGCATGCCTGCAATCCCCCCCCCCTGCTCCCCACAGGAGGCAGAGACATGAAGGCTGTTTTGACTTTGAGTTTTAGTCTGTATAGTAAAACTTTGTCTCAAAAAAAAAAAACCCAAAATTTCTGATGTTGCATGCCTGTAATTCCAGCACTCAGGAGGTAGATACAGGGGCATTAGGAATTCGAAGGGAATCTAAGATACACAGTACATTTTGAGGCCAGCACTGACTGTATGAGAACATGTCTCAATAAAAACAAAACAAAACAGACAGACATGGTAGTGCCTGCCTTTAATCACAACACTCGGGAGGCAGAGGCTGGTGGGTTTCTGAGTACAAGGAAGGTCAGCCGGTCTACAGAGCAAGTTCCAGGACAGTGAGGGTTGCGAAGAGAAACTCTCTTGTCTTGAGAAAACAAAATCAAACCAAACCAAACAAAAAACCCAAACCAAACAACAACAAACTATCATTTTAATGGTCTTGGACTGGAGTGAAGGGATCCATAGGTGTGTACAATCTGACATCTTTATCTGGACATCAAATCTGAATGCCTCCAAACTAAGCTTAGTGATAAGAAGGAAACCTCCTGCTACCTTATTTCCACGTTTAAAGGCATTGCCTTTGCGGGGGCGGGGAAGAGTGGCAACAGTTGAGTTCACTGAGTGGCACATGCGCTCATGCCGTAAGAACTGGCCTTGTAGTAACTAATTTAACTACTGCAGCCAGTTTCCCATACAGAAACCCATCCGTCTTCCTTGTTACAGATGAGAATAAACTAAGGTGAAGAAAGAAAGGTCATTTGTACAGTGACACATAATAAAATCATGACAGTATTTAAAAGAACATTTATAGAACACATTTATTTTGAAGGCATGTGTTTCCTAGTAATGTTTTCAGCCCTATATGTCTTATGCTTTGAGTATATTAATCCTCTGTTACTCTCTTCTGGCCTCCTCTTCGGCTAATCCCTTCTCTTCTCAAATAGTCTTCCTTGTGTTTCCCTGTCCTATTTGCCTAGATAATGTGTATTTGTCTATGACTCCCTATATCTTTAAATCTAGCTTCTGCAGAGGAGGAAAGACTTGCAATATCTGTCTTTCTAAGTCTGGCTTATTTTGCATTTTGCTTAATATAAGAACCTTTAATTCCATTTATTTTTACTGCAAATGGCATGGTTTTGGTCCTCTTTCTGGCTGAATGAAACCACATGTCTAACCTACTCATCTGTTATTGGCCTCTAGGCTGATCCCTTAAATTGGCTGTGGTAAGTGTGCCTCAGGAATCACGGGTAAGCAGGGTGTCTGTAATTGGCTGGTTTGGCCTCCTTTGGGTATATTCTCAAGGGTGATAGATCTGGGTCATATGGTAGTTCTTGTTTCAGGTTTCTGAGATTCCTTCATACTGTTCACAGCAGTTGGACCAGTTTGCTTTAATTCAGACATGATGATTTGGATCAATGGTCTTTCCTCTCCTATCTTTGGGACTAACAATTGAGTGGATTTGTGATTTCTGCCCTTGAGTCTATTTATGTACTTACTGCATTTCTTGGTTTGGGCATACTGAATCATTTTGCCCACCTGGGGTGAAGCCACTTCATGGATCACAGTGTATGATCTTTCTAACATGTCATTGAATCTGAGAATCTCATCTCTCAACCACTGGGATTGAATCAACGCCAACAGAGGAGATGATAGCATTCAGGTGATCTTTGCTTCATGCCCGCCATCACTTCTCCAAGGATATCAAGCAAATATGTGATTACTGCGTGCACATACCCAGAACTGCTGTTCGTTGTGGGGTACAGCAGAGTGTGGAAGCACCATCTATTTCACAAAATCTCCGCTCTTCACAGAAAAGGCCTTGAAAACCAGTACCGTTGCAGCTAGAGCAGTACCACTCTCTGGGGGAGGAACACTCAGGCTGATCTGCAGGAACAGACACCACCGGAAGCGGAAGCACATTTGGAGAAGATTGCTACAACATCCTCTCATCCTTGGGGTTGCCTCTGCCACCTTTCCTACCCCCTCCACTTCTGTTTTTGCACCCCAGTTCTTGGCTGTGATGCTTTGTAAGGCCCTCTTCCCCAGAGCCTAGTCTGGCTTAAGTTTAAAGGTCTTTGTAAGTGTCTGAAATGTGAAAAGACCTGGATTCTAGGCCGCGGTGAGGTAGCATATGCACACGTTTGCACA
Organism: Ondatra zibethicus; assembly: GCA_004026605.1. Taxonomy (NCBI): domain Eukaryota; kingdom Metazoa; phylum Chordata; class Mammalia; order Rodentia; family Cricetidae; genus Ondatra; species Ondatra zibethicus. The sequence goes on along the minus strand of PVIU01000932.1, from coordinate 80,637 downwards.
GCTTTTGTCCTGATTATGTTCTTTTCCACCCAAAGTGGAAAGCTGAAAATTAACAAATATCCACAGTAGAGGCTTCCTACTATTCCTGAGATAGTTGTGATTAAACAGAGGGCTAATGATGCAACCTTTAGAGTGGCTGCCTCCCAGCAGGGGCCCAGTTACTATTTATCTTTTCATTGAATGAATAAGCAAAATGAAAGGGAATCTTTGGTGAATCTTTTTGTGCACAAGAAGAAAATTTTTGTTACTTTGTATTATTTGAAGGATAGATTGAATGCTAAGTACATCAACCTAACACCAAAGGAAGCTGTAGTTCCCTGAAAGCCCCCACACCACTGTGACTGTGGGCTAAGGTATACCCCTAGCAGAAGATTATCTCCTTTCCAGCACAGCCCCCGAAGGGAGCAGGAGCATTTAGAATGAGGCAATGGTAAACCACCAGACTGCATCCAGATTGGTGCAGACACATTGGTGCAGACATAATGGTGCAATGTTAAACCACCAGACTACATCCAGGTCGGTGCAGACATGATTCTGTGTGAACTATGAGCATCTGTCTCAAAGGCAGATTATACACAAAATAAACAGTAATAATTGAGCAGCGGCTTGGGAAAGATGTGATAATGCTGAGGTCAGAGGGCATACCATCTCTGCCAATCACCAAGTCACTGTGTAACCTCAGGAAAGTTGTCTCACCTCCCTAAAATTCAGTTGTCCAACCCTTAAATTTGGTGCAGTAATATAATTTCATATTCTTATGGGGAGTAAATAAAATACCCAATGGCAAGAATTTGTATTATGGCCAACTAGAGTACATGCTGATTAAATCATTTTTACTGCCAAGAGAGTTCAAGGGTTGAGGCTGTGGTTGTCTCTCTTTCTCTCTCTCTGACACACACACACACACACACACACCACTTGACAAAAACAGGGCAACCTAAAAGGGAGGTCTTTATAATCTTCTTTCTTTATCTTTTCTTTTTTGTTTAGGAATTTTGAAAGACATTTGTTTTTGTTTTCATTTTGAGACAGCTACTCTCTAGGTAGCCCAGGCCGGCCTGGAACTTCCCTTCTTCCTGCATCAGTCTTTCTAGGACTTTGTGCGTCCCACTATACCCATCCTTGAGTGACATTTGTTTGTTTTTCAGAGCATGTGGAAAGAGATGGGAAAGGGACTTGAAATCCTTTCTGAGAAATGTCTTTTATCAAGGATATAGGCTTGCAGGACATACCCTGTCAGTGGAATATGAAGGCTGCAGTAACAATGGGCTCCACATGACACAGTAATTAGCTCTCATTTGTCAGGTGTCAGCTTGTTGATAGGCTACTCTAGAGATACAGGGCTCAGTGATTCGCAGACATCAGTGAGGACCTCATCTTCCTGGCAGGGCTCTTCTCTCAGCACTTCCACACATGCCGTTATTTTCATTGTCACAGAAATATGTGAAGATCCTGAAAAAAATGCCACCCTCCCCACTTACAGAGAAGTGAGCACATTCCAAGAAGTGGGCTCATCAGGTCAAGGTGATTTATCACTCGTGACTAATTTGGGGCTTATGCTTTGGCTTCAGCATTTTGTCTCAGTGAACCTGGGGACCTGTTGGATCAACCAAATGCATCCTTTTGGTGACTGAATATCCTTGTATGCATTTTGATTCTTAAAAATTTGTATCATAAACTGATGTCTTATCCAGATGCAGACGTTAAAAGAGGCAGCCTGGTTTCTAAACATTGTCTTTTGAAAATTATCTGTTAAAATTCATTTTCATACAATGTATTTAGATCATTTTCTTTTCTTTCCCCTCCCCCAGCTTCTCTCAGATTTACCTCACCCCCCCATATACCCAACTCCATGTTCTTCTCTCAAAGAAGATATAAAAAACCCCACCCAGATAATCAAAGCAAACAAACAAAACATTAAGACAAAACAAACACACAAAGCCCACCACCACCAACAACAACAAAATACAAAATCTATGAAGTCTGTTTGTGCTGGCCGACTACTTCTGAGAATGGGGCCTGCCCTAAGTGCAGCATCAACCACAGCCATGATATAGCTAGTGACACGCCATTGGAGAAAACTGATTTTCTCTTTCCTCGCAGATATCAACTGTGAATAGCTTATTGGTTAGGGGTGGGATCATACATTCACTTCTTCTCGGTGCTGGGACTCCGTCTGGCTGGAAGCTATGCAGGTCATGTGCACATTGCCACAGTCTCTGTTAGTTCATGTGTGTGTCAGTGCTGTTGTGTCTGGATGATGCTGCCTGACTCTTACAGCCTTTCTGCCTTCTCTTCCCTTAGATTCCTGAGCCTTAGGGGAGGGGCTTGATGAAGACACCTCAGTTAAGACTGAGTTATCAAAGCCTCTCACTCTGCACATTGCCTGGTTGTAGGGAGTCTATGTTACTTCCCACCTACTGAAGAAAGAAGACGCTTTTCTCATGAGGGTGGAGAGGATGTCATTAAAATTTTGCCTCTGTTTGGACCAATAGGGAATGTAGGTTTTTCTGACAACACACTAAATCAATTGATTTTTATGAAATTTATAATTGAACAAAATAATGGAGTTCACGGTGACATTTTCTTACATGCTATAAACTTTGAGATCATGTTAGTCTCCCATTATCTCCTTTCCCCCTCCCACTTATCCCTGCCTCCCCAGACAGTTCTCCCAGAACTTCACGCCTTCTTTTTTAAAATCTCAGCTAAACTATGAGAAAACCATGTGTTATCTGTCTTTCTGCGTCTGGCTTATTTCATGGTGACCTCCAGTTCTGCCCATCGTCCTGCCAGTGACGTGGTTTTGTTCTTCTTTATGACCGTAATGCTCCATTACCATCTTCTGGATTTCTGATGATGTCAAGAGGAGGCTGCTATGTCTCTTTTTGGTCAAAGACTGGAGGAACTGAAGGGCTGCAGGATGCGCAGGAGAGGTCAATTGTCTAGGCACAGGCTGGGGCAATTTCAGTCACTCCACCCACACAGTCCAGGGAGACTGAGCGGGAAGAAACCACGCAAGCATCAGCCTGCACTGACCTCCTGCAAGGTACACCTTGCCAGTGGATGTGGTGCCAGGAGTCTTCCGGAATCCTTTTTATCTTCTGTAATTTACATTCTAAGCTGTTACCTAGAATAAATCCTACTACTTCTAATCAATGCTCCAATCAACTTTGTTTTGAATACCAAAGGGAGATTGCTGATACCCTTGCTGGCAGCATAGGGAATTCATCTTTAGTGACAAAGTCTCTTTATCTGTCATGAATAGGATTAATCTCCATAGTTCTCAAAAGTGAACCATTGTCATGTAGTTGGCTTCCTACAAGGTGTTTGACACTTCTGCTTGAGTGTCTGAGGGTTTGTTTTCATGGTAAAACATCAGGACCAAATATGACTGGGGAGGAACGGAAAGGGTTTATTTAGATCAGACTTCCACATCTCAAGTTCATCACTGAAGGAAGTCAGGGCAGGAACCTGGAGGCAGAAATTGAAGTAGAAAAGATGAGGGAATGCTGCTTACTGGTTTGCTCCTTATGGCTTGTTCAACCTACTTTCTTTTACCACCCAGGACCATAGGCCAGGGGGTAGCACTGACCACAGTGGGTTGGGCCCTCCCACAACAATAATTAATGAAGAAAATGTTCCAAGCTAACCTCCAGGCAAATCTAGTAGCTACATTTTCTCAACTGAGGTTCTCTCTTTGCAAGGGACTCTAGCTGTGTTAAGTTTCCAGATGGTGACTTGTTTTAAGAATTCTTCCTAGAAGCCAACCCTGAGCTTATTGTCGAATTCTTTACTACAGAATGGGCAGCCACATCCACAAGGTTATGTGCACAGGTGCTCAGTTGGCAATAAACTGGTACCCAGCCTACTGATTCTTTTATTAACTTTATTTTAACTTCTTATTGATTCTTTGCGGATTTCACATCATGATTCTGATCCCACTCATCTCTGGTCTCCTTGACTCTGCCCTCTGCCTTTGTAAAACCCCCCCCCCCATCAAAAACAAATTTAAAAGAAAAACAAAACCAAAAACAAACAAAACAACAAACAAAAAGAAGAATCTTGTCATAGAAATTATAATATGGCCCATTGAGTCACACAGTTTACCCTTTAGTCCAAGCATCTTTATTTACAAATGTTAATTGCCATTGCTCTGGTTCGAGGCCTCTGGTTTCTGCTACACCACCCGTCGTCGATAGTGGGCTCTCACTAGGGCTCCTCTTGGATATCCTGTTGTTGTTCTGTGTCATGAAGATCCTGCTGTTTCAGATCTGTAGGTTGGTCCCCTTCACATGTTCCAGCAGTTCATAGATTCCGTGGGTCCATTCATAGCCCTGGCTCTAGGCCAGGGTGGTAGCTGGGTTGGGCAGCCCGCCAGCTCTCCCTCACTGTCACCACCAGGGCACGTTCTCCAGCGCTGCCTCAGCCAGCTTACCCAATGCAGTCTGCAGCAAGCACTGGGGGGTGATGCTCTAGGGTCCTCCCAACTCGTATCACCAGGGCCAGCTCTACTGTTTGCCCATGCAAGCTTCAGAGCCTCTCTCAAGATCACTGTAGGGGGAATGAGAGGAGGATGCAGGATCAGCTCTCCTGCTCTCATGCCCTCAGGGCTAGCTCACCTGTGCCCATAGCAACAGGGTCAAATCTAGAGTTCTGCCCAGACAGGGTGCAGGGCCTGCTCTCCTGAGTGAGGCAGTCAGTGAAGATCAAGGCTAGTTTCTCCCACTCTTGTGACTGCAGGGCCAGCTCTCTCACCTGCTGCAGGTGGCAGTGGGTAAGAGGGGGAGGGCATCTTTCCCTCATCTATGCCACCACATGGCAGATGTGAGGGGCGCTGGGTCAGCTCTCTTGTTCTCATGCCCTCTAGGTCAGTTCACCTGTGGCCCTTACCATAGAGTCAGCTCTAGTGTGCTTCCCAGGTGAGTTGCAGGCCTATGGTGAGGGACGGAGGCATCTTTCCCAAGGGTACGGATGAGCAGTATCCAATGAGGGACAGGGCCAGCCAGCCCAGGGCCCATGAAGGGAGGGGCCAGCTCAGCACAGCATGATTCCAATGACCCCCTATGCTAACACAGGCAATAGGCATCATCACAGATCCCAGGTGCAGCAGGACCATGGACCATGGATGGCCCTTGGCAGCAGTTTGGGCCCAGACTCCACCACGGTCCCAGTAGCCTGATTCTTAACAGATGGTGCATGTAATGGTTTGAATGAGAATGGTCTCCACAGGTTCATATAGTGGACTGACTGTTTAGGAAGGATTAGGAGGTGTGGTCTTGTTAGAAGAAGTGTGTCACTGGGTGTGGGTTTTGAGGTTTCAAAAAACCCACACCAGGCCTGTAGTAAGGAAGCCACTTGTTGATTCCTGGTTGCTCAGCCCTGAAATAATCACATAGAAACTGTATTAATTAAATCACTGCTTGGCCCATTAGCTCTAGCTTCTTATTGGTTAACTCTTACATCTTAATTTAACCCATTTCTATTAATCTGTGTATTGCCACGTGGCTGTGGCTTATGGGGTAAAGTTCCGACATCTGTTTCCGGCAGGGCTACATGGCTTCTCCCTGACTCTGCCTCCTTTCTTCCAGCATTCAGTTTAGTTTTCCCCACCTAGCTTTTTTCTACTCTATCAGGCCAAGCCAGTTTCTTTATTAACCAATGGTATTCACAGCATACAGAGGGGAATCCCACATCACAGGCCCAGTCTCCTCCTCTGCCTGCTGCTGTTGTCTGGATCAAGATGTAAGCTCTCAGAAATGCTCTAGCACCATGCTGGCCTGCTTGCCATGCTGACATTATGAGCTAAGCCCCTGAAGCTATAAGCAAGCCTCCGATGAACTGATTTTCTTTTTTTAAAGTTACCTTTGTTGTGGTGTCTCTTCAGAGCATAGAACAGTAACTAAGATAAAGAGGTCTTTGTCACAGCAGCAGACAGGTTCTTACCCGTTTTAGCTTGAGGGCAGAGCTGTGCTATCAGCTCACTCTCTCTTTGGGTTTTCTTGAAGGTCTCCAAGAATCCAGTGTGTAGCCCATGCTAGAAATGACCTCCCCTCACAACCACTATGATGTACCTTATAAGTGTCCATTTGTTGAAACCACAGCTGCCGAGCCAGTGAGAGGGCTCAGCCAGTAAAGATGCTTGTTGACAAGCCTACCTAGCTTAAATCCTCAGAACCCACATGGCAGAAGGAGAAAACCAATTCCTGTGAGTTGTCCTCTGACCTTCACACAATAGTGTGGCACACACACTTAAAATTTTGTTTTAAGACTAAAATATACACGTTTCAAAACAAAGTTTTGAATAGATAATATACCATGGCCACATCCATGAAGCCACTAGACATTAATCTTTCTGTATGTGTCCACTCTGAAGCATCAATTGTCAGCTTTATTGTCAGGAAATCATGGCTTCTCTGAGGTCACTGCTCAACACCAGAGAACATGAGCCTAAGGGAACCTTGAAATATGAAACAATGACTCTTTGCCTTCTGTAGTCTTCTACAAAACCCAGAGGAAGTTTCTACTCATCCATCTACTTATTTATCTAATATTTACATATAATATTTACATTTACAAAGTACTTTACAGAGTAACAGGATGGGGAGACATTTCTAGCAGGGTATGTAATTGTCTTTTTCTCATATATTAATTTATTCCTTTGATTTCTATAATACACTCTTCCTACTTGGTCTTCTGAGATCCTGCACAATGGTAATGCATTTAAAGCAATATTAATAAAAGATTGTTTTGTGTCACTCATAGGGAAAGCTCACTTGGGCATGTACATCTCTATTCTTCGTAAATGTTATGTAAGACAGCACAGTGTCATTCCCAGAATGCTGTCTGGAACAGCAGCCATGTTCCCTTTGAAATCTCTCCTCTTGGGGTGCTGGGATGCTCAGCATTGTTGCTAACCCCTGATTACTCTTCCTACTTACTTTTTCTCTGTCGTTTTCCCCTTCCCCTCTTTTCCTGTTCAGATCCTGGAACCCGGGCTTTGATGAGAATAACTAAAACCATACGGACGAGTCAATAGTTTGTCACTTTTTAAGGCACTGTGACGTATTTTGAAAGCGCGTTTCCTACATCCTTTCAGCGTGAAGTGCTCTGTGTTTAGCTTGCACATTGTCTCTTCAGTGAGTCAGGTTTTTACTGTGGAATGCATGACAAACAAGGGTGGAGGCCAAGGCCATTGCCAGGATGCCTTGGGGGCTGCTCCAAGACACGACTTTGTGTAATTAGTAGCTTCAAAAGCTGCTCTCCAAAAAGTCACACTGGCTGCTATTACTTTTTTCCCTTGCAGTGAGTCACCTACATACATAAAACTTAGAACTGCAAATGGGGGGAGACTTTTCAGGAGGAACAGGCACACTAGCCAAGTGCTTCTCAACCCAGGCCACGTGAACTGACAGTAATAGGCACTAGGAGCAATCCTACTGAACCAGAGTCTGGGGACAAATGGGCCAGGTGAGCCATGGCTGAGACCCAGTGGGTCAGGAAGGCTCCTGGGTCTTCTGTGGAGTAGTCGTTAGTCCCTTCTGCTCCCAGCTGTAGGGTCCTGACTCTCACTTAGCTCCAGATGACCTCAGACAGGTATCCATTTGTCAGTGTTTTCTGGAACTAGTTTGACTGTCTTCAATCCAGCAGCTATCTGGTCTGGTGGTGCCATAGGCACCCTCTCCTCAGACTCCACAAGTCTATGATCTCCTGTCTCTTCCTAAACTGCCCTCCCAGACTGGATCTGGCTGCACCTGTAGGGTCAAGCTCTTGATCCCCACATTTGGCACCATCAGCTGTGTCCTGGCTTCTAACAGGTCTAAGCATTCGTCACTGTACAGTCTCCCTCCAGAGTCACCCTAGCTTGGAAGCTTCTGCCGTTGAGTCAAAAGTAGGGTCAGCATCCTTGGAGCATTGACCACATCTTTGACTCATGGGGAAATCAGTTCCTCCCCTTTAGCAAGAGGCCAGGCGAGGACTCATGGCAGGAGGCCTGAATGCCAAGGATGGGTGGAAAATGGTGGCTATTTGGGCAATCAGTCAACCTCAGAGGGAAAGCCAATAATTTCCTCATGGAAATTATTTGTGAGAAAGGAGTAAATAGTGAGGAACATCAGCTTTGATATGAAGTGAAAATGAGGCTTCTGGCGCTAAATTAATAATCATCTCACCAGAAAGAGTCCAAGTTTTGGAATTTGGATGCAACTTTAAGCAAGGTATATGAATTACTTAGAACTATCAATCACTAAAACCCCAGAGTGCCTCTCATAGGCCTGAACTGCAGGAGAGACTAGGTTTGCATAGGTACCACCAGAGTCTGGTAGCCCATATGCAAAACTCAATGTTCCTAGGTGGCAAGCAAGGCAACAGCTAAGGCCCCTGAGCTCCTGAAAGCCCCTTGAGGTTTGACTAGACTTGGTGCATTCAACTTCTCCTCACCGTTTTGTCTGCGGCAGGGGTCTGCTTTCTCTAAGTCCACTCAAGGCACCACAGTGGACTGAAGAGAAAGCAGCCATGCCATATAGCTCTTTGAAGCAGTGAAGAGCTACCACCCTCTCACAGTGAAGAGTAAGCCTTATGTTTAGATGGTAGCTTCAAAAGGTCATGGAACCACAGACCTGTCAGTGACAAATTGAGTCCAGCCATCAGGCTTCTCATTGGGCATGAAGCTTGAAGGCAATATTGAGCCAGGGAGCACTGGGTGTCGCTTGTCACTGCAGCAGAGCCTGGCCTATCCTGACACCCTGGAGTACTGTAGAACTCTACTCTACAGGGCTGGGTAGATGTCTCAGTGGTTAGAATACTTTCCCTGCAAACCTGAGGACCAGAGTTCAGATTCTCAAGAACCTATATAAAATGCCAGGTGGATGTAGTGGAGATGCCAGGAGCAAGCTGGCTGGTTTTATGGGCATGCTCTGGGTTTGACTGAGAGACCTTGCCTCAAGAGATAAAGCGGAAGAGCAAAGGAGGAGGATTTCGAGCATCAGCCTTAGGCCTCAACATGCACTTGCACATGGGCAAGCATGCCTACACACACACACACATAGGCAAACATGCCTATACACACATGCAAACATGTTCACACATATATGCAAATATGCCTGCATACATGCACATAATACACACACTTGAAAATGGAAAGAGTAGGGGAAAATTTAATATCTAACCTGATAAAGTAAAAAAATAAATTTCTATTACTAAAAGAAGAAAGATTAATTATATGTAATGAAGTATGTAATTTATATATGTAATATATCTTAGTACTATGTATACTATACTGCATACTATATATACTATATGCTTCTATATATATATTATATACAGTACTCTCTACTATTTAAGGATACCCTTTTCAGATAGCCTTAAGGAGATGGGCAATGTAAAGCATATTTCTCTTTGTTTGAGGCACTGGGCAAGAGGCTATGTAGGCAAGAGGATCTGGGTAGTCTAAATTTTCTACTAGGGATGGAAGAAGAAGTCACTATCAAATGAGGTCATGTTTCTTATGCCAAATCACATGCCTAGTCAGTGTCAGGTCAGAGGTCTTATTGTCCCTTTCTGATTCCATAGCCATGCCCTCCTGTAACATAAACATGTAATGAACCAGGGGTGGGGTTCTTTTTAATATATGTGTGTAGGTGTTTTGCTTGCATGTGTATCTGTGCATCACACAGAATTCATGGAGGCCAGAGAGGGGGCTGGATCTTTTGAAAGTGGAGTTACAGATGGGTTGTTAGCTGGGAACCAAACACAAGGCCTCTGGAAGGGGAGTTAGTGCTCTTAACCATTGACCCATCTCTCCAGTCCCAAGGAATGAACTTTTAACCACTCAGAACTTGTTGGAATCTTCCTCCTAGCCATTATCCTTTTAAACTAATTTTAACTAGATGAATATTGTATTCAAAACTGTAATTCTTTGGTTGGTTTCACCTAGACTTATTTTTATTGACCTTTGAGATCCATGGGCTGCCAATCTGCCTGTCTATTAGACAATCAGACATCCCTGTGTCTATTTAGAGCCAGAATAACTAGAAATGCCTTTACCATGGGTTTAAAATATGTGAGCCATTTCCCATCTGATAATGGCGGTGAAGAGAACCAGGGTGTGCTGTGAAGGAGGCAGTTAAGGAAAAGAAGATCAAACTGTGATCAACCAATAGACGCCCTAGATGTCCTTTGGTGCAGAGAATGTTCTCAACTACCACCCCATGACTCTGAGAAAACATACCTGTACTTGCAAAGGACCTTGGTGACTCTTGGGATTGCTCAGCAAAGTGAGAGGACACATAGAAGCCCTGACACACAAATCTCCACTGACCTTCTGTCTGTAGAACTGGACAGAGGGCTCCCCTCAGCCCACAGTCTTTGACTCATGACATGACTTCCCGATGGAAAACCAGCATTTCTCTCAAGTGTAACAATATTAATTATCAAGTCATTTTAAAACACGTGTGATGTATGTGTGCATTTATTTCACGGGAATGGTATAAAGATTAAATACTTAATGAATTCATTTTTCATATCAAGGATGCATTTGCCCTGTGCCTAAATATATCTCTCCCTTCTGTTTCTCATGAGAACTACAGCTATCTTTATTATGTAATCAGTAATATATCATTCCTTCTAAGCAGGATCTAATTTTAGCACTATGATGAATGGCCCAGGAACAAATTCCACTACCCTCCGCAGAAAGGAATATACATCAGACCTGCCCAGGTGTGTGTCATTTCCTTGTCTTAGGAGCTCTCATCTCTCAAGTGGCAGCCTAGATTTTCTGGTTGGAAGCTCCAATGTGTCTGTGTTTGGGCTTGGTAGGTGCTACTGGGAAGTGGCCAGAGGGGCCTAGTAACCAGTGCTAGCTCAGTCCTCGAGGTCTATATCACTCCTGTGTTCATGTTACTGTACAAAATGTGGCTAGCTGGGTGCTTTCTTCAATTCATTCATGAGCAAGAGGCATTTATAGAGGATCACACCCAATTCTATTATCTCACTGTTTGATTAACATAAAGAATCAGTCACTTTGTCTTTCATATAAACAGGGTCTTGTGTAACTTAATTCTCAAACTCTCTGCATAGCTAAAGATGACCTGGAACTCCAATTCCTCCATCCCATCTCTTGGGATTGCAGATATGAGCCACCATATGAGATTCAAAATGCTTGTTTTTATTTCATGCTCCCTGTGAGGTTAATGGCTACTTCTGTACACCAGCAACACTTCATGATTCAAAGTGTAATTTTAAAACTACCTTTCACCTTTCAGTTCATCTGTGGGAGGAGAGTCGGGGCCATACTTGATTCCCGTTTTGTAGACATGAAAACTGAGACCAAGAAAAATAACTTATTCAGCTTCTGGGATATGGTCTGAGAAGGACTCAACTCCCAGTCTCCACACTGTATTCCTCCATGTTCTTTCTGTTAGTGACATTGAACATGAGGCTAGAGATGTCTGGATAATAATTGTGCGAGGCTCTGAAGCTCTGTGTACTAAAGCTATTGATTCTAAGATGAATTTTTTTCTCCCATCCAAGTCTTTGAATAGTAACAGAGTAGTTGGATATGCCTTTTCCTTCTTAGGGACTGTAGATTCATTCTAAAACCATACATCTCCTCCTCCTATCCCCACACTGCTTGCAAGGTCATTCAGTCAGGTCGACTGCTCACCTTTAAGCCTGAGTTTGCCTCCTCCTTCCTTATTTCTTCTGCGCTGCTCCACCCCGTCCCTCACTCTTACCCTTCAGCCCACCTGACTTCCACTCCTTGCCTGAGACCTGTCTCTGGCTGCCAAGATCCTACTTGTCTGTTGTGGTAGCTGAAATAATGTATATTCATGAATTCTGTAATGTCTCTCTCCCTTCCTCCCGCCCTGTCTTAAATGTGGCCCAGATTTCATGCTCTGACCAGACAAGATGTGATGGAGCAACTGACTTCCAAGAGACCAGACCATAATAGATGCTGTGCCCTCACTTTGCTTTCATCACTCATGTTGGGGTAAATCGGATGCCTCCGGGAGATGATGCTCAAATCGTCAAATGGTGAGTTTTACACACTGAGGAATTTGGCCTCTGGCCAGCACTGCCTGGCCAGTCATCTGAGTGTCTTACCACAGAAGCAGATGCTCCAGCCCATGCTAAGCTTTCAGATGAGAAAAGTCCTGCAAACTCATGAGGAGCTCCGGAGCAGAGACAAGCAGCAGACACCATCCCAGGACTCCTGAGCCTCATGAATTGCATGGGACACAGCATATTCATTACTATGCCAAGCTACTGAACTTTGGTATAATTTGTTGCATCTCTCTATATAACTAAGTCCATCCAGATGTGCTGGGAAGGATGGCAGATGTTCCAAAAGTACCCCTCTACCATGGAGGTGGGGTGGCCCCTATGGATAGTACGTCCTCACATCTTGGGAAGGAGAAACGAACTCCCAGAGTCTCCCCAGGACTGAGCTTTCAGGTTCCCGAAACAGTAATAGAATTGATCACAGTTTTTGCTGAGGGAGCGAGAAAGTCCTGAGTGGATGAAGTCCCGAGTGAATGTGCATTGTTGACATGGCACAACCATGACAAAGTCTGAGGAACAGGACCCATGGAAATTGGCAAAGCCTTTCCCCTGGGCCAAGTTCAGTGGAAAGGCAAAGCGTTCCTCTGTCCAAGCAAGAGGGTATACCGATTATAGACCAGTGTGTACCAAAGTTAGTTGCTGCAGTTTTCTCTACAGAGTGGAGACTGCAGAGACCTCTGACTAAGCCTGCTAACACCTCCTGTGCTGTCCATACTAATCCACCGGGGTTCCAGGTTGTGGTGACAGAAATAATGCCCAACTATCAGAGTAGCAAGATTCACCTCACAGAAACAGATCTATGCATCAGGCAGCAAGGCCTGGGTTCTGTCTCTTGTGCCACGGGGATGGCAGAGTAAGAAGCTGTTGTAGAATGTTGTTCACAATTGGAAAGTGGAAAACCTCGACAGGCGCCTTTCCACTCACGCACGTCTCCACGAAAAAGAGCTGATAAAAAGCCAAAAGGGAGAAGGAAGGAAGCCAACAGATAGGAAAAGTGGGAGACTTCACTCCAAAATATCAAAAGTCCAGGAAAGACCCCAGATCAGTGTGCTCAAAACATTCCCAGAGGTGAAGAAAGGGCAGGAGAGTATATGGTGAAATCGTCTTTGAAAAAAATAACCAAAAAAATGGTAAAATAATGTAATAATTAAAGTTTCAGTAATTGAAATAAAATTGTTGAGAAATCAGTGGCACTAAGAGGTGTTTGCGGATGGGTGGTGGTGGTGCACGCCTTTAATTCTAGCACTTGGGACAGAGAGGCAGGTGGATCTCTGTGAGTTCGAGGCCAGCCTGGTCTACAGAGCGAGTTCTAGGACAGGCTCCAAAGCTACAGAGAAACCCTGTCTCGAAAAACCAAAAATAAATAAATAAATAAGCAAAGTAAATAAATAAATGAAGTCTGAGGAGACCACCCAGAATTCAACACAAAAGAAAAGAAGGGGAGCTATCAGGAAAGATGTCTTATATTGATTGGTTAAGAGTTTTGAAATGGATTTAAAATTTTAAAAATAGAATAACAGGCACAGAAGAAGATAAACCAAGAGTTTTCATTATGTAACCCCTATGTCCTCAAATTAAAAAAGGAACCTCGGGTCCTCCTAAGTGTGAACCTTTAAAACTACCAGAGAGAAAACATAATCTACAAAGGAATAACTACAAAGGAATGACCTAGAACAGGCTTCTCAGAATTCAGCAGAACACCATGGTGGGGGACGGGGGGGGGATTGCCTCACTTGCTGGGTAAAACACCTGACCAAAATAAATCAAGGCCAATTTCAGACAGCAGATGGCCACCTGAGCAGGTGACAATCAGCAAGAAAAGCAGAATGGTAAATGCAAGAAACATGTGAAAACTAGACAGGGCTTGAATATCTAAATCAACCTTAACAGTAAATAAAGTATTCACTCGTGTCTAACATTAATATAGAAATAAATTTATAAGTAACAAAAGCCATGGGGCATTATTTGTAGACTTGAATTTAGATGGATTAGCTTAAGGGTAATCTTAAAGACCAAATGGATGAGCTGTGCGATTTGATAAGTGAGCTAGAATGTTAGCCAGCAAACAGCACCAGCTCCTACGGAAGAGTAGAGAGCATTGTAAAAGGCGGGGAGTGGGGGTAGAAAAAAGTGCTACTCTATCCGAAATAGTATGCCATTTTCCAAGTTCTTATTTACATTATTTATTTGTTTGTTTGTTTATTTACTTATCTGTGTGTCTCTGTGTGTGCATGCGTGTACATGCTGTGGGAAACGTGGAGGCCAGAGGACAACTTCAGGAAGGAGTCAGTTCTCTCTCTCCACCACTTGAGTCCTGGGAAGTGAACTCAGGGTGTCAGGCCTGGCTGCAAGCACCTTTACCTGCTGAGCCATCTCACTCACCCCTTACAGCTTTTGAAAGTCCTTTCTACTACACCCCACACAATAGCCAACTGGTCAGTCTGTACCACATACAACATAATTATACTGAGGCAACTCGCCTTCTAAATTATCTTACGTTTTGTAGTTCATTTTTATCTTCTTTTATTCCTGAATTTCTTTCCGAAGATTATAAAACCCAGAGCTCTGTTTCCTGTGTGGTGCCCTGAACTCTCTTCTGGCATGACCCACAGGAGCTCACAGGGAATGCTCAGCATAGATTTGCTCAACTGAAAGCAGCCCCCTGGGGGGAAAGCAAGGGTAGAGACAGATGAACAAAGGGGGTGACCATCTTCTGATGGAGAAATGTCACAGCCCAAGCAAGAATATAACCTGCCCATCTCAAGGTTCCTTACAGCCCCAGGATTCTGCGAGGCAGTTGTGGAAGTGGTGGTTAAAAACATGGGCTTTAAAACAATCCTGCATAATAAAAGACCTTCTGGAGGCATCACAATCCCTGACTTTAAACTCTACTACAGAGCTACAGTACTGAAAACAGGCTGGCATTGGCATAAAAACAGACAGGAGGACCAATAGAACTGAATCGAAGACTCTGATATTAATCCACATGCTTTCGAACACCTGATTTTTGACAAAGAAGCAAAAAATATCAAATGGAAAAAAAGAAAGCATATTCAACAAATGGTGCTGGCATAACTGGATATCAAACATGAAGAAGAATGGAAATAGATCCATATCTATCATCTTGCACAAAACTCAGTCCAAATGGATCAAAGACCTCAACAGAAAGTACACTGAACCTTATAGAAGAGAAAGTGGGAAGTACACTTGAACACATTGGCACAGGGAATCACTTCCTAAATATAATCCCAGTAGCACAGACACTGAGAGAAACAATTAATAAGTGGGACCTCCTGAAACTGAAAAGCTTCTGTAAAGCAAAGGACACGGTCAACAAGACAAAATGACAGCCTATAGAATGGGAAAAGATCTTCACCAACCCCACATCAGACAGAGGTCTGATCTCCAAAATATACAAAGAATTCAAGACATTGGTCATCAAAAGAACAAATAATCCAATAAAAAAAATGGAGTACAGACCTAACAAACTCTCAACAGAGGAATCTAAAATGGCTGAAAGACACTTAAGGAAATGTTCAACATCCTTAGTCATCACAGAAATGCAAATCAAAACAACTCTGAGATTCCATCTTACACCTGTAAGAATGGCCAAGATCAAAACCACGGATGACAACTTGTGTTGGAGAGGTTGTGGGGAAAAGGGAACACTTCTGCATTGGTGGTGGGAATGCAAGCTGGTACAACCCCTTTGGATGTCAGTATGGTGATTTCTCAGAAAATTAGGAAGCAACCTTCCTCAAGACCCAGCAATACCACTTTTGGGTATATATCCAAAGGATGTTCAATTGTGCCGCAAGGGCATGTGCTCAACTATGTTCATAGCAGCTTTGCTTGTCATAGCCAGAACCTGGAAACAACCTAAATGCCCCTCAACCGAATAATGGATAAAGTGTGGCACATTTACATAATGCAGTACTACACAGCAGAAAAAAATAATGACATCTTGAAATTTGCAGGCAAATGGTTGGAGCTAGAAAATATCATATTGAATGAGGTAACCCAGACCCAGAAAGACAATTGTCATATGTACTCACTCATAAGTGGTTTTTAAACATAAAGTAAAGAAAATCAGCCCAGAAATCACAATCCCAGAGAACCTAGACAACAATGAGGATCCTAAGAGAGACTTACATGGATCTAATCTACATGGGCAGTAGAAAAAGATAAGATCTCCTGAGTAAATTGGGAGCATGGGAACCATGGGAGAGGGTTGAAGAGGGATGGGGAGAGGCAGGGAGGGGAGCAGAGAAAGATGTAGAGCTAAATAAAATCAATAAAAAAAACCTTAAAAAAGAAAATCTTAAAAAAAAATAGAACATGAACTTTGGTGTTGGACAGATCTAGTTTGAATGTCTGCTTAACCTTGTTGCCAACTCTGTGATCTGGGAAGTGGCTCACATAGTTTGAGCCTGTCTTCTTGTGTAAAAAGGGAGAAACAGACTCACCGGAAGCATCAAGCACAGAATGTGGCTGTGTTAGTCCACTTTCACTGCAACAAAATACTGGCCAGAAACAAATGAAGAAAAAAAAAGCTTTATTTTGGCTTCTGTAGTTTCGGAGGCTTCAGTCTCTGGTTGACTGGCTCCTGTGAGGGATGCAGAGTATCATGGCAGGCTTGTGGAAGAAGTGGCTGTTCACATCAGTCAGAAGTAGAGAAGGGACCGGACCCCCTGGGAACAAGACCTTCTTGCCTAGGGCATGCTTCCAAGGACCTTCTCCCTTGAATTAGATACCACTTCCGATGTTCTTTAATAGTTTGCCTATGAAATGTGCCTCCCGCCCACCGAAAAGAATCATGTATCGGAAACACACGTGCTGAAATAGAGTTTGTCAGCCTAAGCACCCAAGTGCCCATGCTGAATAGAACCCTCATGAGATTACAGTACATGAGTGGTGGACCTTCTGATTTATTAAAGCCCCCTCAAGTACAGGGACTCCTTGTTTCTGCAGCAAAGCTAGGCCACCCTGGGTAATATAATGCTAAGTCACAAACTAGGAAAGGCTACCTAAAGTCATACCTTAGGATTTACATATTCATACTTAAAAAATATGTCTGTGCATAATGATTTGCAATTTCATCCATTTTCCTGCAAAGCCATGATTTCACTTCCCTGTCCAGCCAAATAGAATTCCATGTATATATGCACCACATCTTCCTTACACATTCATGTGTTGAGAGGTACCTACGCTGGCTCCATTTTCTAGCTATTACAGATGGGGAGCTACTGGAGGAAGACAGGGAGCCAGCAGGAGTGAGGGGGGACTGGGAAGAGAAGGTGAGCTACCAATAAAAGCAAAGTAGTCTGAAAAGGTCATAATGAAACCCATTACTTTGTATGCATTTTTTTTCCTTCCCGAGACAGGGTTTCTCTTTGTAGCCTTGACTGTCCTGGAACTCGCTCTGTAGACCAGGTTGGCTCCGGGCATACAGAGATCCGCTTGCCTCTGCCTCCTGAGTGCTTAGATTAAAGGCCTATGCCACCATCACCCAGCCTGTATGCCAATTTTTAAACACTGATAAAAATCTATCCCTCCTTGCCTTCCCTCCCCCTTTCTCTTCCTGTTTGTCTGTCTGACAGAGTCTCACTATAAAGTCTAGGTTGGCTTTGAACTAGTGATCTCCCCTGAGAGTTGGGATAGCAGGCTTGTATGGTGGTGCCCAAGTGCTTAAAGATAATGCCTGGGCTGGATAGATAGTTCCCACGTTAAGGGTGCTTGCCAGCAAGTCTAACAACCTGGTTTTCATCCAAAGAGCCCACATGGTGGAAAGAGGTGCACACTCCTGCAAGTTGTCTTCTGTACCTCAATAACCAAATATACTAAAATTTTAAAAAGTTGCTGCCCACTTTGTTTTCGCCCACTCCCTATCACATAGCCTCTTGGGAACAAACGTTGGAGTGGATGCGTCCACAGATGGGCGCTGACCCCAGCGAGCAGGCAGATGTAATAGGGCTGTTCAAAGGAAGTTTGCGAACTATGTAAAGAGATAAGGAGCTAGCATAATAGCGAAGTATTATACTCGGGCCATTTAAGTGGGATCAACTTGCTTCAGCAGAGCTTTGAAGCCATTCCCTGTGACAGCAGTGCACGCACTAATTTATTACTGTTTTACTACCCTTGAATTTTGCTTATTAATTTTATTTTATTACACATTTTTTTACTGTGTTTTTCCTGTTCAACACTCATTATCTTTCAGGTATCATCTGAGACACTTTCAATAAGCAGACGGTCACTTAACCCTGACGGCATGCCTCAGGCTTGGAAAGTCTATCCCGTGCCTATGGATGGTGGTGGCTAGGGAGCTGCCGCTGCCCAACGTCTCAAAGCCGATATGGCAACACCAGGCGTTGTGTGAACCCAGACTGTCTGGATCAGGGCTCCTTCAACGTCAGGCAGAAATCATAGTGTGATCCGCTAAAAAGCCTAGATTCTGTTTCAAGAAAGTCTACTTTAAAAGGCTGGCAAACATGTGGGACATTTTGGGAAATGTTTCTATTAAAGAAAAAGACTCCTTTTTAAACAAGTGTTGGTGCCTCTAAGGGAATAAAACCAGGGTTATCAGGGAAAAAGCCTCACGTGGGAAGCAGCAGCCAAGGCCGGATAAATGAGCAGGCCCGAGTCTTAGTGATCTTATAAACGCCATGGGAGTGATAACTGTAAACCCTTTAAACTCTTTCACGTAGAACGAGGAGTCTGTTTTCTTCGGCCATATAGCTTTTTCTTTTAACTGAGGTTTTCAAATAGAAAAATTTGCTCGCCACTGATGAACAACTTCCCTGACTTTATAGCGTGGGAGGGAAGGGAGAGACTGGAGAAGGGGCTGCAAGAGAGGCCCGGTGCCATTTCATCCGTTCCGGTTTCCTGACAAGGGGTAGCAGCAGAACTCAGCCCTCTGCAGAACGCAAGTGCAGAGGAAAGAGGAGGTCGGAATTCTGACAGCATCTCCCTCACTGGGGCCACTGGGCAGGTAGCATTTTACTCCTGGCTTCCAGAATGCCATCTCTGAGGCTCCACTAAGCGTGCTCTGGAAACCAGCATGTGCCGGGTGGACCGGATCCCTGGTCCTGAGGTGGGCGGGGTCGTGTACCCACCTTCGCAGCAGCAGCTTCGGCTTCGATGTGCCAGGCTGGGTGACCTCGAGTGCTTCGTATCTATCAGGCCACTTCTGACGACTCCTAATGTGATCCACATTCGGCACTCTAGTCCCAGGATTTATGAGGTCTAACAAGGGGAGAGAAGTGAGGCTGGGACCTAATTGTGACTGATGTGAAACAGACATGTAGAGTGAATGGCTTTACAACATTTTCTTTGAAGTTTGTTAAAAGCAGTAAAGTGATATTCGCTATAAGTAAAACCTGCTGTTAGCGAACTCACTGCAGGGGAACCTCGGCTTTTGCTTTACTTCTTGAATTTTAATTTGCCACTAGGAGGTTTTGAAATTTTCTCTTTAGACATGGGATGGAAGTGAATGAGAGAGAGAGTGAGAGAGAGAGAGAGAGAGAGAGAGAGAGAGAGAGAGAGAGAGAGAGAGAGACTCCGGGACAGGTAGTACAATGAAAATAATGATTAAAATATAGTATGCTGTCATAATATAATAAAATGAAAATCAGAATGACCTCTGAAGATGAATAGAATTGCAAGTGTGATGATGATTCATGTCTGCATTATACTTTTCTTTCTGTCCTTTCTGTTGTTAGCTTGTTGGAGACCGGAACTTACTATGTATCCCAAGCTGGCCTCAAACTGGTGACCATTACCTCCATACCCAGAATTTTAAAAATAATAATAAAGTCTATTTATTTGGAGGAGGGGGGAAAGGTGTGCCATGGTATGTAGTATGCTACAGGGCAGTATTTCTCAACCTGTGGGGTCACGACCCCTTTGGGGTCAGACAACCCTTCACAGCGGTCACGCATCAGCTGCCCTGCATATCAGATGTTTACATTACAATTCATAACAGTAGCAAAATTACAGTTAGGAAGTAGCAATGAGATAATCTTGAGGTTGGGGGTCACCACAACCTGAGGAACTGTATTAAAGGGTCGCAGCATGAGGAAAGTTGAGAACCACTGTCATAGAACAACCTTCAGGAGTCAGATTTCTCCCCCCACCATGTGGATTCCCAGCACTGAATCCAGCTCATCAGGTTTGGTGGTTGGTGCCTTCACCCAATGGGCAGTCTCAATGGCTGCCACACCCGGCTTTGTAATACTTCTTTTTTTTTTTTTATGCAGACTGGTACAAATACCACATGCAGCTCTGCTCGCTATCAATCTCATTAATATCTTCTTTAATTCTTCAGCATGATTCTAAAATACTGCATGGTCTTGAGGAGTAATGCTTCAAAGATTTAAGAACCATTCCCAGGGTCTTAAATCTAGAAGTGGGAGCGCTGGGTCCCCAAACTATTGTCTGAGTCCTTCCACTTGGGCAGAACTCCAGGCCCAGGCAACTGCGTCAGAACTCCTGGTTAGGGATGAAAAATAATGAATGAAAAGTAAAGAATGTGCTCATACATTCTTTATCAAAGAAACAAATGGAAAATCAACTCTCGGGTTGACATGTGTTTTTCCATATAACATAGGACAATATCTGAATGTGTATGTAACCCAGATGTCCCCAGCACACCAGCTCCAGGGCCAGGATTTCCTTTTAATCCTCAAATAATGCTATAAGCTCCCATCCAACTGCAACACAGGAAGTCCCAACTTTATTCTGTCCCTATGGCCCTTTCTATTCTTCTCCAGGGGCCTCTGAAGACCACTTCGGTCCTGCTTGGCATTGAGAGTGTAAGCTGGCAGCTTGGCACCAGATAGTCAATAGCCCTTGTTGGGTTCTCCTCAGCTGGCTGCATCCTCCTCACAACAACTGCTGCTTCCTGACCCCTGTAGGGTGGCCGGCCCCGTCTCACCTGGTCACAGCTGAGATGGCACTGAGATCTCTTTCCTGGCTTTACTGGAGTCTTTGGGAATCAGTTGTGTAACACAGAGGGTAGCTTGGGACTAATGCCTCTACGGACATGCTACCCCAGGTTCCAGGGCTGAGGACGTTCCTAGTAACTTTCAGTTTTAAATCCAGGACCATCACAGGCTAATTCCACTCCTCGTTTGTCCTTTAGTCCATCACCCTGACCTCAGCTTACTTTGGTTTCAATCTTTGCACTAAGTCTACTTCAGCTTTGCTAGTTGGTTCATGCAATCCACCAGCTTTCAGGTTCTATACTCTAGAGCCAGCTTGACCTGAGAGAGAAATAGCAGAAGAAACCTCCCCTTAGGTGCCAGGCTGACCTCTGTTCTTGATTTAGCATAATCAGCGGCATGAATGGTGCTTATCTTTCTGGGAAAGGCATGAATTAATGGACAGCAGTAAGCTACCCTCAGGCCCTCAGACTTCACCCAGAGTGAAAGCTACTTGGCCTTCAACAATTGCATATACAGGGATCTAAGCGTCCAGTACAGGACGTTCTCCACGGACAATGTTGAGTTTAAAATATAGACAGCTTTTTTAGGCATGAAGTACTGTATTGGCAAATATCAGTATAAGGCCACTTTTTAGGGGAAAGAGGCTTACTACACTCCAGGGCCCAGCGCTGTGAAAACACAACACACTCATTGCCAAGAAGTATTAGAGCAAATTGGGAAGGCTCCAGAGACCTAGCTGTGGTAAAGAGGACTCAGCTAAGTCTGTATTCTCAAGAGTTGAAACTGGGCAGGGATAGGAACCTGGGGAAGAGGTGAGTGAGGACCCCCAGCTGGATCCTGGGTCAGACCAAGGAAATCGAGCTTCCGATGAAGTCGTTCATATAACTCACTTTTCAAAGTTGCGGTTTGAGGGATGAGCAGACAAGATTGACATCAGTAGAACAAGTGAGGTAATTAGCCCAAAACATGTCCCAAAAGTTATCTCTAATAAAATTCAACACCCATATCTGAGTCAAAAGCCAAACATAGGGTTTTTTTTGTTTTGTTTTCTTTCTAGGAATATAGAGGAGCCAGGAAATGGGGTCACTAACCAGGAAGAAAACGATAGGAATCACAAATATTCTGATTAACCAATAAGGACTTTGACACAGCTGTTTGAATTATGACCATTGGGAAAAAATAGATATACCGTAAGGCCAGCTGGGAAGTCTCAGTAAAGAAACAAGCAGTTAAAAACTTGTACTGATAATTCTAAAATTGAATATTTTCATGCCTGAAAAAATTTTAATCATATTATTGGATTACTAGGGAATCTAACATGGCAGACAAAAAGATGAATGAGCTTGGATGTAGAATCTCTACTAATTAAACCATGGGGAGAAAAAAGGTAGAAAAGAGAGGCAGAACTTCTGTCTTGCCTACATCACCAGGCTACAAGGTGCTCAGACACACACATCTACTCCAAAAAAGGAGAAAGCTGTGAGCCCAGGCATTCCTAGTATTTGACAAAAGATATCGATCCGCAAATGCAAGAAGGACAGTAACCTCCAAGTGCAATACATTCTGAGACAGCTATGCCCATGCATCCTTAGTTCCATTTCTTAAAGCCTAATCCCAAAGACAAAATCATTTTTTGTTTGTTTGGTTTGTTTTGTGGGGGAGCAGGGTTTCTCTGTGTAGACCTGACTGTCCTGGAACTCACTTTGTAGACCAGGCTGGCCTCAAACTCACAGAATTCTGCCTGCCTCTGCCTCTGTTTCCCAAGTGCTAGGATTAAAGGCATGGGCAAACACCACCCAGCTCAAAGACAAAATCTTAAGAGCAGCCAGATAAAAAGAAGCAAGACATTTAGGGCAAAAGCTATAGAAATTGGTGTATCATCATTAATAACAGAAGTCAGAAACCAAAGGAAATTGATAGCTGAAATCAATAAAGAAAATCCAGCAACGTACAATTCTGTTAGGTAAATGTGTGGATGTGTTTTACACATAAACAGGTAACATTTTTACATTTATCTACTCTTACTCTTATTTTTATGTGTGTGACTGTTTTCCCTGCACACATGTCTGTACATCGTGTGTGTGCCTGATGCTGGATGAGGCCGGAAGAAAGTGTCAGATCCTCCGTGACTGGGTACACACAGTTGTGAGTCACCACGTGGGTGCTGGGGACCAAACCCAAGCCTCCTAGAGAGCACCAGTGCTTGCAACCTCTGAACAATTTCTCCAGATCCTGAATACTTCTTAAAACCAAGACAAAATAAAGATATTTCAAGAAAAAGTCAAGAAAAGGTATACCAGGAGAATCTTCAAGAAATCAAACAGAAACTTGGATCCCTACAAAACATTAAAAATGACATCTGCACATGAATGGAAAGTTCCAGAAATGGTGAATAAACATGGCATTTAAAGAACTTTGGTTTCTTATTTCTTAAACAACAACAAAAAGTGTAATGTATAGTAATAGTAAGTGCAAGGGAATTAAACAATCTGTAATGGGAAGAATTTGTCAGAGGAGATTTTAAACAATTCTACCCAATTCCTGCTCATAGGTGACCACACTAAGAATTTACATAGACCAACTAAGGATGGAAGTATTATTAGATATATACGATAAAACTTGTGTCAGGAACACATAAATATGATTGTGAACTACTAAAAAAACACAACTTTTTTTCTGTTTTTGGTTTTTTGTTGTTTTTCCATACAGGGTTTCTCTGTATCACCACCCTAGCTGTCCTGGCTCTAGCTCTGTAGGCCATGCTGGCCTCAGACTCACAGAGATCCTCCTGCATCTGCCTCCTGAGTGCTGGGATTAAAGATTTGTGCTACCACCACCTGGCTAGACACTTTCTAAATGTATAAAGATTTGAATAGTCCATTACCAATAGAAGAAAAATGCCTGTGGTCAATAGCGTCAATAGCAGATGGAAGACATTCATTACAATCACAATGAGCCAGCCGTGGTGGAATACACCTATACAACTATGATCCCAACACTTGGAAGGCAGACACCAGGGGATCAATCATCCCATCCTGCCAAGACAGGTAGGCCGAACCCTATCCCCACCTTACCTACCCCCACCCTACCTACCTCCCAAGCTCAGCAGCTAAAGGCAAGTACTGCTTCTGAGACTGGTGTTCGCCAAAGACCATGGAGAGACTTGAGCTTGCATAGGTAGCTGGAAAATATGTTTCACTTCTGCTCATTTATTTATCCCTCTCAGATCTGTCTAATGGCATTTGATGACTTAAGGTACTGATAGCTCATTACTTCATTAAGTTTCCTGTTAAAAGTCCAGACAGGTGTGCCTCTTTCACAGGCTTCATAGTCCAGGTTTAACAGGTTTCAGATGTTACCTGCAGATTCCTGGGAGAAGTCTTGCTGTTGTATCAACAAATCTGGTTTGGTAAAAAACAAACAAACAAACAAACAAACAAACAAACAAAACCTAACAGTCCCCAGAGACTATTTTGACTCCGCCCATTTTTGAGCATATTTTGCAGGTTCACTCCTCCTGCCTGGGCCAAGACCAACTTACAGAGGGTTCTCCAGATAACACCAGCACCTGCACCAGCTCCTGGGACTTCACCATTGGTACCACCTCTCCAGGCTCAAATGGGAACCTACCCAGCAACTGAAATCTTGGTTTTTAAGGGCATATCTGCTCTCATCTCTCACCCATTCACCCTTGCCTCTTCTGTACAACCAGGGCACATCTCCATTCCACTCTTTCTGGCAGTTAATCCCTGTTCCCCTGGCTAGTTTTATTCATAGGGCCAATAACAACCATCTATTTTTTGTCCTAGCAACCTGTCTTCTCATCTCCCTCAAGAAATAGATCACTGAGGTCTCCAGGGTGGCAGTAACCTGATGCCTCTCCACCCACACCTCCCGCTGACCATGGCCCCACCAACTCCCGACTCTCCTCTCCCCCACATCGCCCCATGCCCACAAGAAGCAGCTAGACATGAACCGGCATCTATATACCCAGAGTCTGGGATGTTTGTGCAGAAGTGTCATTCCAGACCCTGGCACCCATATGTCCAAAGAGTCTGGAATGTTCCTGTGGAGGCTCCACCCCAATCCCCTGCCCAGTTACCTAGTCCAGACTCCACCCCCCCCCAAAGCCCGCCAAACGATGGCTCCTCCCCAGAGATGCTCAAGACCACTCCCACAGGGTGTATAAACTGCCCCCAGAGAACAAACACATGATTTTCTCAACTTTCCCTGGGGCCACCCAGGAATGCTGTGCTCAAAATAAACCTGGACTTATTAATTCATTTTGATTGACTTATATCAGCAGTGGGAGATTCCCATTAATCAGAATTTAAACTTACCATAAAGAACTTTAAAAACCATGACAATATCAAATTTCAGTAAATATGTAGTTAATGTGATAAGAAGTGAGTACGCCACAAGTAGGACCTTTAAATGATGCAGCCACTTAGTGTCGGCGTCTTCCTGCACAGCTCAGCAGACTCTGAGCCAACTGCTTCGGTCCCAGCTGTAGACTTAAGGGAATGAAAACACAGTATCCTAAAAAGGTGTGTCCCTGAGTACTTGCAGCAGCTTAGCTCACATAGCATCAACAGTCCCCAAGTTCACCCATGAGAGATGGACAAGTAGATATATTCATAGAGCTCATCAATAAAAAGGAACCACCTCCCAATACACGTGATAATATAAACAACGATCAAAAACATCAATAGGACTTAGTGTTAGAAACACAGGTAGGCCTTATCCTAGCGCCTGGGAAGCTGAAGTAGAAAATGGCCAGTTCAAGGCCAGCTTGGGTTGCTTGGCGAGACTGTGTCTACAAAATCAAATAGAATTAACCCCAAATCCCAAAACCACTCTGAAGAAAAAAACAAAACAAAACAAAAACAAGCATGACTATAAGAGGCATGCTTCCATTTGTAACATGTTCTCTAACAAGCAAAATTAATCTGGGATCCTAAGTACACATTAAAAAGAATTGAAAACATATGGTTAAAACAACAACAACCAACTTATATGCTCAGAAGAATGAATGATAAAAACCCATTATGGATCAACAAATACTGTATTTTGGAATTCAGGTAATCTCATTTCGCAAAAAAAAAAAAAATGAAAGAAAGAAGCAAGGTCTTGAAATATGCTTCAATAATGGGTAGTTATTATAAATGCCAGTAACTGAGAGCTGGGCACAAATCCCACACATCACAAGATTCCACACATGCGAAATGTCCAGATAGGCAAATCCATGGAGACAGAAAGCAGATTAGTGGTTGCCAGTGGCTGGGGAGAAAGAGCTGTGCAGAGCAGCCGCATGGCTGTGCGGTTTCTTGGAGGGATGATGAAATGTTTTGGAATCAGAAAATGGTGGTGGTTGTACAACTTTGTGAACATAATAAATACCACTAAATTACATACTTTAAAAGTTTAAATTTGTGGTATGTAAGTTGTATCTTAAACACACCCATACGCAGTTTCTCTCTCTCTCTCTCTCTCTCTCTCTCTCTCAGTGGTTAACAGGGATTGCTGTTTTCCCAGAGGAATTTGAGTTCGGTTCCCAGCATCCACATCAGTTGGCTCACAACTGCCTACAACTCCAGCTCCAGAGGATTCTGTGCCATCTTTGTGTCCTTGGGTACCATATTCTCACATGCATATATCCCAACCCCACCCCAACACACACAAATCATCTTTAAAAAATGCTGACATTCAAGGAGCCTGAACTGGTCATCTCCTGTGATCAGATAAGTGCCTGGCCCAATTGTCATCAGAGAGGTGCCATCCAGCAACTGATGGAAGCAGATGCAGAGACCCACAGCCAAACATTAGGCAGAGTTCAGGAATCCTGAGGAGGAGGAGAAAGAAGCGTAGGACCTAGGGGTCAAGGACACCATGGGAAGGCTCATACAATCAATTAACCTGTGCTCATAGGCACTCACAGAGACTGAACCAACAACCAGGGACCCTGCATGGGACTGATCTAGGCACTCTGCCTATATGTTACTGTTGTGTAGCTTGGTCCTCTTATGGGACTCCTAACAGTGGGAATGGGTTGTCTCTGACTCTTTTACTGACTTTTGGGACCCCACTTCTCATACTGGGTTGTCTTGCCCAGTCTTAATACATGGAGAGGTGCTTAGTCTTACTGCAACTTGACATGCCATGTTTTATTGATACTCATAGGAGACTTGCCCTTTCCTAGATGGAGATTGAAAAGGAGAGGATTGGTGGTGAGGATAGGGATGGGGGTGGGGGTGAGGCAATGGGGGAGAGTTACTGGGAGGGGAATGGGAGAGAGTTACTGGGAGGGGGAGAATTCAGTCAGGACATAAAATAAATAGATAAATAAAAAAGAAAAAAAGTTGCCATTCATATTTAGTGAGAGATTGTTAGAACCAAGATTGTTTACTATCCTCATTTGTGGCAAAAGCAATAGATTTCGTATATAATAGCAAACTCTGGACAGAAAATACAATGGGCCAATAAGATGGCTCTGCAGGTAAAGGCACTGGCACCAGGTCTGACTACCTGAGTTCCATCCACAGAATCCATATGGAGGAAGAAGAAAATTGCCTCCCGTGGACTGTCTTCTGACCTCATGCATGTACAATGGCACTCATATGTTGTGGAATAATCTTTTTGTACACTGTGAAGATGGGTCACTCTGATTGGTTTAATAAAAAGCTGGATAGCCAATAACTAGGCAGGATTTCTAGACCCAGAGAATGCTGGGAAGAAGGCAGAGTAGAGAGCCTGATTCAGAGGAAGCAAGACAAGCAGGATGAGAAGTAAAAGCCATGAGCCACACTGCAGCACATAGATGAATAGAAATGTGTTAATTTAAGTTATAAGAGCAAGTTAGAAATAAGCCTAAGCTATCAGCTGAGTTTTCATAATTAAAAATAAGTCTTTGTGTTATGATTTGGGAGCTGACTGGCTGGGTCAGAGAAAACTCACAACACTCACTCATATCCACACGTATGCACAGACAGATAATTAAATAGAAGTAAAAAGTGTTAAAGAAAATACAATGGCTAAAAACAATTCCACTAAAATAATTAGCAGAAACAGAAAATGTACAGGGGAAAACTCAACAGGCATCCAGGACCAATGTGCAAACCATTAATAAGCTCTACCAAGGAATCTGAGTGACTTTAAGAATTTACATGGCTTCGGGGACTGGAGAGATCACTCAGTGGTTAAGAGCATTGCCTGCTCTTCAAAAGGTCCTGAGTTCAATTCCCAGCAACCACATGGTGGCTCACAACCATCTGTAACGGGGTCTGGTGCCCTCTTCTGGCCTGCAGGCACACACACAGACAGAATATTGTATACATAATAAATAAATAAATAAATATATAAAAAAAAGAATTTACATGGCTTCAATGTTTGAATTTTCTCCAAGCCTTCTCCCATATATAGTCCTGTGCAAACCCCAATAAGGCTTTTTATGAAATTTGATAAAAAAATTCTAAAATTAATCTAGATGTATGTATATGAAAGATGGCTAGGGAAAGAATAATGACGGTGAATTTTCATCTCCGGTTATTAGTCTTCATCAATTAAAATTGGTGGGAAGCTGGTACAGGAAAAGAAGCAAATCCTGATGGAAAATTAATAATAGGGGGTCAAGACAAAAGCAAAGCTTGAATATGATTGGGACAAAGGAAACACAGCACCAAAATAATTGGAAGAAGATTGGATTGTTATGATTTGGGGATAGCTAACTGTCTATGTGCAAGGAGAATTGAATTAAAGGTTAGATGTGCAAACAAAACAATAAAAGCACCAGTAGAAATGGAGAGAACTGCTCAATAAATTAATGAGTAAGGCTTTTGAAGAAGATCTGCAGAAGGACATCAGCAAAGCTAAATTTTAAAGAGCAAAGAACTTGTAACTGGACATGGTGGTGAACACCTGTAATCCTAGCACTTGGGAGAACAGAGACAGGAGGACCATGGACTCAAGTTTGAGGCCAGTCTAGGACACGTGAGACTCCATCTCACAAAATGAAAATATTATATTGTAATCTTAAAAGAAATAAAACACAACAAATGCTTCCAAGACTGGGGTGGAGCTCAGTGGTGGAGCATCTGACTAGCATGTCCAAGGCCCTGTGTTCCCTGTCCAGAATGGCAAAGCAAAGAAAAACACAAAAAAGAACAGAACATCTATTGCACAAAAACCTTCTTAAATAAGATGAAAGGATGAAGAATGGATACTTAGCTTGTATGAAGAAATAGGGTGTCAATGGTTTTTGCACATGATTTTGTCAGGCCACTTTTAACTGAAATGAAGGAATCTAACTCAAATGCCCGGAAGCACCGCAGATTTGTTGCTCTCTGTAGTAGGAAAGCCTAGCACTGAAATGACTATAGTATCTTCCAAGGAAACCATCTTGGATACTCAATCTTACCCTCCTGTGCTAGCAGCTTAACAGTCCCCAGGAAAGACGGCTGCTTCTCCGATAGCTCCAACAGAAACTATTAGGAGGCTTTGGGACACAGATCCATTACTGAATGGCTCTTGTTTCTGGAGCGGCATGCCCGGATGGCCCAGAGGTGGGCCATGAGCCATCGTTGAAAAGGGAGAGGGGTAAGTAGGCCATGCAATCCAAACAACTGACAGTGTGTTCCTTTCAGTGTAGTAATCCTGTTACCAGATGAAAGGAGAAGGCTAACAGGCAAAACCCGATAAGTTTTACTAACATATATAAAGAGCTTCCACAAATCAATAGAAACAATATCATTAAAAGAAATAGCACCATGCACAGCTATGGAGGCTCATCGTTAATTAGAATTTACCTTTCCCCATGCCATTCTTTTATAGCTCTGACAAACGCTTCCCAAGGTATGGTGAGCTAATTTGACAAATTAAAGCTGTAATAATTTATCACAAGATGTTAACACTGCCTCAGGAGTTTCTTCTCCCCTTAGGAGACGTGGGGGAGTGCATAGGCCTTCTCTGGTGATGTGTCAATTCAAAAGAGTGTCTCTCATTGAGAACTTCAGACCTGGTGACTAAGACACAGCCCCTCAGGCAGGATGAAATCACATCTTTATTTCATGAGCTCAATCAACCCCTCTTCTTTCATCTCTCAAAAGTACAGGAGAGTCCTGCTCACATGAATTTTCTGGAGGAACCAGTGACTGTCTGCAGTTACTTAATTTTCCTATTTCTTAAAGCTAGGGACCTGAACATCACTGATTTTATTTCAAATTTTCTCACTGAAGGAAAAATTTCATAATAGCTCATACATATTTTACATAAAAAGTTCCCTATCAATAGGTGTTTTACATTAATGGTCTGGTTTTTTTTTAAAACAAAGTAAATCATTTGTTTTAAACCTCCAGAATCATATTTATAGAAGGTACAAGGGTTTTTATTATTACCATTATTATTATTTTAGAAAAACTAACATTCCTATTAACTTAGAGTCCCCCAAACCTAGAAGGTACAATTTTGTTTGGTTTTATTGTTCATTTGGTTTTGGCAAATATTTTGTGTATTTTTATGGCTCCGAAGAAGTGAGAGTCCAGGTAACTGCTCCAGCTGGCCTTTCACCCTCTCTGCACCTCTGGTTCTTCATCTGTGAAAGGGGATGGCAGTAGCCCTGACCTCACAGTGCGGTAGAGCGATATCATCAATAATTTTTTTCAAGAGCAGGAATGGAGAAGTGGCTCTTTGGATCAAGCACTTTTTGCATAAATGTGAGGACCAATTCAGTTTGAGTCCCCAGCACCCTCTTCAAAAGCCAAGAGGGCAGCGTGGCCCACCTACAACCCTAGTCCTCAGAAGGAAGAGATGGGCTTCTCAGGGCAGGCTACGTAGCTGGACTGGCTAGATTCAGAGCTCTTAAAAAAATAATGATATTGATATAAACCAAAATTGCAATCTGCCTCCCTCCAAAAGAAGATAAATAGAAAATATATTTATTTATGATTTTATTGTTTTAGCCAGTGTGCAAACTAACGAGTTTCGTTCTGGTGTTTTCATATATATGTAATTGTATATATAATTTCCTTATATTTGTCTCCTCACTGCATTTCCTACCCTCGTTCATCTCTTCCTCCCTATCCTTCACTTTCATTTCTTCCTCCACCAAAGAGTCAACACTGTGCTTTGTGCATGAGATATATGTGTGTGTGTATACATATGTATGTATGTATGTATGCATGTGTACAGCATATATGAGAAAATATGGAATGTATGTATATTTTTAGCTCACCAATATTCTGTTTCTGCCTTTCTGTGAACTATTTTTCTTTTCCTTTCTTTCTTTCTTTCTTTTTTTTTTTTTTTTGGTGTTTTTCGAGACAGGGTTTCTCTGTAGCTTTGGAGCCTGTCCTGGAATTAGCTCTTGTAGACCAGGCTGGCCTCGAACTCACAGAGATCCACCTGCTTCTGCCTCCTGACTGCTGGGATTAAAGGTGAGCGCCCCCACCGCCTGGCGAACTTATTTTTCTAACACTGCCCTCTGCATGCATCATGGGCATCATCCCTGAGGGGTTTACCTCATATTTGTCAATGAGCGAATGAATGAATGAATGAGCAAGCCAGCAAGTGAACAGATTAAAGCAGGTGGAACTCCCAGGTCCCATGCTGACACAGCCCTCTCCTAACCGGTTAGGGTGCTGTGCCCTATGTGGTAACTGAGCAGACCGGCGTTGGGGCAGGTCTCACCTCTTCCATGTCTGTTAAGGTCTCTTTGAAGCATCTCTTAAAAAGGGAATTCTATCATCGTATGCACCTCAACCACAAATCCCAAAATGCCTCTGAGAACGTGTGAAATGTGACACCACTCAGATGAAATCATTTGGGCACTGGCGTTGACCATCTAGGCATATGTATTATAGAAGATGAAATAGCGCCGAAAGATGCTCGCCAAAAGGGGAAATGATTTAACTTAGGGGAATTAAAAGGATGAGAGGGAAGCAATAAATATTGTTGAATTTGCTAAACATTTTCCTAGGCATGGGAAAAATATGTGTGTGTGTTAGGCTCCTGAACATAACAAAGTATCATTTTGACTGGAAATATTTTGAAGTTTGATTTCTCGCAGCAGGTTTCGTTGCTCCTCCCTCCTTTCATTTCTTCCTCTTTCTTTCTGAAACTGCTTAGGTCGTGCTCTGTTTGTGTGACCCTTTAATCTTCCTTTTTCTTTGTGAGACCTGGCTTATTGCAAGCTGAGCATAATGCACAGTTGGGTTTAGTTTGGCTCGAGAGTTTCCGCGGGGTAGTGTGATTCACTCTGATGGCAGTGTTGACATTGACACACAGGCCTGTTAGAAAAAAAAGGGGGGGTAGAAACAACCACCCTCACAATGTACCAGAATATTTTGACAGTTTTCTGTAAGATATATTTCAGTTTTGGAAGGAGAGTTAGGGTTTAATTAAGATATTTTAATATAGGCTTAAGCATAAGGGTTAAGGGAAAGAGAGGCACTCTGAAGAAAAGTTAGACAGAGCTGAGCACATTGGTGTGAACTTCCTGGGGGAAGAGTTGCCTGGATTTTATCTTCCATTGCTGTTTTATTTCAGGCCTGTGGGGATGAGTTCCTCGTATGCATTCATTACAATGTGGACTCTGAGGAAGTGCACCCAGACCTAACTGTGTGCAGAAGCATTGCCCATGCCCAGAAAGATAGTGAACACCCTCAACGATTGAGCGGGACAGAAAGATGCTGTGCTGGTTAGTTTTCTGTCAACCCGACACAAGCTAGAGGTACCTGAGAGGGGGGATCTTCATTAGAGGAGACGCCTCTGCCTTCTTGATTACTCACTGATGTGGATAGGTGGTCCTGGGAGGCATAGGAAGGCTTGTGGGGCTAGAAGCAAGCCAGTAAGCCACGTTCTCCCCGGTTCTGCTTCCGCTTCTTTCTCAGGCTCTTGCCTTGCGCCCCAGTGATGCACTGCAACCTGGAAGGTGACACGGACAGTTACTTGTCTTTAGTCAGTGTCTTAGCTCAGCAAGGAAAAGTGAACTAGGGCAGGTGGAAAATGACAGGACATGAGAAGGAAAAGGAGCCCCTCGCTCTGGAGTTGAACCCTCTCTCCAGCTGATAATCACAAATTCCAGTGCAATTAACAATATTTGCTGTGAAAGCTAATGTATTAGTCAGGGTTCTCTAAAGAAACAGAACTTACAGAATGAATCCATACACACACACACACATGCATGCATACACACATATACAAATATGCACACATATATACATATGCATATATGTACATACACACATATATACATGCATACATACAACACATATATGGGATTTATCAGTATGGTGTACAGGCTGTGGTCCAGCTAATCCAACAATGACTCTCTACCTAGGGAAGGTCCAAGAATCCAGCAGTTGTTCAGTCTACAAAGCTGGTCTTCAGTATACATGAGAATCCTGAAGAAGGCTCTAATGGCAGTGAAGGAACAGGCTTGCTAGCAGGAGTGAGAGCAAACAGGCAAAGAGAGAGCTTCCTCTTTCCATGTCCATCACTTCGGCTACCAGCAGAAGGTGTGGGTGTGGTCTAAATTAAAGGTTGATCTGATCTTCCATCTCAAAAGACCTAGGTTAAAGTTGGGTCTTCTCACTGCAGATAAACTAATTGTTAATTAAGACAACAATCCCTCACAGGTGTACCCAGCTGCTTGGGTTTTAGTTAATTCCACACATAGTCAAAACTGACAACCAAGAGCAGCCATCACAGCTGAAAACACAGAGAAGATATTCATTTTACATGAGGATAGCAGCAAACCTTGCTTAAGGCCTAAGTCTGTATGACCTTGTAGTGTGGCCTTGTTCTTTATCCAGTTTCTCACACAGGAGTAATCCTCTCTTTGTAGGAGAAACGACTTAACTTCCCTATCATCCTGTGACCTAGGATTTCACCCTAGGATCTCATTCTGATTGCTTTACAACCCTTTGAGATGTGATTTCAGAAGCCACCAAAACCGCTATCTAAAACTACTGCAAATACACTTAATTTTGGCTCTCATATTAGAAGTGGATGCCCATATTCTTTTTTTTTCCATGATATTTATTGAGCTCTACATTATTCTCTGCTCCCCTCCCTGCCGTTCCCCTCCCTCCTTCGACCAACCCTCTCCCAAGGTCCCCATGCTCCCAATTTACTCAGGAGATCTTGTCTTTTTATGCTTTCTACTTCCCATGTAGATTAGATCTATGTAAGTCTCTCTTAGTGTCCACATTGTTGTCTAAGTTCTCTGGGATTGTGGTATGTAGGCTGGCTTTCTTTGCCTTATGTTTAAAAACCACCTATGAGTGAGTACATTTAATAATTGTCTTTCTGTGTCTGGGTTACCTCACTCAAAATAATGTTTCCTAGTTCCATCAATTTTCCTGCAAAATTCAAGCTGTCGTTATTTTTTCTGCTGTGCTGTGTAGTACTCCATTGTGTAAATGTACCATTTTTTTTAATCCATTCTTCAATCGAGGGGCATTTAGGTTGTTTCCAGTTTCTGGCTATGACAAACAAAGCTGCTATGAACATAGTTGAGCACATGTCCTTGTGGGATGATTGAGCATCCTTTTGATATATTCTTTAGTGTGTCTCACTTCCTTTATAGTGCCTCTTTCTTTTAACCCCCATGTTTAACGAGCTACATTGGAAACAACATTTAACAAACTTCAACTCTGCTTCAGAACAGGTTGTCAGGGCTGGAGCAATGGCCAGCAGCTAAGAGAACTGGCTGCCCTTCCAGAGGTCCTGGTTTCCATTTCCAGAACCCACATGGTAGCTTAGAACCATATGTAACCCCAGTTCTAGGGGATACAGCACCCTCTTCTGGCCTCTGCAGGTACTGCTTGCATGTGATGAGCAGAGAACTCCCGTAGTTGTCCCCACACAGACACTTCTTTCTCCCACCTCACCTCGCTCTGATTCTTGCCCTGTACCCACTTATTCAGCTCAGGAGTGTGGAGCTAAGCAGGGGCTCAACCAGCTGCTGATTCCAGGCACTTGGTGCATTTAGTGCCCTTGTTAGAAACTTGCCTGGGGAATCTTAACATGCTCTGTATATGCTCAACTACTTATGGAACATGAGAAATTGATTCCTTGTGACTAACAACGGTGGGTTTTTGTTGTTGTTGAGGTGGTGGTGGTGGTGGTAGTGTGTGTGTGTGTGTGTGTGTGTGTGTGTGTGTGTGTGTGTGTACAGGATCTCTCCTACAATCCAGGCTGCAACTCACTATGAAGTCAAAGATAACCTTGAGATTCTAATTCTTCTAATTGAATCTTCTGATTGCTAAGATTATAGGCATGAACCATAACATGCAGTGCACGTGATACTGCATGTCAAACCCAGGACTTCGTGCATTTTAGACAAGCACTTACCAATTGAGCTACATACTCAGCTCATGTATTTTGTTATTTGAGAGAGCATCTTGCTATGTAGTCAGGCTGTCCTTGAACTCACAATTCTTTTTGTCTTTTTCAACTGATTGCTAAGAGTACAAGCAATGGGCCACCATGTCTATCAATAATTGGTGATGCAGCTGTGTTCTGTAAGTCCTATTGTGCAGGACTTCTTCTTATTCATCTGTTTACTAGTCTTTCTTGGTTCTGCATTGAACCCTGGAGTTACAAGCTGCAGAAATCATTAATTCTGTCTTGAGGACCCAGTTTGGGGTAAGGGACAGACTAGATGTTTTACAGTATGGCTGAGAAACAATACTACTGAAGCACATGAGTGGAAGACTTTCCCTGGAGTCAGGGACATTTGGGTGTCCTTTGACCTAAGAGTTAAATGAAGATGGCACAGTGAAGGATGGCCCCTGCCTGGGGGCTTTGGCAGGGCCTGGGAGGTGCCCTGGGAATTAGGAAGGCTGACCAGGCCTAGTCTGTAAATAACTTTACAAAACCAACTG
Source organism: Ondatra zibethicus (assembly GCA_004026605.1). NCBI lineage: Eukaryota > Metazoa > Chordata > Mammalia > Rodentia > Cricetidae > Ondatra > Ondatra zibethicus. Next base: position 44,753 of record PVIU01000932.1, on the reverse strand, counting down.
AGACAGTTAAACTTCCAAGGCAACAGGAAAGCGGCAGGAGTTTTCAATACTGGTGTAACTGATTGGTTTTTACTAGGATGCCAATTCCACCTGTGAGGATTGACTTCATTCTAGAGAGTTAATACTTAACGACGGTGACACCCAACCTGGCTTTTAGCTTAGTGCTTTAAAGGTCTCAGATGATACTGATGCAATTGAACTTTTAGCCAAAAAGAAAAAAGAAAAAAAGAAATCGTAAGAGTCAATATGTCTAAACTAAGAAGAAACTGGCCCCACGATAACAGATCCCCTAAAGATAAATCTTGAATTTAACATATGAATCTTCAATGTGCAAAATGCAGCTAGTGCTTTAAAAATCAAAACGAGCTACAGGCATTGAATATCAAGACCTACACTGGACTGCGGCGTGCCTGGGGCAGCATACACTGTGAACTCCTCCTGGTGGCAGCAGATGCGCTGTCTGTGGGGTCAAAACAAGAAGTGAATTCATCAAAGGCATTCAAAATAAAATCGCTGGCAGTCCAGAAGGACAGGATAGAATGGTGCAGATCCTGGGCAGACCTGGTAAAGATGGGTAGGTGGGGAAAGACAGCAGAGAAAGACCATGATACTCTGGACCTGCCACCAGGGCTTCTGGTGGGTAGAACTGAGCAAGGTCATTTCAAACAAAGTTTCAACCAAAAGGCAGATTTGAAGACAGATGTTCTAGAATGTCCACTGGCAGTGTCTGAAGGAAATTGCTTTCTTTTTTTGGTTCAGAACATGAAGCCTAATAAATGTGCCCCAATACCTGGGGTCAGCCTGCTCCTCACTTGGGATTTCTATAGACATTATTTCTTTAAAAATTAGGAAGACAGAACCTGTGAGCTATTGGGTCTCTCTTACACATCAACAACTACAACAAAACCCCAAACCAATCCCGTGCTATTTTAGACAGGCTCCCCTTCCTGTTTAGTGGCAGGAACCTGGGCTTCTAACTCACTGTATTGAATAGAGAGATGGAAATGACTCAGAAGTCAGACGTGAGATTTAAGGGCACTGACCCACTCACTCCCTTGCTGGATGACCTTGGATATGTTCCAAAGCCTTTCTGGGCGAGGCCTGTTTACCCACAGATAGAGTAAGATACTGGGGTTCTATAGGAGGCAATACACCATGACTTTAGACATTTTCTTGGTCCCTAGCAGGGCTGTGAACCCTGGGCACTGTCCCCTGAATCTAGGGAGGGTTTAGGTCTGTGAGATCTGAGCAGCCAGGAGGAGGAAAAGTGTCAGCTCGGTTGAGTATGAGATTAGTTTGTATGGTGGCTTGAATAAAAACAGCCCCCATATGTGCATAGGGAATGGCACTATTAGGAGGTGTGGCCTTGTTGGAGGAAGTGCGTCATGGGGAGGCGGGTTGGCTTTGAAGACTTAGAAACTCAAGCCACATCTAGCAGATTCTCTATCTTTTCCTGCTGCTTGTGAATTCAGATGTAGAGCGCTTGAATACCTCTCCAGCACCATGTCTGCCTGCATGCCATCATGCTTCCCACCATGACAACAATGGACTAAACCTCTGAACTGTAAGCCAGCCCCAATGAAATGTTTTCGTTTATAAAAGTTGCCATGGTCATGGTGTCTCTTCACAGCATTAGAAAACCTAACTAAGACAGAAGTTGGTACCAGAGATTGGGATATTACTGTGCTAGGCCAGACTATATCTTTGTTTGGAGGAATATGGACTTTGGGACTCTAGGTTGGAAAAGCTTTAGTCATGGGCCACACAATTAGGGACATGGGACATGGAAGACAGTGGAGCTAAGGGTGATTTCAACTATGGGGGCCTGGCTCAAAGGTTTTCAGAAGAGAAGAATTTTAGTATGTTGCCTAGATACCATACTTGTAATAGTTTGGTGAATAGTGCAACTGCTTTCCACCTTTGTCCAAAAAAGTCTGTCTGAGGCTAAATTGAAGAGTTTGGGATTAATTATGTTTGCATAGGAGGTTTCAAAACAGCCTAGGATGGGCTGTGTTGTGTGGGTTTTAGTGGCCATGCTTATGCAGATCTCTAATGAAAAGGAGCAAACTCAGCAAGGAAAAGTATAAAATGTACAATTTGAGGAGAAAAAGGGCACCAAGAAGTAGAATGTAGCTAAATCCTGTGTTCAAGGAAATAAAGAAATTAAAGAAAATCCTAATGTTAATAGGGATAAAGGGAGTGGTGACTTCAGGGCAAAATCTCACCCAGCTAAGCTTCCAACTTGTAAAAATTAATTAAAGAAAAACTTAGAGTTGGGTGTGGTAGTGCATATCTTTATCCCAGCATTCTAGAGGCAGAGGCAGGTGTATCTTTAAGTTCAAGGTTGGCCTGGTCTACAGGACAGCCAACCTTAGACAGTGAAGGAAAGCATTGAAAATGGAAAGCTGGTAAAGATGCAACGGAGCAAGGAGGCCACGCTCCAGCCCCAGCAAGCCTCAGAACTTAGCAGCTTCAACCATGTGGTTCTACCTTTAGAGTGAAGTATAGACAAAAGGGATTGTGGAATCTCCCTTCATGACTCAGGAAAGCTGCTGAGGTCAGCCATGTGACAGGAGTGTCCCTGCTTGGAGGTCCAGAGAGGCCGTTATGTGAAGCTGTGAGAGTGAAGCCTGGAAGACTCCAAAATGCTGAAAATGCCAGGGCTGTGGGATGCCCGCTAAGGAGAACTGCTAATAGGGAGAGGAACCAGCCCAAGAGAGAGAAGTATCTTGTAGTCAACAAAGCAGAAAGGAGTTGGAGTTCTGAAGAGTGTTTTGGCATCAGACATGGAGATGCCAAGTTTAGATTTTGCCCAGCTGGTTTTCAGGCTTGCTCTGGCTTAGTATTTCTTCACTGTGCTCCCTTTTAGAATGGCAATGTATATCTGGTGCCACTGTATGCTGGAAGTATGTGATCTTGGTTTTGGGTTTTGGGTTTTTCTTTTTTTTTATTTTATAGGGGATTACAGTTAAGAGACTGAATGAGTCTCAGAAGAGACTTTGAACTTTGAGATTTTAAATAATGTTGAGCCTATTTTAGTCTCCTATGGGAACTTTTGAAGTTAGAGTAAATACAATTTGCACTAAGATATAGCTACAAGCCTATGGGACCAGGGAGTGGAATATGGTGGTTTGAATAAAAATGGCCTCCATAGGCCCACAGAGAGTGGCACTCTTAGGAGGTATGGCCTTGTTGGAGTGGGTGTGGCATTGCTGGAGGAACTGTGTCACTGGAAGCAGGCTTTGTGGTCTCAGAAGCTTAAGCCAGGTCTAGTGGCTCTTTGTTCCTGCTGCCTGTGGATCCAAATGTAGAGCTCCCAGATACCTCTCCAGCACTATGTCTGCCTATATGCCACCATGCACCCCACCGTGATGATAATGGACTGAACTTTTGAGCTGCAAGCCAGTCCCAATTAAATGTTTTCCTTTGTAAGAGTTGCTGTGGTCATGGTGTCTCTTCACAGTAATAGAAACCCTCAGTTAGCAAGGAACCTGGGGACAAATTCACATCAAACCACTTAGCAGCCATTTGCTTCTAGAAACTTACTTAAACTTCTTGATTGACAGTTTTCTCAAACATAAAATGAAAATAATGAATCGTATCAACTCTAGGTTTTGCATGATGACTCAGCGAGATCCTGCCTCCCCAACTTGCTCTGAGCTTAGTACCCAGCTTGACAATGTTGGCTGCTGCTCCTGATAGTTTCACGGTTATCATTGTCTCCCTTAAGAATCTAGGAGTGAGGCTGTGCTGCTCAAAGCAGGCAGGCTGTTCCTCGAGACGACCTCCTTCCCCCCCAGCCTGGAGGGCATCCCACCTAACACTCAGCAGCCTTTGTTTGGGTGCTTTCTCAGAAGAGCACATTGGGCAGCTGGCTGGAGATGAGCTGGCTGCTGTCTCCAACCTTGGACACAAGCTGATGAACCTTGATCGCACTAAAGTCTTGAATGGTGGTGACTAAAGGGGTATTGTTCTACTTTTTCAACTATTTGATGTATTTAATCTCTTGTATTAGTATGGTTTGCTACATACAGAGTGTTATAGTTTTTAAAATTTTAAGAGTCAAGTACTTGAACATGTCATCAAGGGTTACTAGATCAGAGCAAAAATATCACTTAAATATGTGTGCATGTGTATGTGTGTCTCTGTATGCATGTGTTGTGCCTGTGGATGTGTATGCATGTATGTCTGCAAGTGTGTGTGTGTATGCCTCTCTCTCTCTCTGTGTGTGCATGGGCGCTTACATATGTGCATGTATGAATATATGTGTGGGTTGGGTCTTCTACCATCCTAAAATTTCTATAACTATACCTACTTCAAGGCATTCCTGGGAACATACTGACCTTGCAGGCCAGGGAAACAAGTAGACTAACTGCAGATCTTCACTTCTCTTGCGAATCCAATCCCCAAATCTCACCCCCACCCCAGCAGACCACTCTGTAGTAGACCACCTTCTGCAGCCTCCTCTTCTTCTCTGTCCCCAACTCCAATAGATCACACAGATCTCCAACCCTCCTCCCCACTCCTCCTGCTATCCCCACCCCAACTCTAGCAGATCACACAGATCTCCTCCAACCCTCCTCCCCACTCATCCTGCTATCCTGCCCCAACTCCAGCAGATCACACAGATCTCCTCCAACCCTCCTCCCTACTCATCCTGCTATCCTGCCCCAACCCCAGCAGGCTTTCTCTGGGAACCCACCAGCCAAGCCTGACTTAGAAGGAAGTAGGCCAGCAGAGCAGGTAGACGAGCTTCAGATCTTCACTCTTCCTCTCTCCTGCATGTCCAGTCCCCCAGTCTCATCCCCAGCTCTGGAGCAGACTACCCGTGTGGTCTCTCCTCACTCTGTGCATCCATTTCCAGGAGACCAAGGGGATTCTAGTGGAGTAACCTATTTTGCTTCCTTCTGTGGACCCCCTCAGCCTCTACTCTGAGCCCCTTTCTTCCTTTGGCTGCCCTCAGCCCCCACTCCGAGCACTCTTCTAAGTGTTAGTTCCTAAGACCTAGGAATGTCTTTTACCCAGAACCCCTAGTGGTCACAGCTATCAGGATCCCAGAATTTCCTACCAGGCAACACACAGCCACCAAACTCTCCTAAGACCCAGAGAGGGAAACAGAAACCAAGGAACAAATACCCACCTAATAAACACAAGACCATATGTCAGCACCTGAAATTACAGTCTTCTCAAACCCAGATGTCTAGATACTAAAGTAAAAGCATGGTCAGTAACAGCAGGGACAATATATCTCCACAAGAGCCCAGTAGCACTAACAGAGTAGATTCTGAGTAGTGCCACATGGCTGAAGCACAAGACAGGGACTTTAAAATACTGTTAGAAATATGATAGAGATTCTTAAAGAGGAAATTAATAAATCCCTTAAATAAATCCTATAAAAACACAAACATGCAGTGGAAGGAAATGAATAGAACAGTTCAAGACCTGAAAGTAGAAATAGAATCAATAAAGAAAACCCACACTGAGGGAAATCTGGAAATGAAAAATTGAGGAACTCAAAAATAAGAACCTTAGAGACAAGCCTCATCAACAGAATACAAGAGATGGGAGAGAGAATCTCAGGCATTGGAGACATGACAGAAGAAATGAATACTTAAGTAAAATAAAATATTAAATATTGAAAAATCCTGTCACAAAATGTTCAGGAATCTGGGACACTATTAAAAGACAAAATCTAAGAATAATAGGAATACAGAAAAGAGACTAAATAATAGGGATACTCAGGTCAAAGACACAGGAAATGTTTTTAAGAAAATTTCCTTTACTTAAAGAAAGAGATGCCTACCAAGATATAAAACGCATACAGCATACCAAATAGGCTGAACCAGAAAAGATATTCCTCTATGCACATAATAATAAAAAACTAAATATACAGAACAAAGAAAACACATTAAAAGCTACCAAGAGGGAATAAAACAAGTAACACAAAAATACAAGCCAATTAGAATAACACCTGATTTCTCAATGGAGAATCTGAAAACCTCTAAGAGACCTCAGATGCCAGCTCTGACAACTATACTCAGCAAAACTTTCGATCACAATAGATGGAGAAAATAAGACATTCCATGATAAAAACCAAATTTAAGCAATATCTATCCACAAATCCAAACCTATAGAAGGTGCTAGAAGGAAAATCTCCAGCCTAAAGAGATTAACCACACCCAATAAAACATAAGGAATAAATAACCCCAAACTAGCAAGTCAAAGAGGGCAAGTGTTCTCTCTCTCTCTCTCTCTCTCTCTCTCTCTCTCTCTCTCTCTCTCTCTCACACACACACACACACACACACACACACACACACACCAAACAGGAATCAACAAACACTGTTCATTGATATTTCTCAGCATCAGTGGTCCCAATTCCCCAATAAAAAGAGGCAGGCTAACTGAATGAATGATAAAACAGAATCTATCCTTTTTTCTGCACCACAGAAACATACCTTAGCATCAAGGGCAGACATCACCTTGGGGTAAAAGAATGGAAGAAGATATTCCAAGCAAAAAATAAGAAGCAACCTAAGAGGTAAGCTAGTATAGCCATTTTAATGGCTGACAAAATGGATTTCAAACCAAGACTAATTAATCAGAAAAGATAGGAAAGGGCAATACATATTCATCAAAGGAGAATCCATCAAGAGGTCATAGCAATGTTCTTAACATCTATACACTAACACAAGGGCATGCAAATTCATAAAAGAAGCACTACTATAGTTTAAATAACATATTGACCCCCACACACTGATAGTGGGGCATGGAATACCCTCCTTTCTTATTTTAAAATAGACAGGTCATCCAGACAAAAAATAAACCGAAGTGCTGGTGCTAACTGATGCTGCAAATCAAAAGGACCTAACAGATATCTGCAGAACATTTCGTCCAAACGCAAAAGAATATACCTTCTTCTCAGCACCTCATGGAACTTTCTTCAAAATTGACCACATATGCCCACAAAGCAAGACTTAACAGATACAATAGAAATGAAATAGCCCCCTGCATCCTATCTAACCATGGATAAAAACTGGATATCAACAACAACAACAGAAACAGCAGAAAATTAACAAACTCATGGGAACTGAACAACTATCTACTCAACGACAAGTGGGTCAAACCAGAAATAAAGAGAGAAATTAAAGACTTTCTAGAATTGAATGAAAATGAATATACAACAGACCCAAACTTATGGAACACAGTGAAGACAGTTCTCAGAGACAAGTTCATAGCACTAAGTGCCTACATAGAAAATTTGGAGGAATCTAATACCAGTAACTTAGCCCACTTTAAAGTTCTAGAACAAACAGGAGAGACCACTTTCCCATAAAAGTAGATGGCAAGAAATAATCAAACTCAGAGATGAAACCAATAAGATAGAAACAAACAAGCAAACAAACAAAATCAGTTAAACAAAGAGTTGGTTCTTTAATCAAACTAATACGATTGGCAAAAGGAGGAGAACCCCACCCCTACGCCCATTTTCAGTCACCTAGTGACAACAGGACACATCCTCAACAGCTGCCCCAGAGGTGACACATTGCCACTGTCTGGGAGTAGCACATCCTCCCTATGCACCAGTGCTGTATTCACTTATCAACAGCAAGTGCCTGCTCTCTCCGCCCTCTTTCCTTTCCAGCCTTCCTCCCCTTTCTCCCCCCAAAATCTTCTTGAGTGAGATCTGTTGCTTGGTGTGACTTTTTGGTATTCTTTGAGTTCAATACAACCAGATGCCTTTTTCCACTTAAATTACAACAAATCCCTATCCAGATTAAATAAAATGTAGAGAGAAATATCCAAATTAGCAAAATTAGAAATGAAAAGGGGGGGAACATAACAACAGATACCAAGGAAATCCAGAGAATCATAAGGACATGCTTTAAAACCTGTATTCCACCAAATTGGAAAATATAAAAGAAATGAATAATTTTCTTGATACCTCTTACCAAAGTTAAATCACGATCAGATAATCAATTTAAACAGACCTATAACATTTCCCAACCTGTTTTATGAGGCCTGAAAGACAAAATTGAAAGACAAAAACCACATGATTATCTCATTAGAAAGGCCTTTGACAAAAATCCAACACTCCTTAATGATAAAATTTCTGCAGAGATTAGGGACAACAGGGACAAACCCCAACATAATAAAGGCAATTTACAGCAAACCCACAGCCAAAATCGACTTGGATAGCAACTGAAAGGAGTCCACTAAAAGTAGAAGTCAAGGTTGTCCATTCTCTCCAAATCGACTCAATGCAGTACTTGAAGTCTTAAGTAGAGCAATTAAAGAAACTGAAGGAGATCAAAGGATTTATCTTTATTTGCTGATGATAAAATAGAATATATAAATAACCCTGAAAATTTCACTAGGAAACTCATATAGCTCATAAAAAAAAAACTTTCAGTGAAGCAGCTGGACACAAAGTTAACTCACAAAAATCAGTTGCCCTCCTATATACAAATGTCAAACAAACTGAAATCAGGGAAACAGTACCTTTCACAATAGCCTCAATAGTATGAAGTATCTTGGGGTAACTCTAACCAAGCAAGTGAAAGATTTGAATGATCAAAACTTTAAAATATTAAAGAAAGAAATTGAAGAAGATGTCAGAAAATGGAAAGATCTCTCATGCTCATGGATTGGGGGGATTAACAGAGTAAAACTGATCATCCAACCAAAAGCAATCTACAGATTAAATTCAATTCCCATCAAAATTTTAACTCAATTCTTCATAGATCTTCAGCTTCGTATAGACACATACACACACACACACACACACACACACACACACAAACAAACAGGATAGCTAAAACAATCTTGAATAATAAAATAACTGTTAGAGGTCTCACCACCCTAATCTCAAGTTGTACTCCAAAGCTATAGTAATAAAAACAGCATAGTATTGACACGAAAACAGATGCATCAATCAATGGAACTGAGTCAAAGATCCAGACACAAATTCACACACCTACAGACATGCTTATTTGTAGATATTAGCAGTTAAGCCAATGATAACCATGTTACAATCCATAAAACTGGTTAGGTTAGGTATAGAGTAAGAGACTAAGAGGGGATCTGGAAGGGGAAGTTCAAGTGGAGAGGGGGAAGGAAGAAGGGGATTAGGGAGGGAATATCTGGAGAGATTGATAAAATTAAGGGGCACTTGAGGAGTAGTATGGAAACCTAATACAGTATAAGTAAGCTTTCTAATATATGTATAAATATATATACAAATGAATATATGAAATGTGTGTGTGTGTGTGTGTGTGTGTGTGTGTGTGTGTGTGTGTGTGTGTAGGTGACCTAAATGAAAGTGTTAAATAATGGGAGAGACAGAGCTACAATTGGCCATCCTTTGTCACCAAATGAAGCTTCCAGTACTGGGAATGGATTACATCTAATTGAATTGTTGGTCAAAGGGGTTATGTGAAACTTACCACCACCAACAAACAATACAAGCTGTTGCTAACACTATAGGTTGCTCTCCATAAACTGACAACAAGGCCCCATTGCTGAAGACAACACCTATACCACTTATTGAATGTGGGGAAGTAAGCTGGGACATACATAGAGCCTTCACCCTTACATACTAATTACTTTTGTACAGGAAGATACTGTGTACACTACCAAGGGAAAAACATAAACACCAATCCAGCCACAAAACCTTTAATCTACAATGGTGTCCTGCCTGCAAGACATGCTAGTTCAGTGGTGGCACAAGTTTTGTGAGGATAGCTCACCACTCTCTAACTATCTGATTTGACTTAAGGCCGATTCCATGAGATGGAATCCATACCTGACTGTAACATGAGAGCCTGCTTGTCAGGGTTTCTGTCCTGCCCAGTTCCCGCAGCCATTTAGCCCCAAAGAAAAGCACACAGAGGTCTCCAGAAGATTATAAACTGATTGGCCCATTAGCCCAGGCTTTGTTATTAGCTCTTATAACTTATATTAACCCATTATCCTTATCTATGTTAGCCACATGGCTCAGTACCTTTTTCAGCGGGGCAGGTCACATCCTGCTTCTTCGGTGGTCTGGGCAGGAGTGGGAAAAACTTCCTTCTTCCCAGAATTCTCCTGTTCTCATTGCCTCACCTCTACTTCCTGTCTGGTTTTCCTGCCTATACTTCCTGCCTGGCTAATGGCCAATCAGCGTTTATTTAAATCATGATTGACAGAATACAGACAATTCTCCCACACCACCTGGCATGGCTGGGTGTCGAAAACGAGGGACTAGATATCCCAGGGACTTAGGGTAAAACCCAATGCTTCTGTTCTAAAAGAAAAAAAAATGTAGCAATAAAATGACTCCTAATGATATTCGGCTATATTCATAGATCGGTCGCCATCAGAGAAACTTCTTTCTACAGCAAACAGAAACAAATACAGTACAGAAATCCACAGGCAGACAGGCAGAAACAATCAGCCTTAGATAGGAAGTCTCCATCAAATCCCTCCTCTTAGGGCTCAGGGAACCCAGGGAAGAGGAAGCAGAAAGAGCATAAAAACCAAAGGGAGAGCATTAAGAAAAAAAAAGGCCTCTAAATCAACATAGGAACTTCCAGAGACTGAGGCAGCTTGCACAGGACCTGCATGGGTCTGCACCAGTGTGGGTCCTAGAGCTGAAAGGAGAAGTGGACACATGCCCCATTCCTCAGCCAGATGCAATCTCCAATTGATAAGTCCAACTGATACCCAATTGATAACTCCCTGGGGACACTCTTAGGGTAGGCTGCGTGTATAGCAGTAATGGACAACAGAAAATGAACCGAAGGTCATCTTTGGAGGTTGCTTGTCTTATACCGTTGTGTCAAGTCTCTCCCTTTTAAAAAAATTCTATCTTATTATTATTTCTAAAATTTTATTTATATATATTTCTCTCTTTGCCCTACAGATCCTCTGTGTATATGTTGCCTTTCAGTTGAGTGTGTTATGGGATACCTGAGTGTGCCTCCTGTTGGGCTCTGTTCTTTCCTTCAGTTCTGTCCAGTTCTGATGTGCTAGTTTTTATATTACATTATTATATTTTATTATTATCCCATAGCCTGTTTGTTTTCTAACAGGGAGACAAAAATGGGGGCAGATCCAGATGGAAGAGGAGGTATGAAGGAGCTGGGAAGAATGGAAGGAGAGGAAACCATAATCAGGATATATTATTTGGAAATAAAAGGGGAAAATGTAACTAACAACAAAACAAAAGGCAAAAACTAAAAATGCCTTAGCCTTAGGTTCCATGTTATGCGAAGCCCACCTTGCTGACAGGGAAGGGCTATTTCTGCTTTAAGCAAAGGCCAGCTATGTAAGCCAGTGGCACTTGCTCATTCACCTGCTGTTCTTTGGGAATTCATTTTAATGTGTAAATAGCAAGTGCATTTGCCAAAGTCGCATAAGCGACAGGTAGGTGAAAGAGTGTAGATTCAGGCCGAAGCGCTTAGCGCGGAGCCACTGCACCGCTCCTCCATTACTTAGCATCAGAATCATTTACGGTTGTCTGACTGACGGACAATTTTTCTCCCAACCTGCTCTCTTTGCATAGGACCTGCACCGCCTAGACAAGATGCATATTATTTATACATTCACTTCAGATTTTTTAAAAAGATTTACTTATTTTATATATAGTGTTCTGCCTGCATGCCAGAAGAGAACACCAGATTTCATTATAGATGGTTGTGAGCCATCATGTGGTTGCTGGGAATTGAACTCAGAACCCCTGGAAGAGCAGCCAGTGCTCTTAAACTCTGAGCCATCTCGCCAGCCCCCACTTTAGATTTTACGTAGTTCCCCCCCTTTTCACTGAAGTTTTATGCAGTCAAGTAACTACTATGACTGTCCTCCATGGAAAGCTTTATAATTGCGCCAGGTGGTGGGTGGTTGTCTGTTGCCATTAAAATAATCTTTAAATATTGTTTTTTGTTTTAAACCATGATGTGAGTTCTGGGAAGTAACAAGACCAAACTGCCAAACTCCTGGCCTTAAACACACACACACAAACACACACACACACATACACACACACCCTGCCCATCTTCAGAGAACAGCAGCACACCACTGTGAGAATTAAAGGCAGCTGATTTCTGAGGTTCTCAATCAAGCCAAGTTGATCCTGTTTGTTGATTTGGGAGTCAAATGCTTCCTTTGCTTATTTGCCCTTTCAAATTTAGAGTATTTTCTAACAGAGCACAGGCTGGAGAGTCTCCTTAATGGAGTGACCCCCTTGGACCAGAAGGAAGTGAATCTGAACACTGTGCTCAGTCTGATGGCTTGTGAATCCTTTATATTGATTTCCTTCTGGGTGGTGGGGTAAGGGGCAGGTGCTGTGGCTTAGGTAGACATGAACCAAGGGGGAAGCTTTGTCTCAGTACCAGGCTGACACATGGACTGTCATACTTCCATCCTGATATTTGATGTGTAGATGTCACAGCCAGAGGGGAAAGAACAGAGATGTATGGAGATTAAAGGCTGCGCGCCTGTCCTCACGGGCGTTGGAAGCTGAGGGTGAGTTCTCTGTGGATCCCTGGCCATCCCCACTGCCCTACGCCAATGCCTGTCTTGGAACACTGTAGTTCCCAGTTTCCTTGATGAGTTCCTTCAAGGCTGTGGCCTGGCGAGCTCCTGACAATGTATCCTGGCCTACGTGGGGTGGAGTGGGGAAGCACAGGGCTGGTTCTCTTGGGAGAAACGCTCCATGTAGCCAGAAGTGGAGGCTCACAGTCCCTCCTCTCTGATTTCACACTCCACTGCCTTTCCCTGGGAAAAATCCCAGTCCTGCGGAATTGATGTGTGTGCCCCACATATCAGGAATATGTTACCACTTTGGGCCCAGGTTATCCATTAACCTATTTGCATCTCATTTTTGTCAAGTGGAAATGCTGAGAGTGAACATTTCATAGAAATCCAGGAAGGAAAAGTGTTAGCCTCAGCCCCTTAGATCCATATTTGAATCCTTCACCTTCAGGACCTAACCCCACCCGAATACACAGAATCCCGCTGGAAGCCACCATTGGTGTCTGAAAACCGGCCCTGCCAGCCAGCAGGGGCCAGCGGTATTCAGCTTATCAGCCAACGTGAACATTCAGTCCTCACCGCGGCTCCTCCGGTGGCTTATGATGGCTACAAAAGGGCATAGCAACAGAAACAAAGTCTTTAACACTTTCTCAGGAGAAGGGAAGGTTTCCCTGGCCTAAATGGCAGTTTTAAAACACACCATTTCCTTCAATAATGCTGCAAACTGGCTCTTTTCAAAAGCGGTTTCTTTCTCGGCCTCCAGTTTATTTGCTGTTCCACTCCTCAGGTGTGAGATTAATTCCCACAGTCTGCGCGTCACCCCGGAGTTCAGTGCACATGTTTACTGAGGTGTACAGCTCTCAAATAACTTCAGTGCCTCTCTCACTCACTGGGAGGAAGTATATTTAAAAGAAATTGCCTTTTATAGATTTAAATTACAAAAGTACCGATATCATGCAAAAGGCAGTTTAACTCATGCAAGCATACAAATAGGTAAATCTTAGGGAAAAAGATACCAAGACTAATATGAATTTAAATAGGATTAGCTGCCTGCATTAGCAGAGGCTGTGAAATTTAAAGTCCCTCTGGTAGTTATTCTTTTTAATACACCTATATTTCATGTGTGCATTTGTAGATATTTGGGAATATATTTTACTTCGTCTTTGGTTTGAGTTTTGAAACAAGGCTAGATGGTGACCTTCACTTCTGCTCACTGGTGGCCAAGGAAGAATTGAAATTTCTGACAGTTCAATATTTGTTATTGTAAAAATTTAAATCTCTGGGAGAATATGGTAAAGAGAGGCTACAGAAATGTAGATTCATACTACAAAGGGATTAGGAATGCAAATGCTGCTTTATTTCCCTCTTAAGAGAAGCCTTGTTTGAGATGGTGGGCTCAACAAGACCAGGCTCCAAGACTTGCCAGGGCCAAATCCTTCCTGCTTCTGTCCATTCCCCTAAGGCAGGACTCTCCTTTATATTTTGTTTAAGCTTTAGTGGTTTTTTTCTTTGTCGTTGGAATTCCTATTGCCAGTAGCCTTAAGTTACCCGCCCACTTGGGCATGGCCTCTTATACTATATTTGTCGATGTAAAGCGCATGTCCAGCCTCTTTTCCGGCTGTGGGATTCGATTGCTGTTTCCCCATTCCAGCAGAGGCTTGAGATCTGTGAGTCTACCTAAATAAATAATCCTCTATTATACTCAATTCTGAGCTAGTGTGGGATTACTTTTAAGTGTCCTTCTTCATTTGGCACCCCACGTGGATCCAAACTCCACACCTGACGGGTGGATCAGCTTAAAGGCCTAACTGTTCCGCAGCCCAGAAAGTCTCCACCCCCACCCACTTGGCTGGCTTTTACCTACTAAGCGGTTTTTTGTAAAACCCCTGCCACAGTGGAGCTAACTGCATGCTGCAACTTGGAAATTTCCCAAGCGCTCACATACCCCCTCACCCCCCACCCCCACCACATTCCCTGCTGCATGGTGACTTGTGCAACTTCTGGTTTGTATTCCCAGCTCCTAAGTTCTGGGCTTCTTGCTCTGTGTACGGAATTGATTTAATTGCTTTTAATTTGTCAAATAAAGCATATTTCTCAGTATTTAACCAGCACCAAAGGGGTGAAAACAAAGCCACTCAGGACTGTTCATGGCACCAGGTTGCACCAGGCAACATGTGCTGGACAATAAAGATTATTACACCTAAAACAATTTACCGGATTTCATAACAGATAATTAATAAATCAATAAACTTGAAAGTTATATAATGTCTGACAACATTACCATTGAAAGTTTTAGTAGCTTTTTTTGCTAATACTATGGATTGCATTCTGCAAGGCTTACATGGTTATTGTGATTCATCCATTTATTGGATATTGAGACTCAGTTTTTTCTTCATATTATATCCTTAAGAAAATGGTTTGATAACAGAATCAAGAATGAGGCACTTTTAGAAATGATACAGTCTTTACAGACCAATAATGAACAGCTAGCCAACAGGATTAATACCATCAAAAATCAAAAGTTACGTGAAAAAAATAATACTATTGAAATAAGTAACATTAATTTGGCAGAGAAAATTGAATCCATGTCCAAGGATACTGAGAAATTATCTGAAAGAATTTATACTGTTGAATTTGACAATCAAAATTTGTTAAAAAGTTATGATAGGTTAGCAGATAGAGTATTTCTACAGGATGGCAAAATGCACACTATCCAAATAATGTCCAAGAATGAGGTCTTATTTTTAAAAGAAAAACTTTAGACCTTGGAATCACATTGCAGGATGAGGACCAGAAGCTAGGTGCCTCAATGAAATCAGTAGATATATATACAGGTGAGGAGATTCAGGCTTTATAAAAGACAGTAGTAAAAAAATTTGAAACAATTGAGGAAATTATTGGAGCTGATGAGCAGGGAAAGAAGGTACGAGGACAGGATTCAACATCTCCAGTAGCTGTCAGACATAACTTACCCAGGGTTTTAGCTTCCTACCCTGTAATATACAGTCAAAGCATCAAGTCCTAAAGGATCCAAAGAAGGTAGATAGATACCTATAGGAATGAATGATCTAAAAGAAATTAAGCAAGCAATTATAACTTACAGCTTGCATTCTGCATTTGTTAGGGAGATGGTAAAAACATAGGGTTCTAGCATTAAAGCCATGCCACATGACTGGCTTCAGTTAGTTTCAGCAGTCCTGGATGATGGGCCTCAACTGATGTTTAAATGCTATTTCAGAAAAGAGGCTAAAATTTTAGAGCAACAGGGAAAAGCAAAAGGATTTGAGACTTCCCAAGATTAAATTCTTGGTGTGGGCACTTATACTGACCCACAGGCTCAAGCTCTTTACGATGAACAAATCTTGTCCCTATGCCACAAAGCAGCCTTAAATGCTTGGGACAGGATTCAAGAACTAGAAAAACAAATTGAATCATATGTCAGGGTTAAACAGGGTCAAAGAGAACCCTTTAGTGACTTTTTTACAAAGATTAACTAAGACTGTACAAATAGGAATAACAGACTCAGATGTTAGACGAGTACTTATTGAATCTCTGGCTTTTGAAAATGCCAACTTAGAATGAAAAAAAAATACTTGGGACTTTAAAAGCTAGATCAGCACCAATGTATGAATGTATCCTGCATACAATGAACACTGAGGCATTTAATACTGAATCTTGGGTAGGAGAAACAACTTCCAAAGGAATGAGGAAACATCAAAATGCCAAATGTTTTAATTGCAGTAAAATAGGACATCTGAGAAGGGATTGTAGACAAGGAATTCCTAGGAATAATATCTCCTCTGAGAATGCCAAGGATAGGAGGACTCAGCCTTCAGGTATGTATAGAAGGTGTGTCAAAGGCCAACATTGGATCAATGAATACAGATCAACAAAAACAGACAGACAAGGCAACCTAATACCATTGGGAAACTCCTTGGGGGGGGCTCTCACAGGCCCCCAAGTCAAAAGTGGTCCAGTCATTCACAGTCACTGTGGAGGACATGTCTCACCAGGAAAATTTAAAAATTTAGAGCCTTCTCTAAAAGATCATACTGTTCTGGATGATGGAATAAGCATGGAGGCTAAATAAAAACATTCCAATAGGAAATAGGAAACGTATATTCTGACAGACTTCTACAAATAATCAAAGATCAAAGCTAAGAGTGCATATAAATGGCATTGTAATTGTGGGTTTGATAGACATGGGTACGGACATGAGTATCATTACTCCAGAATCTTGGCATCCAAATTGGTCTCTTCAAGAGACAGATGTTCAATTACTAGGAATTAGAGCCCTATCTCAAATTAAACAAAACACAAGATGGGTTAAATGCATAGGGCCAAAAGGACAGAGAGGAAAGCTGAGGCCATATGTGGCTAATATTGCAGTGAATTTATGGGGTTGTGACCAGCTGCAGCACTGGAATACCCAGATTAACATCTCTGCTGTACCAGAAACTCATAATTTTGGGAAAGATATTATAAGTTGCTTTACACAAAAGTCACAAGCCATTCAGACACTACAAGAACACAAAGCAGCTAGCAAACCTTTAGAGGTACCAACAGCCCTACCTTGAAAATGGTTAACTGAGAAACCAATATGGGTTAAACAGTGGCCATTAACAGAAGACAAACTGCAGGCTTTAGAACAGCTGGTACAGGAGCAACTAGATACTCACCATATTGAAGAATAAACCAGCTCTTGGAATTCTCCTGTAATTGTTGTTAAAAAAGAAATCTGGTAAATGGAGAATGGTGACAGATCTAAGAGCTGTCAGTAAAGTAATTTAACCTATGGACTCTCTACAATCAGGAAATTCTCTGCCTTCTCTGTTACCAAAAGGATGGCCTCTCCTAGTTATTGATTTGAATGATTGTTTCTTCACTATACCTTTACAAGAAAAGGACAGAGACAAAATTGCCTTCACAGTGCCTACTTATAATAATTCTCAACCTACTAGGGGATACCAGTGGACCGTCCTTCCACACGGAATGCTCAATAGTCCCATCCTATGCCAATACTTTCTAAGCCAGCCATTGGAAATAATACATAAAGAATTTCTTAAATATATAATTTGCCATTATATGGATGACATTTTGTTATCAACGATAAATTGAGACTTTGTCAATTAGCAGGTATAATATAGACCCAGCAGAAATTATAGTGCCTTTTACTACTGATGAAATCAAAAAGTTATGGGAAGACAATGAACCATGGCAAAGAGTTTGTGCTAATTTTTTTGAGAAATTAATAGCAATTATCCCAAAAGTGATAGATAGATATATAGAACTTCTTAGATTTGTCCCCAAATTGTACATGATGCTTCAATAACTGGAGCCTGTACATTTTATACTGATGCAAATAAATCTGGGAAGGCAGGTTACAAATCAGATGACTTATGTAATGTGGAACAAAGCCCTTATAATTCTGCCTTCCAGAATTATATTCTCATGGTACTAAGGGATTTTAAAGAACCTCTTAATAAAGTTACTGATTCACAATATGCAGGAAGAGTTATCTTGCATATTGAAACTGCTAAATTTATACCAGATGATACAGAATTGACTTCATTATTCCTACAGGTTCAAGATATAATCAGGAATAGGCTTTGTCCCATATACAAAACACACATCCGATCCCATACAGGTCTGCCTGGTGCTCTAGCACAAGGTAATGCTGAAATTGATTGATTACTGATTGGAAGTGTGTGGAGGCCTCAGAATTCCATAAGAAACATCATGTCAATAACAAAGGTTTAAAGAAAGAGTTTTCTATTACATGACCAGAAGCTAAGGAGATTATAAAGAGATGTTCGACTTGCTTTTTCTATAACCAAACACCACTAACTGCAGGGAGTAACCCAAAGGGTACTCAAAGGAATTAAACCTGGCAGATGGATCTGTTCCACTTTACAGAATTTGGAAAATTAAAATATGTACACCACACCATTGACACTTATTAAAAGGCTGATTTAGTGATCACACATTTATTAGAAGTTATGGCCATCATGGGTATACCTGCACAAATAAAGACAGATAATGGTCTAGCATATATCTCTAAGAAAATGAAACCATTTTTTGCTTATTATAATGTAAAGCATATTACAGGTATACCACACAATGCTACAGGTCAGGCAGATGTAGAAAGATCAATTTGAACTATAAAGGTTATGTTAAACAAATAGAAAGGGGTGGAAAATACCCCCAGAAATGGATTACATAATGCTTTATTAACCTTGAATTTTCTTAATGCTAATGAGAAAGGGACAACAGGAGTAGAGAGACATTGTATAATAGAAAAGTCTTCAAAATTAAATCAGTCTGTGTATTTCACAATAAAAGCCAGGAGATGTGCTACATTGAGGAAGGGGTTTTGCTCTTGTTTCAACAGGAGAAAAAAAGTTATAGATATCATCAAAATTAATAAAGATTCGCTAAATGTGATACATTTACACAATGGAGTACTACACAGCAGAAAAAATAATGACATCTTGAATTTTGCAGGCAAATGGATGGAGCTAGAAAGCATCATTTTGAGTGAGGTAACCCAGACACAGAAAGACAGTTATCATATTACTCATTCATAAGTGGTTTTTAAACATAAAGCAAAGAAGACCAGCCCACAAAACACAATCTCAGAGAACCTAGACATCAATGAAAACCTTAAGAGAGACTTACATAGATCTAATCTACATGGGTAGTAGAAAAGGACAAGATCTCCTGAGTAAATTGGGAGCATGGGGACCTTGGGAGAGGGTTGAAGGAGAGGGAAGAGGCAGGGAGGGGAGCAGAGAAATACGTAAGGCTCAATAAAAATCAATAAAAAAGGAAAAAGAATAAAGATTTGCTTTGAAAAAGAGAAATTTCTTAAGAAAGAGAAATGGCAGCTCATTCACAATGGTGACAACCATACAGGTGACAAGGAAACCATATAGGGTTGGGGCAGGGTTCTGCTCTTGCCTTTACAGGAAAATACACGTCTTCAAAAAATCAAAAGACCCTGGATGTTTGGCTGCTGACAGAAGGAAAAATAACTATCCAATAAGGATCATCAAGAAAAAGGAATATGATTTATAAGGACAGGTGATCAAGGCATATACATTTAAATATTATATGTATATTATTTTAATATATAGAGCTCTGGTTTTGGAGTTGGACAATGGCTCTGTCCTTCTCTAAATCCAAGCATGTTGTTAAAAGAAAAATTCAGAATTTCTGTCTCATGTGAAGAGCCATCTGGTATGGGACAGAAGAAGAAAGAATTTAGAAAAAAAATTACTTTTTTCATACCTATTTTTGTCTCTATCATACCTTTCATTGAATATATATATCTGTATATATCTATATAAATAATGTTTAGGTTTTCCACAATGAACGATGAATTTTCCTGCAGTAATCTTTGAAGCTTCTAGGAAGAAGATGGGGACCCACAACAACAATTCCACCTGGTTGATATGACATCATGATGCTGATAGCACTACTATAAGACCTGTTTTGTGTACCAACTGCTCAAGATGGTTCCAACTTGGTTAGCTGAAATGGTGCACTTTTTTTTTTACAATGTACTGTCCAGAACTCCAAATAGGAACCTCAGAAAAACCCTACCAACTACTCAGAGACTATTTGCAATTATACCAGACAGTAATCTTGGAACTTAACCATCATTTTACTTTCACAGGATCCCATAGAAAGAACATTGCCCCCATGACACCTGGAAGTAATTCTAGAAGACAACATCCCCTCCCCCAACAAAGTTTGTCCTCAGGGTTAGGGATATCATTTATGGGTTGATTATAATTGTTATAAGGTTGGGGGTTGGGGGAAAATTATATAAGCTCAGGGATCTCTTTGAAAAAAAAGAGGAAATTAGATGTGGATGGGATAATAGATTAGTGTGAGCTTACTCACACTAATAATAATAGTGAGTTATAGAGTGAATACTTGTGAGCTATTATTTATAGGCAATTTACATTGGTATAGATTCTTGTATATTGATACAAGCTTAAATTATATTGAATATGTACCTATTTTTGTCTATAATATTTGTATATCTAGGCAGTTATTTTGTCATATTGTATTCATGCATAGTTCTACCTCTGCTTAAGACATTTTGTATATTGATACAATTTAAGGATATATTTATCATATTGCAATACACATTTCTGCTTCTGATCAAGATACTTATACATTTTGAGATCATTGTCCTCATTTGTTGCACAGTTGTTTAAAAATTGTTTAATATTCTAATATGAAGTTTTAGCCTTTAAGCTATATAGGTATTAAGATTCATCAATAGTCATCCATGTTTGTTATACTTACAGTTAGACTAATCAGGTTCTTTAGATACCTAGAGATTGTGTTCTGCATAGATAGGTAATCGTCAACCACTTCAAAGAGCTGTAGACTATGTCATTTAAATAACTTAGGGTTCTGTTGAAGTGACACATGGTTGCTCCTGGCAGCACTGATCTATTCCCAAGAAAATGTTGAGCACTGAAGACACTCCACTTGGAGCTTGTTTTCTTCTTGGCAAAACTGGCCTTTGAGCAAGGAACTGCCCATGCATCGACCACTGACAAAATACAGGATGTCCGAACAGAACAAACAGGATATAATAAAAAAAAAAAGATGGTCAAATCTTGCCAACACAGGGTAAGATGGTTTCGAAAAATTTCCTGCCTCTGAGAATGGTCTGTCAGTTACTCTAGGCCTTAGCCAAAGTTGTTTGTTCCAACATTGCTAATGAGACTTTGGGTGATTGCCCACATAGCCAGGTGTCTCTGTCATTTTTTGCACATATTGGAAGTTGCTTGATTGCACTTCCTGCCTACTCAGTAATATTATTTCCCTTCTCGAGTCTTTGATGGGGTTGAAGACTAGATAGTTGTAGTTACTTTCCCCTCATGACTTGGCCAAGTTATTTATTATACAAGACTTAAACTCATTAGGATAGGGTAATTGTTGAAGCATTTATTACATGTTTCTTGCTTGATATTGTTTATGCTGGTTGTAATTCTAATTTTTATACCTGATATTTGTTCTTATTGTATATAACTTTGTATTAGAGTTAGAACTGTCTTATTTAAACAAAAAAGGGGGAGGTGCTATAGGAATTCCTACCGCCAGTAGCCTTTAAGTTACCCGCCCACTTGGGTGTGGCCTTTTATACTATATATGCCTATGTAAAGCATGCATCAGGCCTCTTTTCCAGCTGTGGGATTCGGTTGCTGTTCCCTATTCTAGCAGAGAATTGTAATCTGTGAGTCTACCCCTAAATAAATAACCCTCTATTATTCTCAATTCTGAGCTAGTGTGGGATTTCTGTTAAGGGCCCTTCTTCGTTTCTTTTTGTTGTTTTTTCTTTTTCTTTTTATTTCTATTGTATTGTGTGTATATTTATAACTGGATGTCTGTGGATGCAGGTGTGTGTGTGTGTGTGTGTGTGTGTGTGTGTGTGTGTGTGTGTGTGTGTGTGTATGCAGGTGTGGATGTTTGTACTTAGGCAACTGCTAAGGGACACATGTAAAAGTCAGGAAAGAACATTCTGGAGTTGGTTCTCTCCTCTCATTTTGGGTTCTTGAATGGTACTCAGGCTGCCAGGCTTGGCTACTAAGGTGTTTTATTTTCTGAGCCATCTCATAGGTCCCCACAGGCCCTGGTTTTTATGATTTTAAGTGTTTTTATTTGTTTGTTTGTTTTTTTATCGTCTTTTGAGACAAGGTCTCTCTGTAGCCCTGGCTGTCCTGAAACTCACTTTGTAGACCAGACTAGCCTCAAATTCACATAGATCCTCCTGCCTCTACCTCCCGGGTGCTGGGATTAAAGGTATGTGCCACCTTGCCTGGCTAATTTTTTTTTTAATATCAAGAGGAGGATAATATTTTGCAATATATATAATCAATTCTGGTTAAACTCAGTTGGTTACAAAATAAAAACAAAATTACAGAAAAGCAGAATGGAGACTGGGGAAGGCTGGGTAGGAGGGGAGTGAGGAGATGGTGCACAATTGCAATCAGAACCCATTATATGCATGTATTAAGTTGTCAAAGAATGAATGTAATTTTCAAAAACCATATAAACTTCTAATTTAAAGTAAAAGTCTATAGGATCCCATTTATACCCATTTGTCAGCTCTTGGCTACATTTGTACAGTAACACCAGTAGCAGTTGGATCTGAGCACCTTACACATGCTCATGCTCTGAAAACGTGTTTCCTGGCCTATGGCGCTGTTTGGGAGGCTGTAGAGCTCAATACTTAGAAGTGGGTCACTAAGAGCAGGTTTTGAAGATGGTGATCTGGTGCTGGCTCTGGTCACTCTCTTCCTTGTGGTCTCCCAGGAGGTGGAGAGCTGCCGCATGCTCCTACTATTGTGAATGCCAATGTGCCTTCCCCACCAACCTGGACTGAAACCCCTCGATCCATTCAGTTATTTTGGCCTGTTGTTTTCGTCACAGTGGTGAGAAAAGTAGCTCTAATGGTGATTGTAAGTAGTGATAGCTGGCTTAGCATCCACAAGGTAAGAGGCTTGCCATTCAGCCTCCAGACAATGCTTAACAGTCCAAGGCTTAGAGACTTTTGTGTTGAGAATAAAGATTAGATTGCTGGAGTTAGGATAGGTGTGATTGCCTGGTAGAAAGAGGAAGAAGAGAAGGAATCTAGGTGTGTGGAGGAAAGCCAGTGAGTCTCGGAAGTCAGATCTCAGGTTCAGAGTTCAGTTCTTAACACCCATAGCAGGTGGCTCACGAACTCCAGGGGATCTAATGCCCTCTCCTGGTCTCCATGGGCACTTGCATGTATGTGTGCACTTTAAGTGTACGCTCATGCCCAGAGAAAGAGAGGTGTGAAGTGTGGGGGGAAGAGGAGGAGGAGGAGGAGGAGGAGGAGGAGGAAGAAGAAGAAGAAGAAGAAGAAGAAGAAGAAGAAGAAGAAGAAGAAGAAGAAGAAGAAGAAGAAGAAGAAGAAGAAGAAGAAGAGGAAGAAGAAGAAATTTAATAAGTCTTTTTTTTTTTTTAAAGCTAAGGCAGAACCTAACAGAAGTACCCAAGCCTAAGGTCTGGTACTTGGGAAAGGCCATAACAGAGTGAGGGGGTAAAGAGACAGGATCTGATCTGCTGGTCTGTCTGTGCTGTAGTTTCCTTACCCATAGAATAGGGCAATGGGAACTTGTCCTGTAGGGCTGCCAGAATCCAGTGAGATGATGTGTACAAAATGTTTGGAGGAGGGTCTGGACTTTGCATAAGTCAGTGAACACTGTTTTTATTTTTCCTGTTTTACTAGGTTTTTGTATCTAAAGCCTTGAGAACTCAAGAATACATTTCCATTATAAAAGTACTTGTTCTGTAGTCATAAACACTTTCAAAGTGTTCAATGGCCATGGTGGTTTGGAATTTTGTTAGCAGATACCTACATGGGAAGTGTACAGGTCTAAGTTAAATACTAACCATACACCTTCCAGGAAATGCTCTGTTATACTAGGCTAATACCATCTCTGTGGATGGGACATAGCAAACTGGCTTGATTCGTTTTCAGCCAACTTGTCCTGCTTAGCATAGCAATCCATCTAGAAAGATAGAAATGCAGTCTCATAGCCCATTGTTTTCACCTGAGGACTTTGAGACCCAGAAGCTGGTATGGACCTGACCAAGGACATAAAGCATAGGGTGAAAAAGGGGACATACGAAAAACTTAAGTCTGAGAACTCTTAGGCAGGCAACTTTTTATTATTTTGTTTTACTTATTTTTGACTTTCAAAGATGAGGATCTCATTAGGTAGCCCAGGCTGGCCTGGAACTCACTCTGTAGACAAAGCAGGCCTTGAACTCATGATCTCCCTGCCTTAGCCTCTCCAGTGTTAAGACACAGCATCTGCCACTATGCCTGGTGTACTTGGAACCTTTTGAATTTAAGTTCAAAGGACATAAAGTGTAGGGTGATGTCTGTTATGCCCCATCCCATCCACAGATATAGGATTAGCTTAGTAGAACAGAACATAAGAACATGAACTCAACACACTTACCACAGGGCCAATGTAGCTGGCCTCAGTAAACACAAACATTCTTGTATACAAATTCACTGGTGCATGAGATGCTTGAAATCTTCAGGGTACCCTAAGGTAAATACACAGTGTGATGAAGAGAGAGCTTTTTGTCTGGGGATTAAAGGAAGAAGATGGCCCATGGGATCTTTTTTTAACTGGTAGATCAGCCCCAGTTCCTGTACCTGAGAGCTTGTCATGATGGCCAGTTCTAGCTCCCTATTCTTTTGCCAGATAAGAGTCTGAATTATCAGTGCTTTAGGCCACACATATTCAGCTTATGTTCCTTCCCTAATATTTAACCTAAGAATAATTCATAGTACAGTTGTAGAATTTATGAACATCTATAAACAACATTCAATCCATTTGGGAATAAGGTATAGACTATATAAGCAAATCAACAAAGGGTTATATGGGCTCTGGTGGTTCAAATAAGAAATATCCTCTATAGGCTTAGATATCTGAACACTTGGTCCCCAGTTGGTGGCCCTGTTTGGAGGAGGTTATGGAACCTTTAGGCGATATGGCCTTGCTGGAGGAAGCACATGACTGGAAGAATTTACAGTGTTTCCCACTTCCAATTGGCTCTGTCTGCTCCGTGTTTGTGGTTGAAAACATGGCCTCCCAGCCTTCTGCTCCTGCCGCCATGCCTGCCTTTTGCTGCCATGCTTCTCCACCGTGATGGAATCTTATCCTTTTGGAACCATAAGCCAAAGTAAACACTTCTCTATGAGTTGCCTTGTCATGACATTTTACCACAGCATCCAAGAAGCAGCTAATATGCAAGTAGAGAAAGAAATAAGCAAAAAAATGAAAGAAAAAAGGATAAGTAGGTTAGAAGTCACTCTGGGAACCATTTGTCTCTTTTAGATTGGCGCATAGTAGGTGCTTAGTGAACAAAGGTTGATATAATAGATGGATACATTTTTAGAGTTCCTCCCTTCTCCCTGCCTTCTTCTTTCTTTTGGTTTAACTTTATTTGTTTTGAGAAGAGTCTCACTCTGTAGCTCAGGCTTCCCTAGACTTCACTCTGTAGACAGATTGGCCTTAAACTTGTGATCCTCTACTACTTGGATTACAGGTATGTACCACTACGATGGACCCTATGATACTTCTTCATATATAAATTTGTGACCAAATATAACCTGGTCATTAACTTGGTCAGTCTGGGACATTGTCCCAGAACCCTGACTCAAACCAGAGCTTTCCATCTGCCCTAGTGAAGGGTCAGGAAATACCAGTTCATCTTCCTCCTGGGTATTAGGAATATTTCCTAACACGAGCTCTCTGCCGATGCAAAATCCCAATCAAGTCAAATTAGAACAAACCAAATTAAAAAATATCCAGGTTTAATGGGAGTTCCGCACTCTCAGGTGGCCCCAAGGGGTCACAAAGGTGACCACCTGGAGGAAGGAAAAGAGACCACGTGTTCCTCTTTTGGGAGTTCATTTAAATACTCTGTGGGAGTGGGTCAGGATCTGACATCCTGGGATTTGGAGTCTAGACCAACACAAACTCTCAGGCCTGGAGACTGGGATAGATGCAGGGGCTGGGGTCTACGTTCCCAACTTAACATTCCAGACTCTTTGGATATAGGATTGACAGAAAATTGAAGTGATAATTATGACAAACATTTAGGCTCTCTTTGGAAAAAAGGGCATAGACTCAAATCTGGCTTCTTCCTGCAGGCATGGGGCGAGGTGGGGAAGGGGAGAGCTAGGTGTGCATGTTCACCAAGAGGTGTGGCTGGAGAGGCATCCCATGTTCTGTCATCCCGGAGACAGCAGGCATCTGTTCCTTGGGGGAGGTGAGAAGGCAGGTGTCTAGGGAAAAAATTCTTATCACCAAAGATGAGTGTGCCAGAATGAGGAGCAGGTAGGCCCTTCATTGTGGCATCCTGGAAAACCGGAGGGTGG
Source organism: Ondatra zibethicus (assembly GCA_004026605.1). Taxonomy (NCBI): domain Eukaryota; kingdom Metazoa; phylum Chordata; class Mammalia; order Rodentia; family Cricetidae; genus Ondatra; species Ondatra zibethicus. The sequence continues at coordinate 18,289 of PVIU01000932.1, read as the reverse complement.
AAGGTCCTGCCTGCTGGACAGACCAAGTGTCTTGAGTAGGCGCCTGCTTGAGCCTGGAGAGATGGTACCAGCATGGGTGTCCCAAGAGCTTGGCAGCCGAGGGGGTGGTGAGGATTACCGTGTGAGGTACTGTCCATTGAGGTTTGAGAGACCTAGGAGTTAACTGTTTGAGGGGTACTCTGTCCCCTGGGGAGAGCGGGGCAGGTTTAGGGGCATTAGGGTCCACTGGTGTGGTGGCAGGGAGACAACTGTCAGCATGTGAATGGAGGAGGGACCTTAAAAGGGAGAGGTAGGGTAGGTACCCCGCCAGTGGAGGAGTTTGGACTGGGAGGTGATGGTTAAGGAGAAAGGACTTGCCATAAAGCAGCTCAAAAGGGCTCAGGCCCATAGGGGAAAGTGGGGTAGCCCTGAGGCGAGTCAGAGCAATGGGGAGAAGGGAGGACCAAGATAACCTTAGTTCAATGGAGAGTTTGGTTAGCTGTTTGATGAGTCCCATTGTCCAGGAGACGTTGAAAGCTTCTGACACGAGCTCCATGACCCTGAGCCACCAAATCTGCTGTTTCCCTGGACACCGGAAATGCTTCTATCCATCCTGTAAAAGTGTCCACAAGTGTTAAGAGATAGCGGAGTTTTTTATGCGTAGGCATGTGGGTGAAATTAACCTGCCTATCTTTGCCCAGTTGGTGTCCACGAAGCTGGTGTAGAGACTGACATATGTAGAGAGCCCCTTGTGGGTTGGCCTGGGCATATGTCTGGCAGGAGGAGTGAACCTGTAAAATAGAATCTCAGAGATGGGTGGGGTCAAAAGGGGGCTCCAAGAAGTGGAACAAAGCTTTGGGGAAGCGGCTAAGGATATTTCCACCCAGTAAAGGTGCTGGGCGAGCCGGTATGGCTAAGAAAGAATGAGAGAAAAAATTGTCCTGCAAGAATGCAGGGCAGTGGCAAAGTTTTAAGTGGGGAGGAAGGAGTCCCGTCTACCCCCATAGCTGAAATTGGTGAGGGAAACTTAAGGCCCGAGTGAGAATACTTACCCACTACCTGCAGTTTCACCTTAGGCTTGGATAGGGTCATGGGACAAACCAAGTCTGGGCAGCATCAGTCCTCTGCAAGGCTGGCACAGTTTCACTTGCCAGTGGCAATGCTGGACCTCCATGGCGTGGCATGGAGGACAAGCCCGCACGGGGACATTGTGATTTCCAGTGTCCAGGTTGCTGGCAGATAGGGCATAACCTTGGAGGAGGCGTAGTGCAATATCACGCCACGTGACCATTTAGGCCACACTTGAAACAGTTTGCCTGTGAGGCTGACTTAGGCTGAGGTTTACCAGGATAGAGCCTTGTGACTGGTTCCCCTTGTCCCCATTCCTATGACCTTAGGGCAGCTGCTAAAGCCTGGGCCTGTAGATTATTGTAGCTTTGTCTTTCGGGAAGACTCAGCTGATTCCTCTTGGGCATTAAAAACTTTAAAGGCCATTTTCACCAATTTCCGTATAGGGGTTTGGAGACCATCATCAACCTTTCTTAACTCTTTCCTAATATCTGGTGCTGACCAAGAAATAAAATGGGTAAGCAGAAGGATTAGTAGAAAAGGAACCCAGCTGCTTTTTATCTGAGAGAGATTTGGAAGAGAAAAGGGAACATGGAGAGGATTGGGAGGGGCTAGCCCAGTGCACAGAGGGGGTCCAAGGGTAGGGAGTTGAGGTAGGAGGGGGAGGGGAAGGTGGGGAAGGTGGAAATTTACCTTGAACCTCCAAATCGGGAAGGGAGGGGAAGAATGTTGCTCCACAGGAGGGGGTTGGGTAGTGTGGGCTTGAGGGAGTGGGGGAGGGGCCAGTGCCTCTGGCAGCTGGTGTTGTGAGACACTGGCTACTAAAAGGGGGGGGGGGGCAAGAGCAAAGAGCCCAAAACCCATGGACATATGTAAGCTCTGTCCATTTGTCCTTACAGTGACAAAATTTTTTTTAGGTCCCGGAGGGTGGTAAGCTCAAGACTTAGTACATAGGGAAATTAGCTGTTTGAAACAGATTGATTTAGGACAGGCTCAATTTAAAAAGATTTTTGTAAGAGGCATTACAGGGGCAACAGCAGATCCAGTTTTGAACTGTAAGTGCCCATTTTAAAGTCTATACCCAACCACATGACCTAAGACCAGTCTAAGATGTCTGCCAAAATGGCTCTAAGGTCCAAATGGGGCCATGGAAATTGAATGCCTGGCATCCCAAAACAAACAATTCTCCATCTCAGCCAAGGCCGGCCCTGCCGGTCTGACCATTGCTGGGAATTGAACCCCTGGCGCGGGCCGCGACTTCGACAGGAATCCGAAAAACGACAAAAATAAGTACAAATGGATCCCCCCAAAACCCTATAGCATAGACAAGAAAAGGGACTCACCAAGATGCAGCTGCTGTAGCCCAGAAGCCAGTTTTAGCATGGCGTGGAGAACTCAGATTGTAGACTAGGGGGCTTTCAACACATGGCCTGCCACGTGGAAAGGGCCTGCTCTAGCTCGGTGGGAACCTCCAAGATGTTAGGAATATTTCCTAATGCGAGCTCTCTGCTGATGCAAAATCCCAATCAAGCCAAATCGAAACAAGCCAAATTAAAAAATATCCAGGTTTAATGGGAGTTCTACACTCTCGGGTAGCCCTGAGGGGCTAAGAACGCCACCACTGGTAGGAAGGAAAAGAGACCACATGTTCCTCTTTTGGGAGTTCATTTAAATGCTCTGTGGGAGTGGTCCTGAACCCCCCAGGGAGGGGTCAGGACCTGGCATCCTGGGATTTGGAGTCCAGACCAATACAAACTCTCAGGCCTGGAGGCTGGGATAGATGCAAGGGGCTGGGGTCTACGCTCCCAACTTAACACTGGGGAAAATCTCATAGATCAAAATCTGAATTCTCAAAACAGAGCAAAGAGGTACTGGTACCTCTTATTACTCATTCATTCACTGAGTTTCTATTAAACTACAGGTATGGACCTAAAGCCTGTCCCTCATGCTGTGTGTAGTCTTAGACAGGTAATGACAGATATTACAGTTACTATTTTAGCATAATTACCCACCACAAAAGATGAGCCATAGGTGTGGCCTGTGGAGAAGTTTGGCTAAGGGGGCCTTACTCAGTAAAATGTTCGTATGGTTTTAAGGAAGGACATATTGGGTTCTGTATGAGTTGGAACATGTTCTCTGGGGTCTTAAATGTGTCTGACATTCTTCATATAGAGGCTGCACGATCACACCTAACCATGGCACTTTGGGGAATCTCTATGCTAGATTAAGAGATTGTAAAAACAAGAACTAATCTGTCCTCGCCCACCATATCTAGTTCTTGCTTGGCTTACATAGGCCACATTTTAAAGGCTGTGTTCACAAAGTCAAACTCATTTAGAGAAAGTAGGACAGAGGTCAACTTTTGAGGCTGTATCAAAGTCCGTTGGACAACCTTTTAGTCAACCATGCCCAATTCATTAACTGGACACTGTCTCAATGTGATTATGAGTATTCATTGCATGTAAATCATAAATAATGGATGCTTAAGGTACACTGAGAACAAGTTATGCATTTGTCAAATATTTAGTGGAAGCATTTTCTGAATGCCTAGACCATATAAAACACTGACCTATATACAGTAATAGAATAACAACCACATGTTATTCAGATCGCCCTTCAGAACAGAACTTGCAGTTTCGCTTTAAGGAAAGCAGTGACCCAACAGTCTCTAGCTATTGGCCCTCAGAGTTCACCCCAGCCTCCAGCCAAGGCTGTGTTTTGAACAGGCAGACTTATCTGATGACCAATCTTAGCCAATTTTGCCCCATGCTGTACTCCATCAATGGACAATCTTTGTTTTGGAACTCCCCGTCAAGTTGGCTCAGGCGTTATCAGCTGAACATCAGGTTCCGAGGCTCAGTCTTCCTTGTCCCATGTCCTCTCCATTTGCCTTTCACAAGATCTGAGTCATGGCTGAATCTTAGCCAACCCTTCCTCCCTTGACCCAAGCTGCCTCTGAACTGGCCCTTGGTGACTCCGCCTCCCGGTTGTCAGGCTCTCTCATTGGGCCTACGCAGAACCTCATGCTTTATGCCTCCCTTCTAACAGACAAATGTGACGGGATGTCACTTCTGAGGTTAGGTCACCAAAGACTCACTGTGGGCTTGCTGGCACATCTCTGCACTTGCTCCATTTGCTCACCCTGACAATAGTGGCGGTCATATTCTAAGTAGTCTCATAAAAGGACACCATGGCAAGATGTAAGGGTGGACTCCTACCCATGTGATGAGACACTGATGACTCCTGGTGGCAGCCAGTAATGAACTGAGACCCTCAGTTCAAGAGTCTGGAATCTACCAACTGATTGACCAGGAACCAATTTCTTCTCCAGATGGGGTTTAGATGATAACAGCTTTCACTGACACTTGATAGAAACCTATGACAGACTCAAAGCTCCTAGTCAATGCTTCCCAAATCTATAGAACAATGGGAAAATGTCTTACTAGTGATGGCTGAACAAGAACTCCCCTACCACCATCTTCACTTCTGCTTTCTGAAGGACCCGGCTGGGACCAGTATCTGGTGCTTGAAGGAAGTTAAATAGGAATACAGATCCAGTGGTCGGCAGCTTTGCTGTGGAGCATTGCTGTTGGCACACCAGGGCCTGCGGTTAAGAAAAGGGAGTCTTCCTGCACTGGAAGAAGAGCCAGCCTAAGAGACTGGCATCACCAACGTCTCCTCCTCCAGGACATCCCCCCTTCCTCTCCCTAGCTCTTCACAGTCAGTCCCTACAGTGAAAGGGCAGTCACATTTCTTAGTGAAAGACTAAGAAATCATTTCCTGGCTTCCAAAATAAATTTTCTTTCTGCTATGTTATAAGTTAGAAACAGAGGTGTGGAGCTGGGCGGTGGTGGTGGCACACACCTTTAATCCCAGCACTCGGGAGGCAGAGGCAGGCGGATCTCTGTGAGTTCGAGCCCAGCCTGGTCTACAAGAGCTAGTTCCAGGACAGGCTCCAAAGCTACAGAGAAACCTGTCTCGAAAAACAAAAAAGAAAGAAAGAAAGAAAGAAAGAAAGAAAGAGAGGTGTGTATTGAGAGACTCTGTGGAGAAAGCCCACCAGAGCTGAGTGACACCTTCCTTGCTCCCAATGTGGCCCTTACCACGCTACATCAAAACTACCGGCTTTGCTGGCAGTCTCCTTAAGAACCCAGAAGAGATGCTTGAACCCGCATGGGCCATCTCCATCCTTGACTTCCCAGTGTTTCCCAAGGCAGGTTCTTAGTGGTTTTCATCCGTTTGAACAAATAGATGAGAGAACACGTGAAGTGGACTGAGGGGTGTGGCTTTCAGGTAGCGTAGCTATTTAAAGTCCCGTGTTCACACCCCTTTCCCCCCAGAGGATTGTTGCCACTCTTCCAGTTTCACGAGGAGTGCCACAGTGCACTGATAACAGGGCAACTGAGCTGAACCTCAGATGCAGGGACTCGGGCATCGTCATAGGGTACCAGAACAAGTTGAATTCTTCGTGTCCAGGTTGCATATATGAGGAAAGAGAGTCTGCCTTCCTCCTCCTGCCACTCAGAAGTGGCTGGACCATCCGTCCCTGCCTGCTGAGACTGTGAGGTGACTGTGCGCATCCCCAGTGCTGCTGGCCTGGGCTGCCAAGTGTGAGCTCCACTCTTTTGAGGTGCCAAGCTGGCCTGGATGCGAGGGTGACAGTCTGTTCATCACCCAGCCAGTCCCACTGCAACCTAGCTGCTTCTGGAGTCACTGAGACATAGACACGGACGCAGCCTGTCTTTTGAATTTTGCACCAGCCTAGGTCAGAAAAGCACAAAGTGGCAACAACAGGCAAATCATTTCTTCATCTGGGATCATTACTCTCTAACTGTCCCTCGCCCTCTAACCTGACAAGGTACACAGTTGCTGTACATAAACAATTTTAGTCAACTGATTTTCCCCCAGGAGCAGGAACCAGAGAGTCTGTAAGAATCGTCCACATGCAGGTAGGAAAAGTCTGGAAGCCCCAGGATGAGTACGTTTTCCTGTTGAGTGGGCATCTGGCAGTCATTGTCTAGTTCTATTTTGGCAATAGCTAGAGTGTTTTGCAATTACAGAGCAAATTCTGGTTAGATGTGGGCCGTGTTTTTTCAAAAATTGAAACATCCAGAAAAATGGCCACAGACACTATCCTTCTGCTGATTCAGTTCAATCAAATAATTGTATCTGAATGATTTTTTTTAATCTAGATTTCTAGACAGACCCTCAGAACACATAACTTCGATCAAAAGCGTTATTCTGTTTCTAATTTATAAGATAGCCCAAAAGAGATTCGTTTCAGGAGCCGGGAAATCCTTCGTTCATCTCCAGGCACATGTCACTCACCACAGGCCCAGGCTTCGAAGGCAGGCAGGCAACAGCTCAGCAAACAGAACTCCAATAAGGTGGGCTGCGACTCTGCCAGCAGAGAGGCCAGTTCTCTGAAGAGAATACAATACTGTGGGGAGAAAGGGCACGCTTAGGAGGCCTGCCTCCTGCCTGCTTGCCTTGCTAGTCAAAAGACAGCATACTAGCCAATAGAGTCACAGACTCCAGAACTGGTTACAATGTAGAACCTCAGGCCCATCCAGACAGGCCATCAGTCTACCAGTCATCCCGGTGATCTCAAGCCGCTATCTTTCCAGGCCAGCGGTACACGTCTGTCGCACCCCTGGCTTTAAAATGGGTAATTCAGACGAGAGCAGTGTGTTTAGGTGGGATCTTCCAAGCAGCAGTGTGATGATGTTCCTTAGAAAGAGAGGATACTGTCGGAAGACACGTTTAGCATGGCACAGTGTTCATGTAACAATATGTAGTACCTTCCTAAGGCCTCTGAGAAGTCCTGCAGCAAAGGAACCTTTGTAACCAGCATATGCCTCTTTGACCCTTAAAGCATTTATCGCATGAAAGTGCTCATTATCCTGAGTGCAGTGAAGGAAATGGATTGTAAGTCCTCTTCGTGATCTCTAAGGTAGTCAGATTGCTTTTGAGCTATGACCAACCATACTTCTCAAGGATGGCCAATGCAATCTGAACGCCTCTTTTCTCAGCTAGAAACCTAGAGAGACAGGAAAACAGCGAGGGCGAGCAGTGTCCTTGCTGCCCTGAGGTTTCCTATTTTTAGCATTCAATGCTTCCTAGCTCCTAGCCCTGAGCAATCCAGAACGTGTGGTCACTCCAAGTGGCCAGTCTTTGTCTCTGCTTCCCCTTTCTATTCAGTTCTCATGCACCCAGCACGTTAAGAGCCTAGGAAAGGGTGAGGGGAAGGGAAACAGTTGGGGGGGAAGGGGCAGGAGGGCAAGGAGGGGAGTTCGCAGGTAGGTACTCCCTCGGGTTTCTGTCCCAGTGAATTTGTTCCTATCGGTTAAGATCGGGACAGCTCCTGCTCCTGCTGATGCTGCAGTTCTGCTTTGGAGAACTCCTTCACGGCAGGGACATCTGATCTCTAGTGCAAGTTGCATCTGTTCTTGAAGAGATGTTGTAAGTCTCTAGTAATGACACATAGGTCATTTGAGTTTCTGGGCAGTGAACACCAGCCCTGCTCCACCTTGAACATTTTTTTTTCCCTGAGCCTTTCTTTCCCATATCCTATATTTGATGGAGCGGGTCCACATGTGTAGACACACCCTTATGTGGAAGTCTGGCTTTCCTGGTGCAGTCCAGTCTCTGTGAAGGATACCATTTTTTTTAAAGTCTTGTGGGGTTTCCAAATCCTCCCCCATCCTGTTCCCTATAATTCGCAATTTCAGCCTCATTTTCCTAAGCTTTGTTTTTATAATTTTAGTTAAACAGAAAATTGAAAAGACCACCATTGCCATCAGAAATGGATGCCTTTTTTTTTTTTTGAAAAAGCAAAAACAAGTCAGCTCACCCTTTAAATAACAGTATTTTCTGATGTTGGTTTGAATTAATCCAGGAAATGAATATGTATTGATGGTATTCTTTGGGGTTTTGAAAATCCTTACAACCACATAATTAAATGAGTGCCTTTAGAAATACTGATAAAAGCGCGTTGCCATTCAAATATCTATACAAGACAATGGCCCTAAGCTGTGGGTTTGAGAGATTAGTTTGGCCAAGAGCCAGTGTTTATCACAATATTTCCATCTCAGCTGATAAAATTTAATCATTCTTATTTAAATAGAAATCAGAATTAATGCAGGTCATAAAGAGAAGGAATAATAAACGAATCGCTATCTTTATTTCTGAGCTCCTGGCGTAGACACCGCTTCAGAATGGAAATGTTGCCGGTTGTTGTGTTGTTTTTTTTTGTTTTGTTTTGTTTCTACCTGGAACTTTTATTCCTGAGCCCTCAAAAATAATGAGCCCGTGCTGCTGGGATATTCATTTCTCCAGCCCTGCTTCAAGGCGAGCACCTCCTCTCTCCTCCCCAAGGGACATCGGGGGGTCCTGCTTGACGAGGACAGACTTGGACAGGAGTCACCAGGACAAGCATTGGAAGTTACTTCTCTAGAACACGGCAGAGTAGCAGAGGGTCCCTTCCCTCACGCAGGCTCCCTGGCTCTCTTGAGACTAGAAAGCGTAGTGCAACCGGGCTGGTGGGGACCTCGAACTGAACTGCTGTTCACTGGGGATCAAGGTCAGGGAGAGCCCGGAGATGCAATCTCAGTCTCGCCACTGGGTCCAACCCACCGTCCAGTCCACTTGGGTTGTGGGGAAGGGAGCAGAGACCCAGTGAGAAGTGATCACCCAGTCACCACCAAGTTGAGGAGTGCATCCACTCTGCGGGCCCACCTACAGCGCCCAGTCGGTATACTGCAGACTTCCCTCTTAGCCCAGTTCTAGACCTGGTAAGGATGCAAATCTGAACCATTTGCCTTGACTGTCTACTTCTCTTTGGTTAATGCCTCAAACCAAAACATCTCAGCCACAAACTAAATTTAGTAACTGTATCTCCCCTATCCATGGTTCTCATTTAATTGGGCAGGAAAAAAAATGCAGAGAAACTTCTATTCCCCCCTTTCTTTTAACATAACATTTGACTTTTGGAAACCGTTTTACATTTAAGTGCAAAAAGAAAAATACCTCAAGGGCCTGCTAGCACATAACTGCAATCAGAGTTATCCAACAGGCTGAGGCAGGAGGATTGCTTCTGAGGCTTGCCTGGGCTACATAGTGAGTTCAAGACCAACCTGGGCACCTTAACACGATAGTGTATCACTTAGTGATAGGACACTTGCCCGGCACGAGGTGAGCCTTGCTTCAATCCTTAGTACTTGGAAACCAGCAAGCGAAACTAAATAAAAAACAAAACAAAACAAAACAAAAACAACCTTGACACTGTTTTAATTATTTATAACATTTTAAAAATATTAAACAAAGTAAAATTTATTGCTAGCTTGTTATATTCTATCACTGTTTGAACACTCTAGCCTTCCTTAAACTATGCAGTACCCTCATGGAGCAGGCGTGATTCTATCTGCATTTTTCAGGTGAGAAAACTGAAGGGTAAGGGCTGCAACTCACTCTGGCGACCGGGCCACCAAGTTGGCAGGGCTGGGCTTCTCACAAGCTGTTTGGCTCCAGGGCCAGGCCACAGAACTGTGGCTTCAGAAACAGGGCTTTTTTGCTGAAGCCAACGCTAAGGGACTTACCCCTCAAGTGTATCTTTCTGTTGCCATGGCCACATAGTTACTCCCTGCCTGGAGCCTGCCTATGAAAAGTCTGAATAAAGGATCAGACTGGGTGGAACGGGCAGTTGAAAGCCGTTTGAATCTATTGCTTTTGACTTTGTTATGAATTTTGGTTTAGGTTAAGGGCGTATCAAACTTCAAAAACGTCTGCTTAGGTCATTGAAGAACCTTCCTGAGGCTTCACAACCCCGTAAGACCTTCCTTTCAAACTCAGCTGCTTCCACCTGTCAATGCACTGATAAATAGATGTTTTGAGAAGGCTGAGTCTGGTACCAATGAGAATGAGCTGTGTTAGGACTTAGGTTTGCAAATGCCTGAGTGATTCTTGGCACTTATGCCTCGTGTGTGTGTGTGTATGTGTGTGTGTGTGTTGTGACAGAGAGAGAGTGCGTGTGTGTGCGCGTGTGCGTGCATGCATGTGTGTGTGTGTTTAACAGTTTTTTGATAATCCAGAACTTTGTGCGTGTGTGTGTGTGTTTAACTGTTTCTTAATAATCCAGAACTATCATTATAATCATGGGTAAGATTCTCATGAGTCCCCTAGAAATGCTCTTTGGGGGTCTGTGGGTTCCTGGAAAGTTTCACTTTGCCACAACAGTCCCTAAATTGCTTGACACTCAGATTTTGTGATGTAAGCAGGAGTGTGGTCACTTTATAGTAACTAACATTAGTGTATAGAATTTTGAGAACACATTGACTGTGGTATGTGAGTAGGGAGGGGCAGTGAGCCATCTGTGAGTAGCAGCACCATGCTTCCTGTAACAGGCACTGCCAGGCCCACGCAACAGTACCCAAGGGATGGATGGTCAGTTGACCTGTGACTTGCTATCATCAGCCACATGGGTTTACTGTTCCCCCTGACCAGATAAAAACAGCTCACAGCTCCTTTGGGACCACTGTAGGCTTGGAGAAAACTTGTTCCAGCTCCCACTGGCCCCTCCCTAAGACAGCCCCTCCCTCGCTAGACAGCCCCTCCCAGCCCACTGTTTCCACCCTCAACTGTGTTCCTTCTCCAATCCTCCCTTCCTCTACCCTCCAGCCTATACTCTCCACTCCTGGGTCTGATCCAAAACTGGCCTCTACTGCTGTGTGATTGTTGCTGAGTGGCTTCACCTCTCTGGGTCCTACGAGTACACTTATTGGATGAGGGAATGGGATTGAATTAGCAGTCCAGATCCAAACGTAGGTTTCAGGACACAAGAGCACAAGAGCCAGCACACTCCACTTGTGTCTCCAGCCCCACCTAAGGCCTTCTGCATGTCCCTTTGGAAATGTGTCTGCTCTGACTGGCTGAAGCACATTGCTCTCTCTCTCTGCTCAGTTTTCATTTCTCTGCCCAAGGACAAGGAGGTGAGAGGCTTTAAGATAAGCATGGGTGAGAAGCACTATCCTGAAACTAGGCTGGCGCTGCCCTAAGCATGGATCGCCAGCGTTCAGAGTTCAGTTCTGCTCTCCTTGCAGCCGCTTCGTGCATCACTTCAGAGTTTCTCCATTTGCTGCATCTTTGCGCTACATCTTGCTGTCGAGATTGGACTCCTCACCAGCAAGCCAGAAACCAGACCAGGGTCGAAGGAGTGTCTGTGTGGTAGGCCACCTCCCCAGGGTCCACTGTCACTGTCCTCATCTCTTTATCACCTCCAAGGCTCATCTTTGTTGTCCCCTGCCTGCCCACACCACGGCAGACGGCAGACATCCGTCCTGAGTCTCTCTAGTGGCTGGCTGTGTGATGTGGCTTATCCAACACCTTTTAGGATCACTCACTCCCTTAAGGTGAGCCCCAAGCACCCGGTGGGGCCTGTGAGGCTGGATGGCTGGAACCCCTGTACTTTCCACCCCTCGCACCTTCCATGCTTTCTCCATTTCTTGCTTTCACAGTACCCTCCCTTCTTGGGGCCTCTGTTGGACTCCGTCTTAAAATCCTTGGCTCTTTGAGGAAGCCTTCTCAAGACTGCAGGCGAGTCTAGGCTCTTCTCTGGTATTAACGTGGGAATCTTGTCTGTTTGCCCTCGCTGGCAGGCTCCTCAATATCCTCACAGACTAAACAGTAATGTTTGTTCAGTGAGTGAATAAAGACAGAAGAAAAGCCAGAGCTGTTGCAGAAAGGGGGTGATTTTAGGGACGTGTTGGGTCCCTCTATCCTAAAAGTCTATTGTCACCTAACTCCACTATCAGATGATGAGGTCTCGGCTCAGGAGAGTATTACAATTAATTAAGTAATTTGAGGTTTTAAATATTTTTCAAAGTCTTGCTATGCAGCCCAGGCCAGCCTCAAACTTGGGATCCTCGTTGTCTCAACTTCCCAGATACTGGGAGTTCAGTCTGTGCCACAGTACGCAGGTCTTGTATGGGGTGTCCCTTCATTCTCTTTCTGGGAATAGAGCTGAGGAGCAGACAGAGTGAACCTGGCACTTGTTCTATTGCCAGAGTCTTGGGCACCACAGAAATGGTAAAAAGTGCCATTGATAAACACACTTGAGCTCGAGTGAGGGGCATGGGGAGTCGCTCTTGTCTCAGGTCCCTCCAAGGTGGTGGGAGCTGAGTAGGATGGAACCTTTGTATGACAGGCACCTTTTCATTTCACTGTTGTATTCCCAGGGCCTCAAACAATGTCCAGAGCACAAAAGATATTCAGTAAGCATCTGAAGGAACAGTTCACTGGAGGAGGGCGTGGTGGAGGTAAGGGAATGTATGGATGAGGGAATCTTTGAGATGAAGGAGTAAAGGCTGGAAGAAATGTGCATGTGATCAGTTTTCAGTAGGCATAGTGGTTGAAGGAAAATGGCTCCCAAAGGGAGTGGAACTATTAAGAGGTGTGGCTTTGTTGGAGTAGGTGTGGCCTTGTATGAGGAAGTGTGTCAGTGTGGGGGTGGGCTTTGCTGTCTTCTTTGCTTAAGCTATGCTCAGTGTGGTAGACAGTTCACTTCCTGTTGCCTGTGAATCAAGATGTAGAACTCTCAGTTCCTTTTCCAGCGCCATGCCTGCCTGCATGCCGCCATGTTTCCCTCCATGGTGATAAGGGACTAAACCTCTGAAACTGTAAGCTAACCTCAATTAAATGTTTTCCTTATAAAAGTTGCTGTGGTCCTGGTGTCTCTTCACAGCCACAGAGGCCCTAACTGAGACGGTAGGTGTGGAGATGATGGGTTGTTTCCCTAAGAGCACAGAGGCCTGGAGGAGGATGTGATGGTGGTGAGTCTTGACTACCAACTTGATTGGACTGAGAGACCCTGACAAAGTTAGTGGAACACAGCTCTTGCTGCATCTGCAAGGGTTTCCAGAAGGATAAAATCAGAGGGCTCTGATCTAATACATGGTTTAATCTATTCATGTATTCAAGTTTTGAATCTGCTCTTTGGAGGTGTTGGAAATGGGAAGTGTGGGGCCTGGTAGGAGGCAGTGGATCACATGGATATGTGCCCGGTGGCTCCATGCTGGTCTGGCCTCTTTCTGCTGCTGCTCCACCCTGCTTCCTGTCTGTCACGCTAAGAGCTGTTCCACCACGCCCACCCTGCTCCCAAAGGTGGAAACCCCCGAAACTGTGATTGAATGAACCGTCTTCTTGTGACTTATATCAGCCATTTCATCACAAGTGAGACAGGTGAGTTTGACGATCACAGAGGGTCTGCTTGTTTCCTCAGGACTCTGGTTCTGAGGAAGGCCTTAGAGAACAGCTAAACTACATCCTTTTTCCTTGTTTAGGCCTAGTCAATGGCACAGGACAGCCCATATTTGGGGATTAGTAAGAGAACACCATGGACATTTGTCACGGTTAGCTTAATCTGTCACTTGACACAAACTAGAGTCACCTGGGAAGAAGGGATCTCAACCACAGAACTACCTCCGCGTGGGGCGTTCTTAAATTCCCAGCTGAGGCAGGAGGGCCCAGTCCGCTATGTGAGTGGCACCACCCCTAGGCATGTAGTCTGGGTTGGGTAGGAAAGGGGACTGAGCATGCACCAGAGGGAACAGGGCTGTGATGAGCATTTCTCCAGGTTCTCTGCTTCAGTTCCTGTCTCCAGGTTCCTGCCTTGAGTTCCTTCCTTAGCTGCCCTCCGAGTTGGACTGTATATGTAAAACCTCACAATGAAATAAACCCTTTCCTCCCCAGCTTGCTTTTGGTGGACATCCCATCCCGGCCGCAGACACCTGACTAGCACACCATTTAACAGCATGTTCGCCGCTGCCCTTTCCACACAGCTGACTTAACTCGGTGCTCACCTGTTGCCTGTGATGATCAGGGTAAGCATGGCTCCCATCTGTTGGCCCTCACCATGCTTCAGGCCTCATAGGATCCTGCAGTGGGTCCATAAGAAGATTCCAGAAGCAGAGGAAAGAAAGAGAGAGTTACCACCAAGATCTTGCTGATGTATCTGAGTGGAGGCCCATAGACCCAGGCAGAACTTTGGAGGGAATATACTCTTGCTTATTGCGACAGTGTCTAGGAGACCAGGCCTGAGAACTTGTGAGTATATCATTTGGGGAACTGTCAATCGTGATGAATGGCAACAGCTAGTGCTTATGTCATACTAACTTTACCAGGCATGGTCCCAAGAAATGTACTTAGATAGAATCATTTGACCTACATAACATGCCCCAATATCAAGGAAAGAAAGAGAGAGAAAGGAAGGAAGAAACGGAGGGAGGGAGGGAAGGAGGGAGGGAGGGAGGGAGGGAGGAAGGAAGGGAAAGAAAAGACAAAAGCAACAAGATGACCTTCGCTCTTTTCTCTGCTTTAACTGGCGTGTCCATCTTTGCCCACCTTTGGACCTAGAGTTCCCATTCCTTGGCATCTGGATCCAGTCTGAGACTTTTGCCAGCAATGCCTTGTTCCTCTCAGTCCATCATCTCCATCAAACCTTCCTCCACTTTCAGATAGTAAACCTTGAGACTTCTAAGACTCCTTGAGCATGTGAGCTATTCCCAGGGTATAGCCTTCCTAGCAGTCTGGCGGTGTCTAGACCTCATAAATACAGGGACTACATTTTGAAAGAGTGAGTACATGCCCTGGGGAATGCCCAGCCCAACTAGCCATGGTTGTCATTCAGAAGAAAATATTCTCAGGCCTATGTAAAGAGGCCTGTTTCCCAGCTTGCAGAAATGATTGTGGGTCTGCATTTTGCTGCCTTATAGATTTGTGGGCCCACTGTGAAGGTTCACCCTTTTGTAATGAGCTCTCATTAAAATGCCCAGTTAGTGATATCAATAAGTTTATCCTTTGCAGTAGGCAAGCCTGCTAGTGCTACCGTGGCATAGTCTTCGGGTGTTCCTAAGGCATCGATTAACCCTCACCTGCCAGAAATCATTAGTGAATGGATTGCTACTTTCTGATAGTTTTAAAGGAAATTGACTTTCAGTAAATAATCATTGGCTGCCTTCCCAGGGGAAGGCGGCTTGGAAGAGTCCTGAAATACCATGTTGGTTCATTTTTGAGTGGGTATGTGTAGGGAGGGCTGGAAATGGCATTCCAGGCAGCTAATTATAGGATAAGTGTGCCTGCTCACTCAGGCAGTGAGCGCGTCAGCTCTGCTCAGACCTATCACGTTACAGACAGTTTCTGTTCTCTGGATAATTAACAGGATCAAAATATTACTGTCAGATTCGAGGGGAAAATTAACACATTATCTTAATTGTCTTCTCTACTCAGGTAGGAGGAGACATTACCATTTCAAAACGGGCTTGTCTAGGGCCCTGGGATTTTGAACTGCAGTTCTTGAAGACATGGTTAATCCCACCCAGACTTTGATCTTCTGTTTCTGTATGGTTGGACACTGGTTTCTCTGTTTCAATTTTGAGCCATCTAAAAATGGCTCCAGAAGGCACTGCACTGTGCTGGAGACAGCTGGGGCCTCTCCAGAACCCACAGTTCTTGTTTGGAGGTGTCGTGAGCCTGGCTGTACAGAGGCAGTAAGAAAAAGCAAACTTCCTAAAGAAGTCAAACCATGACTAAGGCGATAAATACTTAAAACACACTACTTCCTGGTTGTCTTGCCACATTGTGATATTATACAAGTCTGAAATGTGGCAGCTAGTGTGTCTGCATACTGGGGACAACAGGTCCTAAAGAGCTGGTGCCCATCTTTCCCCTTTGCCCAGATCTGTACCCTGGTTTAGGCAAAAACAATGACTGGGTGTTCTTGGCATGAAAACCGGAAAATATCAAATCAAATAGTTTTGATTGTTCAAGAACTGGTAAATATAGTTTATAGAAAGGATACCCACCCATTTCTCATCTATCTATCCATCTATCTGTCTATCATCTAGTGCATGTGTGTGTTTGCCACCATGCATGTGTGAAGTAGAGGACACTTGAGCGAACCTGTATTCTCTTTTCACCACGTGAGTTCCAAGGATGAAACTCAGGTTGTCAGGTTTGGTGAAGTATCTTTTCTTTTTGAGCCACCTATACAGGTATTATTTATTTACTTTTGAGATAGGGCCTTGCTAAATAGCCTAGACTGGCCTCAAATGGGTCCTCTTGCCTTCCCCTCCCAAGGCACGAGACAGTCTTGTACTACCATGCCACGAGGCCTCTCTAATTAGATAAAGTTTATTGGCGCGTGTGTTTGCATAGTCCCTATAGCAGGTGTAGTTTAAAACAGCAGAATTGCGTCATTCCTGCAGCGACTGTTTGTTCTACAATCTCAATACACACTGTCTGGCCTTTTACAAAAATGTCACCAACCTCTGGTCTAGAGCAAGAAAATGATAAGGTTGTAAGTCAGATGAGACCATGAGGCCAGTAGCCATTCCATTCTCAATTAGCTTGTGTAAGTGAAGAGGGCTGCCCCACGCCTCAGCCGTCTCCAGGCATGGCTGTGCCTCAGAGTTCAAACGCAGTCATTGGCTCACTCAGCTTTACTTCTTTTCTCTCTTGTTCTCTCATTTGCCTGTGTATGTGTGTGTGGTACGTTTGTGCGTGAGTGTGTGCATGTCCTCTCAATGAACCCAGAGTTGGATGCTTTGGCTAGACTGACTGGCCAGTAAGTTCCCAGGAGTCACCCATCTCTACCCTCCACCCCCACAATGGGGTTATACATGCAGGCGGCCACCCCAGTGCTTACACATGTTCTGGGGATTCTGACCTCAGATCCTCATGCAGAACAAGCGCTTTATCCACTGGGCTGTCTCCCAGCCCCTGATTTCCTTTCTCTTGACATTCTTCTTAGGCATCCTTATCATGAAGGGATGATGTGTCTTCTCAGAGTCCCTGACTAATACCCTAGTTATAACTCAGAAGCAACAGCTAAGAGGGTCCCGTTCCTGCTAGGGCTACAACAGCCAACACCCTGTGTTATATGATCCTGCTCTGAGCATACAGTTACATATGAGTCAAACACAGAGACGAAATGCCTTGAATGGCTAAGCTTCAAACATGGGCCCATCATTGCCACTAGGGATCAGGATAAACATTGAGCCACTTGATTGCCTGGACTGGAAGAAAAGGTGGCTGCCTATGAGAAAAATCAGGTTTCTCAGTAGAGAATGGAGCATTAGACGCTGGGAAGCCAAAACAGAGGTATGTACCATGTGCGTCACGTAAGCTGTCACTGTTGGGAGTGGTCCAGGCCAGCTGCTCAAGTGCCACCGGGAACCTCTTAGAAATGGAGTCATAAGTGCCACCCCAGACCTACATAACGAGAATTGGCTAAGAGCCCTGGATGATTTGAATACATATATTATGGGATGCAAGCACTGCTGTTAGGCCACAATGCTCAGAAGGTATAGTGGCTTAACCAGTGTTGGCCAGGTAAAATCAGCTCCAATCCAAGAAAGTTCTAGGCATAACCCACTGTGCTTTCTGCCTCCTCAGCATACCTGCCCCAAACAGCACTGTCTGGGGCTCTCCCACTGACCTCAGACAGAAGTTGCCTTGAATTCTACACCTTGTCAGCAAAGAGACTATCTAGAGCAGTGATTCTCAGCCTGTGGGTCATGACCCTTTGGGGATTGATCAACCCTTTCACAGGGGTCACCTAAGACTGTCAGAAAGCACATACATTTACATTACAATATAGCAGTAGCAAAATTACACTCATGAAGTAGCCACAAAAAATATTTTTATGCCCTGGGTGTCACTGCAACAAGAGGAACCGTATTAGGGCAGAGAACCACTGGTCTAAACTTTCAGTTTACATATGGAGCAGCTGAAGTAGAAGGAAGTGAATGTGTTATCCCCAATCTAAGCAGCATGTTAGTCAAAACGAGGTTCTCCCAAAGGATTCTGGCCTCAGCACCCCATCACGAGAAGCAGAAAGTCAGACTTCCAAACTCCTGTGTAAGCAATGCTGGAGTGTCTGTCAGTCCTGGCCACCATAGCCCTGTTGTATTTATGTTGGCTGACACTGAACTCTATATACTCCCATCATCATCATCATCATCATCATCATCACATCATCATCATCATCATCATCATCA
This sequence comes from Ondatra zibethicus, assembly GCA_004026605.1. NCBI lineage: Eukaryota > Metazoa > Chordata > Mammalia > Rodentia > Cricetidae > Ondatra > Ondatra zibethicus. Next base: position 191 of record PVIU01000932.1, on the reverse strand, counting down.
TCACATCATCATCATCATCATCATCACATCATCATCATCATCATCATCACATTATCATCACATTATCATCATCATCACATCATCATCACATCATTATCACATCATCATCATCATCACATCATCACATCATCATCACATCATCATCATCATCATCACATCATCATCACATCATTATCACATCATCATCATCA